>CM070076.1:47684859-48284859 GCA_036250285.1 Pyrocoelia pectoralis
AAAAACCGTTACGCTTTTTTGTTACCAAACAGATGGTTTTCTTGGACTAACTTGATTTCCTATGGAACGCGCACCGCCGCCGTTTTACTGGATTGTTGAACGTTGTTGAAATACAGTTTTTCGCGGTTTTCTCAACATTTTCCGATTCAAGAGTATCATATTTAATTCTTGAAAAGGCAATAAAACACTTTTGTTTAGAAAAAATAAAAAAATACCATGTGATGAGATATTAAATACATATTTACAAAGGTATACGATATTCCATCGGACACCCACCCTGTATATCCATCTAACTGTACGGCCGATCTCATTAAAATGGTTCAATGTCGTGCCTTGGTAGCTTTTAATGCCTTTACTGTAGTTCTCTCTCCTCTTTCACTGTCATCTAGCTAGAGCACCTGGTGTTCATTGTCTCGTGATTGTCTCATGTTAATGCAGATATTCTTTCCCACTTCAGAGGCACCATACTACCATCCTGATCTTTAGAACTTATCCTAAACGCCGCTACTTGCTTCGTAGACCACTTTTTCTAAATGCATTACTGTTGCCGACCTAGCAGGTCCGCACCCGGTATTGTCTCTTTTATGATGTGCTATAGTCCTAATTACTTGCAGTTCAGCCTTTAATCCCAAGCTTTTACTAGGAATTTTACTCCGCTCTGGTACGGTAACGCTGTGCCATTTGCTGTATACTGCGGCAGTTCGTGATACTTACGAGGCCGGGAAAAATGTACACAGGTAGTCTTCTCTGCGGAGAGTTTTAGGCCTTTATACTCCGTATTTCTTATTGTTACTTCGATATCCTCTTGTTTTATAATAACTACATCATCCACGTACTCTTAGTCTTCTCAGACTGGCAGTAACCTCATGATTGACCTCAGACATTGCCACCGTGAATAGGGCGGATGCGCAGCACGTTCCCTGCGGTCTCCCGTTATTTCGTTTTCCTGGATTCTCCTTGGCGACAGAACATCCCCAATGCGTATTTTGTATTATCCAATCTCTCATGTACTCTTCTTTAAAATACCTAGCATTCCTCCTTTCCACATCGTATCGTATACTTTTGCATGCTGAAGAATATTCCTATGGTGTTTTATATACAAAGCCACCTAGCCTTGGTTTTATAAGTATATTATTCTTTAGCCATGAAGTTGATAAATTGCAGGAGGTAGAAGAGTATAGCTAATTTGGTTTAGGTATTTCTTATAAATACCGATTTATTTCATTTATTCGTTAAATAGCAACAATTGACGTTTCGCACCATCATAGGTGGGCTTATTCATAATCACAAATTTGGTTGTTTATTATTTGTGAAGAAATTATACACAATTTGGTGGGCAATAAACGCCTTTGGGTCAAATTTAACAAACATACAGTCAATATTACAACGTGGAACAATCATGTGTAATCAGAATTATTGTTGAAGAATTGTTCCTATTTAAACGAATAATAATAAATTTGGTATTTATAAGGCAATACCTAAAACAAATTAGCTATAGTCTTCTAACCATATTTTGGATTCGAAGTAGTTCAACGAAGGGGTGAGATAGATTGGTACAGAAATAACACACAACCTCCCCTTAATAAGTTGTAATTTTTATGATAGATGAATGATGAAACATTATATAACGATTTTCATCATGGCAACATGTTTCGGGATAACATATCCATTAATCAAGCGAAATAGTTATACATCAAGTTTATAAAATATTGTTTCTAAAAACAAAATTGTTAGTTTATCCTAATTACCATAATGCTCACCTTAAGGGATCCACAATTAATACATCACAGATTTAATTATTAAAAAAAATCGCAGGTTAGGTTATTGTATAAAAATATTACTTCCATTAACAGGTACACATTTAATAAAAATTTAAAAGTTTAAAAGGTTCCACCATCGGGAAAACCTGAGTTAGCCAGAAGGGCGATGGATGATGGGGGATAGGGGATGAGAAAATTATGGTAACAATAAGGTGACGGCAAGTGAAAGATGTGATGAATGGCGAGAAATGACAGCTGTGATAACGTCAATGCACCAACGGCGGGCAGGGGCAAAGTTAAAAACACCAAAAACGGTATTAAGTACAAAGTGAACAAATAAGAGTGTGCTGGAAATCTACGACCTCATTCAGCAGGCAGGGTTTGTCCTTCTTGCAGGTAATTTCGAACATTTCTAAGGTGTTAAGCAAATGACCTTTCTTAACAATTATGCAGTATTTGGACGTTCGTATTAGGGTCAAAATCATGACCGGTTTTTAAAATGTGTTCAGCAAAGGCCGATTTTTTGTCAAAGTTGTTGTTTTTATTGACTTGACATGTTCTTTTATCCTAGAGGAAAACGATCTCCCTGTCTGTCCTATGTACAGGGAAGGGCATGAGTGGCAATTGAGTTGGTATATCCCAGAGGATTCCATTTATTGACCTGTCTTTATTTTGACTAAAGAGGAACGTAAAGTAAATTTATTGGAAAATGAGATATGGATCCTGTGGTGTTTGAAAATCTGTTGGATGGGATAGGAGATGTTGGGATAAAACGTTAATGTCTGTAGATTCGGTTAGGATTGTGTGAGGATATGGGGGATAGGCGGGTAGGGTATAATGGAATGTTTAATTCTTCTTGACAATTTCTCCACCATAGCAATGGGATAACCATTATCAAGGCCATTGTGTTTATGATGTTAAGTTCTTCAATGAAGTGTGAAGCAAGCATGGGGATATTATGTAATCTATATAGAAGAGAGTGGAGGCCAGCCATCTTGTGAGTGATGGGGTGGACCGAATCGTAAGGGATCATAGTGTCCGTATTGTAGGTTTTCTGTAAATACTGAAAGTGATCTTCTGAGGACTTTTGTGTAAAAGCAGGTCTAGAAAGGGAAGGGTGTTGTTGCTTTCTTTTTTTTTTTTTTTTTTTTTTTTTTGGTGGCAATATGGTTCGACTCGAGGTTGTTCATGAAAATTTCGGCCAAAGGGGTGACAGATTAGAGCCATTGCTAGGCCATCAATTTGGGTATAACACTGGTTGTTAAATTTAAAAAAATTTTGGTGTATGCAAAGTTTAAGGAGGGTAATGATACAAGTGTATTGGTCATCTGAAAGATGAGTGGAGCTAAGGTGTTCAGAAACAAGTTGAATACATTCATTGGAGGGTATAGCTAGGGAACAAATTTTTAACATCAAAGGACACCATGGAGAAGGAAGGTGGGGAGTGTGATGGAGAAATCTTGGAAGTTAAATTGAGGGAATTTTTAATAGAAAAACTACGTGCAAAGGTGATATGTTGTTTAAGGATGGAGTTCAGCCAAGAATGTGATCTTGGAGACCCGGGGTGTCTGTGAAGCAGACAACCGGACGGATCGGGATATCAGGTTTATGTATCTTCGGGAGGCCATAGAGCAGAGGACAGACAGGGTTCATGTTGAGAAGGGCTTTGTAGTTGATATTAAAGGTGGATAAATTCTGTCTCTGATTGTAGACCATATTACGAACGGTTCTAGTAAAATTTGTTGTAGGGTTATGTTTCAAGATGGAGAACCCCGGTCCACTAATGAAGTCGAGGACTTTCGTAATGTAGTCGCACTTATTTAAAATGACCAAGCAATTGCCCTTGTCCGCCTTAGTGCACATTAAGGACGAGTTAGGTATGACTGCTAAATAATCTCTCCAGCTTTTTGACTTGTTGTGATTGTGATTTTATTAAATGTGTACCTGTTAATGGAAGTAATATTTATACAATAACCTAACCTGCGATTTTTTAATAATTTAAATCTGTGATGTATTAATTGTGGATCCCTTAATAGAGCGGCAGCCCAGCGTATTTTTAGGTGGTGATCTGACCGCGTCTGCGAATCATACTACGTTGAAGGTCATGTCACATATTAATAGCATAAAAATCGTCGCAAGTTCTGAATCTGGGGATAACATGTTCAAACAACCCTTTTTTTCTGCATAAAAAATCACTGTTTTGAAGTGATTGGACCGCGTATAATTCTTGTACGAATCGAAGCGGCAAATTAAACACGTCGTCAAAAATGTATTTGCAGACGGTTTCGGTGGTGCAATAACCCTGCAGACGATGTTGAAGGTGCATTATTTTTATTATTTTCAAAGTAATTTGACCGCGTCTGCAATTCAGGTTAATGATTTTTCTTCTTGCGTATGTTACGAAAAAAAAATTGCAGACAAGTCGGATGGGGATAAGTACTTTAATTAAACAATTAAAGATGCATTCATTTTCGTCGAATTCAAAGTCATTTGACCGTGTCTGCGATTCAGGTTAATGATTTATGTTCTTGCGTATGTCACAAAACAAAAATTGCAGACAGTTTCGGGTTGCAATCAACCCTGCAGACGGGGTTGAATTTACAGTATTTTAAGATTTTAAAAGTAATTTGACCGTGTCTGCAATTCAGGTTAATGATTTATGTTGTTGCGTATGTCACGAAAAAAAAATTGCAGACGAGTTGGATGTGGATAAGTACTTTAATTAAACGATTAAAGATGCAATAATTTTCATCGAATTCAAAGTCATTTGACCGTGTCTGCAATTGAAATCATAAATTGTCGTTGATGAGTTAGTGACAAAAAATATAATTGCAGACAGTTTCGTGTTGGCATCAACCCTCCAGGCGGGGTTGAATTTACAGTATTTTAAGGTTGTAAAAGTAATTTAACCCGCGTTGCCAATTCAGGGTAATAAGATGAGATCATCTTTTATTTCTTCAGTGTTTCTACAAAAGGTGAACGAATTACGTAAAGGATAAGGATAAAGACTAATCGTTACAAAGCATTCTCAAGCGTATGATTAATGTTATTGTTATTCCTGAACAGTTACCATGTACATAGAAATGAGTGCATTTTTAACATTAATTTCTCATTTTAAACTTTCTTATATTTTACACTTTATGACTTTTTTCTTATAATCGATAATATTCTCGTAATGTTTGAAAATGTACTTTAATTAAAAGCGCAAATAATAGCTACCTTATGTACTAGTAAATTGCAAGAACGGAAATATTAAGTTACTTATGATTTAATTCGTGAACGCTAGTGCTTATATTAGAGAAGCCATTAAATACATTACAAAAAAAAGAAGAGTTTGTCAGTCATTTTTTAAAAATGCCTGTTCCTTTCATTGATGAATGCAGCAATTAGACTGTTCGTGTTATGACTCATCACGAGCATCTTTACGAATGAGGAAAACAGATCGATACGAGATCATGATTGTACACTTGGTATACCTACATATTTTGCGACCTACTCGACTCGTATTACTTTACCGCCAGTTATTGCAGACATTGCAGTAATCTAATAATAGAAATTGAATGATGCAATTTTATGCATGAACTTTATTAATGAACTCTTGGTGCAAAAAATCTATGACACAAAAAAGGTATAAATAAATAAAATGTGTATTGTAAAAATTGTTGTTCCTTCACGTTACTGAATCGGAAAATTTTGTTATTAAAGAATTCTAAACTATTGTAATTATTTTCAAATGTGCATGAAACTGTATCACGGGCATGAAACAACGACACATTACTATTTTTAGTGGAAAACAATACAGGAGAGGATGACGAGTATCTGATATTCCAATTTACAGATGACAGCGAGGAAAGTGAAAATAGTTCGGCATACCGTAACGTGACCATACGTCCCGTTTTGAACGGAATCTACATTATATCGCATAATATAATTTCATATGTAATATACAGGGTCCTGCAATAGTGCGTATTTCTTTCCTAGCTCATATCTCATGAGAGATAAAAAAAACTTCTTAGAGAAAATTTCAACTACTCGAGGTGACGCATTAATAGAAATTATTTTTGAATATACAGGTAGTTCCATTTTTGCGGTGTCACTAAAAGAGTAATTTTTTTAAATGGAACACCGTGTACCTATATTTTATGACCTTTCGATGTTATCTGCTAAAGTCTACATTGGTAACTATTTACTTTGTGATTTGGTAGCAGGGTTGCCAACTTATTAATTTTTTGCGGAAAAATCGTGCGTAAGTAGGCTTATCTTCAAAAATCCTATCGGCCTTGTGTTTTGAAGTTCTCAAGTAGGTATCGGCAATAATGTTAGTATGGGTAAAGAGCTGTGTGTTGAAGTTTAGAAACTAAAATTTGGTTATACAGGGTATTCGGAACAACATGTCAAACTTTCGAAATTTCAAAGTGCCATAACTCATATTTTCAAATACAACTGCCATATTTTTTTCCGCTACCCAGAGGCATTTTTTATAATCTTCAATTTTCGTAAGGGATGTTAAATGTCTAAACTACGTAGTTTTTACAATACTTAATATTTTTCGAAAACGCACCTATTTAGTTACGAGCTTAGGCACCAAAGTAGGCCGTGAAGAACCTTAACGTCAAAAAGTAAACAATGCTTAGTGTCCGAAATTAATACTTGTTATTAATAATAAGTACTAGATTGTAGATTAACAAAATGAATTTCTGACAAGATGAACTTGTTGTTATGATTTTTATGCTGGGAGAAGCTAATAGAAATTGTTTGTTGGCAAGCAGAATTTATGCGGCGCGTTATCCAGAAAGAAGGCATCCTCAAGTAGATAGTTTCAGAAGTTTACTGAATAGATTTGTTGAGACGGGAACGGTGAAATACAGTAAATTAGAACGAGCAAGAAACGTTGTTAACGAAGAAAATGAATTTAGAGTAGGTACTATTAACTGTAACTGCGCACCCGCACATGAGCCAGCGAGATATCGGTGAAGCAGCGGCGTAAGTGAAAGATCAGTGCAACGCATACTGAAGAAACATCGATTTCATGCATACCACGTACAATTGCATCAAGAATTGACCTTCTTGATTATGAAGAACGATTTGAATTCTGCACCTGGGCAAGAAGACAAATACAAGAAGATCCGATGTTTTCTCAGTATGTGTTATTTTCGGATGAGGCCACATTCCACAAAAATGGAGCCGTAAATAAGCATAATATGCACTACTATTCAATCGGAAATCCCCATTTTATAAGACAGGTTGACCACCAGCAACGCTGGTCTTTGAACGTCTGGGGAGGAATTATTGGAGACCAAGTAGTAGGTCCACACTTTATCAATGGCCATCTTAATGGGCCTATGTATTTACATTTCCTGCAACATGATTTACAGGACTTATTAGACGATATACCTCTGAGAACAAGAATGAGGATGTGGCTACAACATGATGGAGCTCCAGCACACTATGCGGTAAACGTAAGGGCCAACCTCAACCAAGTTTTTCCCTTTCAATGGATTGGCAGAAATGGACCAATTGCGTGGCCTGCCAGATCACCCGATCTTACAAAACTTGACTTTTTCCTATGGGGTTATGTGAAGGAAAGGGTTTACAATGAGCCACCTACAACGGCAGAAAATATGCGACAGAGAATTGTTGACGCTTTTAGAACTATTACACCTGCAATATTAAGAAGGGTAGGTACAAATGTCTTTTGAGCAGCGAATTGATGCGTGTCTAGCTGAGAATGGACGACATTTTGAACATTTATTGTAAATAAAACAATTTTATTAAGTCTTTTTGTTTTCTAGTTATTTTTTGCCTAACTTGTAGTACGTGAGTACTGCAAGTTAGAATTGTAGAGTTGTTACTAGTAGAATTGTTACTTTAAAGTATATTTTTTTGAAATTATTTCCTGTTAATGAATGAAATCTATAACATTTCTTCAATAAATTGTTAGAAAATGGCATTATTTTTCTTCACGGCATCACGGCCTACTTTGGTGCCTAAGCTCGTAACTAAATAGGTGCGTTTTCGAAAAGATTAAGTATTGTAAAAACTACGTAATTTAGACATTTAACATTCCTTACGAAAATTGAAGATTATAAAAAATGCCTCTGGGTAGCGGAAAAAAAATATGGCAGTTGTATTTGAAAATAATGAGTTATGGCACTTTGAAATTTCGAAAGTTTGACATGTTGTTCCGAATACTCTGTATAACCAAATTTTAGTTTCTAAACTTCAACACACAGCTCTTTACCCATACTAACATTATTGCCGATACCTACTTGAGAACTTCAAAACACAAGGATAGGATTTTTGAAGATAAGCCTACTTACGCACGATTTTTCCGCAAAAAATTAATAAGTTGGCAACCCTGCTACCAAATCACAAAGTAAATAGTTACCAATGTAGACTTTAGCAGATAACATCGAAAGGTCATAAAATATAGGTACACGGTGTTCCATTTAAAAAAATTACTCTTTTAGTGACACCGCAAAAATGGAACTACCTGTATATTCAAAAATAATTTCTATTAATGCGTCATCTCGAGTAGTTGAAATTTTCTCTAAGAAGTTTTTTTATACAGCTCCACTCAGCAAACAAGATAGTCGGAAAATATGTCAACTAAAATAATGTATTTGAAATTTTTGACGCGGCAAATTATTTGTCCAATCATATTTGAGAATTCTAAGGTGTACATTCACAGTTAAAAGTAAATTATTACAGTTTACAACTGACATTTTCCGCGTGCGTTTTATTACTTAATCCTTTTATTGTGTTACTCTTGTTTGTTAAAATCAGTCTTTCTGATGGCTTCTCAAGCAGCATACAATACATTTATGTGTATCCAACGATACAAGTTTAAATTAAGCGCCCAAATATTTTTTTCCTGATTGTACCTTAAAAGCTACTCTAGCGCCGGTATCCCCTCTCCAACTATCTTGTTTGCTGAGTAGAGCTGTATCTCTCATGAGATATGAGCTAGGAAAGAAATACGCACTATTGCAGGACCCTGTTTAATACCGGCTGATTCTCTAATACTGATGACAGTTTCAATTTCGCGCGTAAGTAGTGTTTTTTACGGTGTTGAATTGGAGAGTTGAACTGCTCCTGTCGAGAGCAGTTTATGGAAGACCACTCCGTCTTTAATATTCCTTATCGAGCGTTTGCTAACCATAACAAACGAATTATTGTTAATCGGTTTGAAAATTGTTGAATTAGCAGAGGATTATGACTCCCCGTTTTCCAGATTTAACTCCGTTATATTTTTTTCTGTTCAACGTTTTTTGAAACCGTTTCCATACATTGGGCGAACTACAAGCAGCAATTGCTGCGGAAACTTGCAAGTATTACACCTGCAACTCTGGAAAAAAAATTCGACAATTGGAATTGGAACAAAGTGGAATTGTGTGGTGAACATTACGGTGGACATTTTGAGCAATTTATATACAGGGTGGCCCAACGAAAAGGTAACAGACGGGTTTCTGTCTAGAGCATTTTTTTTGAGAAATGCAATAATTTTTAAATCAAAGGGGACAAGTTTTGTCATGATTTTCAACCTGATATGATTTTATCCCTTAGCGCTGTGAGAACAGCCCCTATAATTTAAATAGGGATGATGGGCCAAGTGATACGTCATTTGAAAGGTCTTTCTTTTCTGAATTCAGTGCACTAGGTTTTTTTAGTTTTTTTATTTTTAACAAAAAAATTGAAGCAGCAAACATGGACAATGAATTTGAGGCATTTAAAAACGAAAAAAACCGCGGACAGGTCAATTGTTTTTTCTTTAGATAAGCTAGGTACTTTTACTGTCATTTGACAACATTGTTTCACCCATTAGGTACAGGGTAAACAACCCTTAAATTTTTAAATAAAATTAAGGGTAAACTTTTTCTTGTGCTAATTAATAAAACCAGTTTATGCAAATTCAACCTTAGTTTAATAGATGTTCGAAGTCCCTGCCTCCGGGCTTCGGCTTCCGTGCAGTTATACAGATTTTGATTAAATCGTTCCTGTACATTTTGCAAATGCAAAGCGGTGTCCCGTTTTGAGTCAAAAATAAATGGTCAGGTTAGGCATACGATGTGCAAAGTGACTTTGGAATGGAGGACGAGTCTATGTGATTACCTATGTTAATAATATGATGTTATGTTAATATACTTATAGTATTTAATTACTTTAAAAAACTTATAGTTAGGGAGCTGGTGGCAATTTAGGTATATGATTTCATCGTCATTGGTACTAGAACTAGAACGTAATGTAGTGTGCAACTATGTGAAGTAGAAAAAATAAGTGCCGAGCTTAGGTAGCTCTGATTTTTTTGTATAAATAATTTCGAAATTGTAAAAAAAAAACTGTCCAAAAATTATATTATCGTTTCTGTCATCAATTATATTTTATTAAATACATTTGATAGATAGTGAAATTAAAGCTGGCAGAAGTCAGGATTGTGGGAGTTGTTATAAAAATAATTAATAAACTGTAAAAAAAATAATGAGTACTATATCATTCCATCGTCTTTGAATAATTATTTGTATGTTTTATAGAGTATTTGTAAATATAAAAAAATATGGCAGACATCTACAACTCTGATTTTAGATGTAATATAAAAAACAAATATTCATTTATTTTAATTTCTTTTATTAAAATAGATTGCTTTCTTCGTCACTTTCATCCAGAATTCTGTTAGTGGCGAAATCTGCACTTTCATCCATTATCTCTCCTTCATATGAGGGGCAAGTGGAGGGGCAAACGTATTTTACAGCATTTATATTTTTCTCTTTCGCTGTGTAATTATTTATCTCTATACCCTTCATTTCCTGTTTTAAACCACCTACCTATTCCTTCTAACTTTCATTTCCATGCGAACAAATATAATATACACAAATAATATTAGTGAGTGTGTATTTCTACTCCCTTGCAGCTGTCCTCTGGTAGTAAAATACTTCTGTCTTCGAAAAGACAGTATCGATTTTTTCTGCCTTTTTCATTTTTATGCTTTCCATAACTAATAGAAATATTAGACTTAAAGACAGAAAACGATGTTATAATTTTTTTAATTTTTTTTAAAGCATTTTTGCCGTAATACAGATTATTAATGCAACATCATCATAGTGGCAGAAGTAATTTTTTTAATCTCTTATAATATAACTTCAATAATTATTCTAATCAGCCTGCCGATGAAGTAATTTATTTTTTTATATATCATAATAATTAAAAAACAAATTAATTACTCTAAAACACAGCAGGACAAACTTCTGCCACTAGCATTAATCTTTTTTTTATATTAAATACAAGTTATTAAAACTGTTAACAGAAGCAATAATATCGTTTATGACACTTATTTTTACTAACATTTTTCGCAAGCTCCTATTTGATATTGCAACAATTAGTGAATGGCAGAAATTGTTTAAAATGATTATTTTACTTAGTACTCTAATATTATCTACCTCTGTCAGACGATGAAATCATATAAAAATTACTGCCACCAGCTCCCTAACTATTATCCCCATTCAAATGGTGTGGAATGTTATGTTCAATTACGTTACATATACTTATAAAAGGGTAACAACAAAAATTTTGTTACGGTTCGAGTACCAAAACATTTTACCCCAAAGTTGTGTATTATATTTGTAGAAAAGCTGGAAAAATGGCCGTAAAAAATACGCATTTGTTTTGTTTTGGAAGGAAAGTGTAGGAAATTTCCCCCTTATTTTCCCAATATCTTTGTCAATTTTCCTACTTTCGCGGAGATTTTCACAACCGAAGAAAGGACGAAGTTTGCCCTTTCCAACGATGCGAAAAAAGGGGGGGGGCTCGATTTTGATTTCGAGATAATGGATGACAACCGTAGCGCAAAATCGGACGGCCCTATTGCCAAACAAAGATATCGTAGGCGGGCCGCGACTTTTTAACGACCAATTCGGCCAAAAACATTAAGAAATTTTTCTCGAGAAGTGCGACTTTCGCGATTTACATTCTTTACATTTTGTAATATTGTTATCGCGGTCGCAAATGGAAATTTTTTGTTCCAATTTTTCAATTGTTTTTTTTTGCCGGGAGCGCGCCGTAAAAAGAAACGATTCCGCGAAAGTTTCGTCAAAATCGGTCGACGGATGGAACAGTTACGCCCAAGGAGGTGGGGCAACAAAATCACCAGATTTAACGACCCCTCCGTGGGGGGATCAAATCGATTCGCGTCGATTTGTCGTAGGGGGGCCCAAACGTGAGAGTAACGCACAACAATTCGTTCTGATCCGACCTACCGTTCGGCCGCAAAGCGCGTTGGAATTTCGAAAATTTGAGTACCGATGGAGGTCGAACGGTGGATATCGAAACTTCGCTGCGTCTGGCGTTCCACTAGTTCTACCCGGTAGTACGACACGCGAAATATGGGGTCGGTCGCATTCCGATTTGTAGTTATAGGACGCGGCGACGTTTTACAC
Organism: Pyrocoelia pectoralis; assembly: GCA_036250285.1. Lineage (NCBI taxonomy): Eukaryota > Metazoa > Arthropoda > Insecta > Coleoptera > Lampyridae > Pyrocoelia > Pyrocoelia pectoralis. The sequence goes on from CM070076.1 coordinate 47,697,050, forward strand.
CCCGACATAACCATCGCGTTTGTCACTCCCCGATGAAAGATGCGGTCTCGAAAGGGGAATCGAAAGCAAAAAATTCTGGCAAGTTGCCACGAGACTTCCCTTTTTTCAAAAAAACAAATACTACTGAATTCAGAAAAAAATACTCTTAAACTACTACATAAAAAAACTGCAACTTTATGTAATACAAAAAACGAGTGCCGCCATTTTATCTTACAGTGGAAGTGACGTAATGAAAAGTAATATGAGCATTTTCCTCCTTGGCCCGAATGTAATCGATTGGCGAATACCGCATTTCGATAACTTTAATAGTTTCTGAGTTTAGAGCGTTGCAAGGAATGTGTACGTACAGACTACTACAGACTACAGACGACAGACGGAAAATGTTGTTTTAATATTTTGAATTTACGTATTCAGAAACGCAAAGATATGTAAAAGTTTGCATAGGTCAAATTTTTTGAACACTAATACAATACTTCTCTTTTACTTCGTATTCGGGAAGTAAAAACCGAAAACCTATCGATCACCTCTTCGTCCCACCGTCGCCGAGCAAACGTCGCCGAGATGAGAAAAAACCGGCGATCCCGTTCTCGATGAGATATCACTCCTCCCAATGCGAACCGTCCAGATGGAACCGTCGGCGATGAACTCGTATAGAAATGAGACGTTGTTACCGAAAGCGCCATCAAGATCTAAGGGAACGTTTGGGATTTTTGTTTCGCAATTTTGGGATTTCCAACCCGCGTCCCTCGCTTGTGAAGCGTCGGAGGGTATTTTTCTCCCCGGGACGAAAGCCAGCCACGACCCTCAGCTACCTAAAAATATGTATGCTCCGAGACCGTATCTCGCACCGTTCGGCTTCCGCGAATGTTTTCGCTCAGGAGAGGGTGGGGGGTGAACCGCGGAAAGGATTTTCAACAAACCGCATACCAAAGAAGCGCCGTCGGGAGTTATTAAGGTATTCGAAATTTTTGGAAAAGTAATAAAAATTGAGGAAGTTATTAGCGAAATAGACGTTAACGAATGTTAACATTGTATGTATAGTATATCGTACCTTATATAAATAGGTACGCTACGCGTAGCTATATAAACATAATCCGTAATTGTGGACGCGCTCAAATGACTTAATGTGCTACAGAAGATGGTACTGCAATTGTTAAATTAAAATACTTATGAATGACTTTAAATTTGGTAAAATAAATGGTACTTAAATTGTTAAATTAAAATATTTATCCCCGTGCAAATCGTCTGCAATGTAATTTTTCGTTAATAAAATACCAACATTAAACATTACCTAAAATTGCAGACGCGGTCAAATTACTTTAAATTTGGTCAAATAAATGGTAATTGAATTGTTAAATTAAAATACTTATCCCCTTGCAAATCGTCTGCAATGTAATTTTTCGTTAATAAAATACCAACATTAAACATTACCTAAAATTGCAGACGCGGTCAAATTACTTTAAATTTGGTCAAATAAGTGGTACTTGAATTGTTAAATTAAAATACTTATCCCCTTGCAAATCGTCTGCAATGTAATTTTTCGTTAATAAAATACCAACATTAAACATTACCTAAAATTGCAGACGCGGTCAAATTACTTAAATTTGGTCAAATAAGTGGTACTTGAATTGTTAAATTAAAATACTTATCCCCTTGCAAATCGTCTGCAATGTAATTTTTCGTTAATAAAATACCAACATTAAACATTACCTAAAATTGCAGACGCGGTCAAATTACTTTAAATTTGGTCAAATAAGTGGTACTTGAATTGTTAAATTAAAATACTTATCCCCTTGCAAATCGTCTGCAATGTAATTTTTCGTTAATAAAATAACAACATTAAACATTACCTAAAATTGCAGACGCGGTCAAATTACTTTAAATTTGGTAAAATAAATGGTACTTGAATTGTTAAATTAAAATACTTATCCCCTTGCAAATCGTCTGCAATGTAATTTTTCGTTAATAAAATACCAACATTAAACATTACCTAAAATTGCAGACGCGGTCAAATTACTTTAAATTTGCTAAAACCAATGGTACTTTAATTGTTTAATTAAAATAATTATCCCCATTCAGATCGTCTGCAACAAATTTTTTCATCACGTACATTACAATAACAAAATAGTGTACTGAAAATTAGCCACGGTCAAATGACTTTGAATTCCACGAAAATGAATGCATTTTTAATTGTTTAATTAAAGTACTTATCCCCATCCGACTTGTCTGCAATTTTTTTTTCGTAACATACGCAAGAAGAAAAATCATTAACCTGAATTGCATACGCGGTCAAATTACTTTGAAAATAATAAAAATAATGCACCTTCAACATCGTCTGCAGGGTTATTGCACCACCGAAACCGTCTGCAAATACATTTTTGACGACGTGTTTAATTTGTCGCTTCGATTCGTACAAGAATTATACGCGGTCCAATCACTTCAAAACAGTGATTTTTTATGCAGAAAAAAAGGGTTGTTTGAACATGTTATCCCCAGATTCAGAACTCGCGACGATTTTTATGCTATTAATATGTGACATGACCTTCAACGTAGTATGATTCGCAGACGCGGTCAGATCACCACCTAAAAAGACGCTGGGCTGCCGCTCTATAAGGTGAGCTATTATGTTAATTAGGATAAACTAACAATTTTGTTTTTAGAAACAATATTTTATAACTTTGATGTATAACTATTTGGCTTGATAATGGGATATGTTATCCCGAAACATGTTGCCATGATGAAAATCGTATAATGTTTCATCATTCATCTATCATAAAAATTACAACTTATTAAGGGGAGGTTGTGTGTTATTTCTGTACCAATAGTCTTCTACCTCCTGCAATTGCTATGGCGTGTTTCCTTGCTGAGTGTTATTTTGGATAATATCTTCCAATTTTTACTAGCCAGAGTTTAACAATTAATATTATCTAAACATTATTAATTATTACATACGGCAGAACAATGTGACCATTTTCTAAAATGGTTAATATGAAATTTGTAACGAGAGATGGCGTAAAACAATGACAAACCAATGACGAGGGAGAATAAATGGAAATTACAAATACGGGGTAGAGTCAAAAAGGATAGAGACAATTTTAGGCGTTAATGAACTTGCAGCTAATAAGATCACTACCAAGATCGGTGATCTCATTCACCAAATCAGTATTATGTTTATGTTTAACGATTTCCAAGGATTCAAGCACGTTATATGATAGTCGAGATGAGGATTGAAAATGTGGCCTGTAGACAAGATGTGCTCGGCGAAAACTGATTTATGGGTAAGGTTGTTGGTTTTAATAGCGTTGGAGTGTTCCTTGGAATGTGTAGAAAAGGATCTACTCGTTTGACCTATGTAAAAGGAAGGGCATGATTGACAAGATAATTGGTAAATGCCTGATTTTTCCGAGATGTTAATGGCCTCTTTGTTATGAATCAAAGTGGTGCTCAGAGTATAGGGGTTGTAGAAAGAAATGTGTATGTTATAATTGTTGAAAATGTTCTTCAATTGTAGGAGAGGTTTGAGACAAACGGGAGGGAACGGTAAACTAAAAGGTTGGAAGGAGTATGTTGAGGAATGAGGTTGGTGGTACGAATAATTTTCGTAAGAAGGGTGTTGACCAAATCGATAGAGTAGCCGTTGTTATAAGCTATTTGTTGGATGATTCATTACTAAAATTGATAGGTGACATAGGGATCGTAACCATTCTTCTGACAAGGGAGTCGAGGTCTGCAATTTTATGAGAAAAAGAATGAATCGAGTCAAACGGTATCAAAGAATCAGTGGTAGTTGGTTTCCGGTAAATACTGAAGTCTTATGATGAATATTTTTGGTTAAAACGACGTCCAAGAAGGGTAATTGATTGTTGTTTTCTTTTTCAAAAGTGAACTTGATATTCTGGGGGATGTCATTTAAAAAATGGAGGAAAACGTTAAGTTTAAGGTAATCCACAGTGTGGACACAAATAATGTCATCAACGTATCTGCCCCAAAATATAATGTGATCCTTAAATAATTTTGAAGTAATAATGTGGGAGGTTTCCAGGTTGTTCATAAAGATCTTAGAAAGGATGGAGGAAAGGAAAGGAAATGGCCAAACCTTCCGTTTGGGAGTAAAAATTATTGTGGAAGAGGATACAAATTTGTTTAACGCTGAGAGGAATGAAGTCATTGTCTCGTTACAAATTTCATATTAACCATTTTATAAAATGGTCACATTTTTCTACCGTATGTAATAATGTTTAATTCATTATTAAACCCTGGCCCTTCAGACCTTGTGGTTTTTTAAGTTTTAAGTTTAATATTAATGTTTTTTGTTAATGTTATGTTAATTTTTAGACATTCATTTGGTTCACGGTCATTTCCCCGCCGAAAAAATCCCGCCGGTCAATTGCCCGCCGGTAAATTGTTCGCCTGGTAAAAACCCCGCGCGGTGAAATGTTCGCCGGTAAAATGCCCGCCATGACAAAATCCCGTTGGTCAATTTCCCGCCGTAATTTTTGAAAAAATAAGCAATTAAGAAAGTTCTTTTTTAAATAACTTTGTAAACCTGTGTGTCATGCCACTATTTTAGTATCAATTGAAAAAAATATACTAAACCTGCAAATAACCTAGGCGCTTTAGTGGGGGAATAAGCGCAGAAAATGGTACAACATTTACGTGTTAAGAACGAGCAAACAAGAGATAGTAGCAGGCGAGTATTCATGTATAGCGCCGTAGGTCTGTAAAGGATGTCATGCCATCGGGAAGTGCTTAAAATGGGCGTCGAAAATATTTTATAAATTTATATATAACGGTTATTTTGTTAAACATGGCAATGTCTGGTTTATTAATACAGTCTTCTTTTTTCAATTTAGCATATTTTAATTTACAGTAAACAGCGGCCTCAAATTCATCTTACGCCTCCTGAGCGCATAATCCGCCTGCACATGGCTGCACATAACGTAGGTACATATGTAAGTGGATCTTTATCACAAAAATAGGGGAATATCAGGGGAATCATTTTTCCTACAGCGGCGGGCAAATGACCGACGGGATTTTGTCATGGCGGGCATTTTACCGGCGAACATTTCACCGCGCGGGGTTTTTACCAGGCGAACAATTTACCGGCGGGCAATTGACCGGCGGGATTTTTTCGGCGGGGAAATGACCGGATACCATTAACTACTAGTTTTGTCTATGCTAGTACTTCAGTTCTTCAGTACTCCGGTACTTAATACAAAAAAATAACAATTTCATTTCATCTTTTCATCTAAGTTTGACTTCATTAAATTTCGTTGTCTAAGAGGTTGCGAGTTTGTTTATTTATTTCATTACCATAATTTTATTTAAAAATGTTCAAACAATCTTGATTTTTCAATTCCTGAGTTACTTTTGCAATAAGGATCGTTTATCATCCCTATCCTTTGCGTATTTATTACGGTACAATTTAGTGTTGAGAGTTAATCGTCCTGCATTTGTTCAAGCTGATGAATATGCCTTGTGTATCATTATCATAGTGGCGATATTTTCCGTCTGCTAATTAATTAATGTAGGACACAAGAAATAAAATCTTAACATTCGGGACAAATGAGAACATCAAAAATTGTTATAAAATTGAAAATCTGTACCTGGAATAGGGATCATAAATATTATTTAGATTAAATTTCGAGTTACAATTTGACATCATGAAGATAACAGTTTGATTCTAATGCAGAAATTGATACAGAAATTTTGTCTCTTTTACTAATGAATATTAATTTGACTTTCAGTGCAGAAACTTTGTCTGACTGAATTCAACTTCAAGTTTGAAATCATTTGAAAAGTAAAACTGTAAAGTTTGTTTGTATTGATGCACGTAAACAGAATACGAATTTCCCAAATAAAATTGCTTTGAAGCTAAACCTTTGCAAGGTTTTTCTATTATTTACGAATTCGTAATTTTTCATTTCAATTTTTGCATTTATGAATTTCACATTCTTAACTTAATCAAATTATTTTTAAATTGTAGTAAAATTTTCGAATCGACAAGTTTTCTGCAAAATTTTTCTGAAAAAAATACCGAAAAAACTATGTGCGAGCAAAATTGACAAATAATGAATTTTAATAAAATCTCATTTTTTTTTAAATTTCTCTTTTGTCATCAACCTTTTTCAAGAATGATGAAATTTTCTATTTCTATGCCCTATTCAGTAGGTAAGTGTTTCGAAAAAAAAAATGCTTTCAGTCTGCACATACCATGTATTTGTTTTAATCTTGCATTGGTTTTATCCACTTTTGTGAATAAAATTGAAATTTTTGTAATTTTTGACTGTCAGTATACAATGAGATCGAATCTCCTAATACTTTAACATACAGATTCAAATGGAAACATCTTTATGTCACAAGGTACCTATTAACCCACATTACAAGACAATTAACAATAGTCTTAAGAAATTTCTTTGTCGAATTAAAAAACTACATCCAGCTTAACAGAAATGCACACCTGAACATTCGGTAATCCCTAATCGTCTGAAAAAGACAAATGCTAAGGTATTAACGTTGTAACTGTCTGACTATACAAGATTCAATTAAGGTTCGACGCTCTACAAGTAGGTAATTTAATATTTAGGTGACATTTTGTTTCTTCCCCCGCGGCCGGGTTGATTTGATTAATGATTAGGTTAATGCATTACACCGTAAGATGTTAGTAACCTGATATTTCAACAAACTTTATATGTAAACTCCGTAATACAGCTAAATGTTTATTTGCATATTCCGTGGCTATATTAAGTACATCCCTCCAACTCTATTAAAGAGTACTTTTTACTGCAAAAGCACTTTAACAAATTACGAAATTTGTTTCTCATTAGATGTCTCAAGGAAACTGCAATCTTTGAAGTTAGTAATGAATACCACAAAGAATTTTTTTATGAGAATATACCGGAAACTGTTTTGGTATTTAAATTTTCTACTAAAAGACTGACAAATATTTTACGAATTAAATTTGGGATTTGTTTGATTCTAAAGAGTTAAATAATTCAGTCGGATTAAATCTTATTCAGTTCTGTTCCTTACAGTTTCTTCCTTACAGTTTGAATTTTTAATGTCATACTGGATTAATACTGAAATATAATTAATTACTTACTTTCTTGTACTAATAATTCCACTAAATTTTTAATTTGAAATGTAACCCAACACGTTTCAACAATACGTGTCATTCTTAAGGGTAACTAACTAACAGATTCTGACAGATTAAAATTAAACAAAAGTTGCCAAGATATAACGTTACGCAAATTTTTGGTACATTTATTCTCAATAAAAATGCAAATGCAGATACAAACATTATAATTTAACATCATTCTTGTCACTGCCCTAAACACAAGTTGGCTGCATTTTATGCTGTTTTTAGTACCTACAGTAGGTACACCATTGTTTCAAGTATACTCAACAATTATTAACCAAATATTATAGATTCTTTATGAAAACAAAAAAAGGTATAAACTAGCTATTAACAAATACCCAACTGAAACTACAGAAGAAAGTATTAAATACATTTCAAATTTCACTCCTCTTCTTATATAGTCGTTGAATCTCTACTTCTTACTAGAGTCATTTCTTTAAAGTTTAGAGAACCAGGATTGACGATTAAAAGGCGTGAGTAAACATTTTTAAAACGTAATTCATTGATTTTTCTTTTGGCATATCAAAGTGACGTCTTTCGGTGTATGTTGTTCTCCTTAGACGGTCAATCCTTTCTGAAGGATAGTGGAGAATCAATGTTTCGTCTACCGCCACAATTGGTGTCAAAAAATTCAATGGATTATGTTTAAATGATACCAAAAGCTTTTGCGCCAATCTGAGTAGTCGCGGAGAACTTCCTCGTCTTCAAAATTTCAATTTCTGAGAAACCATTGTACCCGCTCCATCAACTTCAATCGGCGACCATTTGAAAGCAGTTTGTCGACTTTTTTATCAACGCAGCGGTTATTGCCACGTTATAAAGTCCGCAATCCAAGTTTTAATAGTGGTATATGAAGAAACTAACATAATGTACAGTCTACCTGAACTTTAATATTTTTTGGAGATTAACCTTATTGTTATGAAAATACATATAGGTACCTATAATCAGTGCACGAATTTCAACATGATCGATTCTTTAAAAAAGTACAACTTTATCAGATCATCAAACAATGTTATTATTTGAGGAAACTTTTTTTATTAAATGTTATATAATTTTATTTTTGACAATGAAGAGTCATTTGGAACGTGGACCCACTCAGATGTCTGTTCATAGATGCTCCCAAAACTCCAAATGGAGTATGGATCACACAATTAGGCGCTAAGAACACTGAATTGTAGCTCAAAGTAGCTATATTCATCCATTATACAGGGCAATTGAATATTCGTTCTCTTCCTGAGTTTCTACGATCTTTGAAGGACATTGAAATTATAATTCTTGAATAAGAGGGATGTAAATCTGAAAAGTTTGAATTCAAATTTTTCAAATAACATACCTCTTAAATTTTGCAGTTACGTATTTGTAGTACATTTGAAGTACATTCATGTCCAAGAAATTTTCGAAGCCATTTTGTACCAGATTTAATATATCCAACTAGGTAATTCCTTTTTTCGCACAGAATCTTTTAAATAACAGTGGGAAATGATCTACTAAAGCAGGGGTCTCCAAACTACGGCCCGCGGGCCAACACCGGTCCGCGAACATCACCAATCCAGCCCGCGACTGTGGGACTGACGTGTCTGGTATCCAGCCCATTTATTTTGATAAATCAAATCAAACAAAGTAATTATACAAAATAATAATCAGGTGTTTTATTTACCGGCTAAAAATACAATAATCCACTAATTTAATTATTAAACATTATAATTACAGTAAAGCTCGGATGTTTAGGCACTAAAACATGTTAAAATAAGGCATCTTGGCGCTTTAAAGTGTGTATTTAGTCATTTATCTAGGTAGAATAGGCAGTCAAATATGCATTTTAGACACTCATATAGGCAGTATACAGGATTAAATTCAATAACTTGGGGTCTATTAATTAGGTGATTTCTAATTAACCATAACATATTTGTTACAGCAATCCATCAAATTTTTGTGGCGAAATGGGAATATGGGCAAAATTTAATACTCAATATATTTACTTCAAATTTCAAAACTGTAGTCATATGTTAATCTCATGATCTAGCCCGATCTTGGCCCTTGGGGCGTTGTGGAGCAATCAGTCTGGCCCTTAGGCTAAAAAGTTTGGAGACCCCTGTACTAAAGCGACTAGAGAAAGGAGACATAGTAAATATTAATCAACCCTTATTCATTCATTGCCAGGGTTTCAAAGATGAAATTGCTGTAACTCCCTTTACGTAATAATTTGAAAATTTGATTCCGATTGTCTTATCTTCATGTTTATCACTAAAGCTTTTAATTTAATCTATGAAAAATTATTAAAATTCCGTATTACAGCTGCATATGTGTATATTACATAAATAATAATCTACAGACCGAATCATTTAGTAGGAATTTTTCTGATAAACATACAAAATTACTATTTGTTTATGTATCGCATTCTTTAAGTTTTTCATTAAGTACATGATCGTTAAATTAGTCATGTTAAAAATACATAAATATAAATAATACTATATGTTTATTTATAATGAAAATAAAATGCACTATATCTACATTTGTTAAAAGAAAATTATTTTTGTTTGCATTCCGATGAATGTAGGTGGATATAAAAAAAACACAGTTCTTCCACTTTCCAAAGAAGGAAAACATTAAATTGTAATGTGACCAACTCTAAACATTGACGGCAAGGGGAGTTGTAGGCGCGTAGGGATTATTTTAATGATGGGCCACGAGTGAAAAATATTTTTTTATTGCGGGATTTCCACCTGTAAATAATTTTATATATCGTGCAAGCGTTGAGAGATAGGAACTCCAAAAAGCATCCTGTTTTTCTGCAGAATAATATTTAGATGTTCAGTGTGCGAAAAGGTTTCCTGACATGTCAATAAATAGCTATCTCTTAAAAATTATTAAGAATTATATTCGAACATTACCTGGCTTAGAGTGACCCAGGGCTGTGTGATTGGCCCATAACATAAAAAAGTTATGGACCAATCACACAGCCCTGGGTCACCCTGTATACTACGTTTACTTCTTCAAAAATTTCAGATCCTGATGATAACCATTTCGTGTCTCACTTTATGTAGGGCCGATTTCAAATTTCTTACAAATTTTCTTAAAAAATATCACCTTGTTTTCTCCTTTTCACTTCTACAAACCTGAAATCAAATTTGGTCTGCACAAAAGACCCACGGCCTGCTCTGGTGTGTATAAAATCTTTTACGGTAATTGCTCTTCTCTCTACATACGTAGCTAAGCCAAACTGGGCTCAGCTTAACACACCAAATGCATAGAACTAACAATTTATTGTAATCCTCTTCTCCCCAAAAATCCTGCCTTTGCCACTCATATCGATGTTAAGTTTGATCTGTTGATCCAAAATCCTCCCTTAATAAAATTTTTAACGTAAAGAAAAACCTTCCGTCTCTTATTGATCCACTTTAAATTCTCCCCTTTGATTCCTTCTTATTCTTCCGGTTCCGACGATTCTCGTTACATCTTGGCGGATTAATTCTGCTGCGTCTGCTGGTCATTTGTTCATGGAGGCTGCTACACTACGTATGATGTCTTCCGTAGGAATCGTCAGCTTCAAACTCGTTGGTAGTAAATCTTTCTCGCTGCACCGCTCCAGAAAAATCAAATTACGTAATAATTTGACCTTCTTCCTTTGTATTTTCTCCAATTTCTTGATTTGTTGTTGAATTTACGTCCCACAGAAGTTTACAATCTTGGTTTTCAGCTTTCCGCGGTTTATGCATGGATAATATCCTCCCGCGTTGGTTTTTCTTCAAGTTGATTTCTAACAAAATCACTGTTGAGTCTGCCACGTTTCAGTAAAATCTTCTCGTTCTCAACCCTTCTCTGTTTCTTGTAACTGAGGTGGAGTTTAGGCGATCCGTAAGTGTCGCTAGTTTCTTCTCCCATCGCGTGTCCAAATCCCGAACGTGTCGTCAATACATCGTAACCATAGTTTCAGTTTGTATAATATTATTTTCAGTACTCCGGTCCGCAAGTATTGCATGAAGAGGTTAGCTATCACTGACAATAACAGTGATCCCACAGGCGTCCCCTCCGCTCACTTACAGCGTTAGTTGGCCTGCGTGGACGTAAAGATTTCAGATTCAGCAGCTAATCTCATTGTTTTAAGCTTGCCTTTTTTGGAGTTTGGAGGTCTTCAAAAGAGAATATCTTCAGATAGCGTGTGATTCGCATATGACGTACATGCAATTGGTTCAAGTTTCTTGCCTCTATTACTTCTTGTTGTCGAGTCATTGGATATTATTAATTGCCGTTGACGTTTAACTATATAGTTTCATTTTCGCAGAAATTCTGATAGAAATATTGATTCTGGTACAGTATCTCGATGTTTTGGTCAATTTTTGCTCAATTATGTGATATCTGGAGCCAGCCATTGAAGATCGCGTCGCATTGCAATGAGATTTATGGGAAATATATGCCCTAAACTTCTGCGAAAATGTTTCTACAATAAACGCACGTTATTCACACGACCAAGACATGTTCTCGGATCGAATGATTCCTCGCGCTACCTCGACGCTATCTCTCCCTGAAATCAAATAGAAACTATTTTTGAACATTTAAGGAACAGGCCAATTCATCTAATCAGAGCAATAGAGAGAACTATCCGCCGCGCCGGTACGAGTATGCTTACAACATAATAAAGCTTAATTTGAACGATATTGAAATTAGAATAAATAAAACTGTAGAGTGTAGACTGTTGACGTAGCAAGGTTGTTTTTATATACAACTTCTTCTATTTCGCAGAAAGAACTATTGTAGTAAAATTTCTCTTCTTGTTTCAGGTGGATTCATTAGCAAGCCTCCTCACAAATGTAAGTATTTTTGCATCTTTTACTGAAATATTTTTGCCAGGTTATTAAATTATGTATTTATTACCATCTTCTCATACAAGTTTTCCCTTATAAAAATGATAATTTTTTTTAATAATAAATGTCACATATGTTGGAAGGTTAAGGCTTTGAAAGCGTATCACGCGTCTTTGATTTAATTTGGACTAAATCCAAAATATAAGATTGCCTTCTTTGAAATTCACTCTCAAGTAAAATTTATATTTTAAATTTTGCACAAACGAAATCTCTCTCTTCCTTTATGGAATAAATGAATTAGGACGAATACTGCAAAAAAAGACGTTACGATAAATTTTTTTGTTAAATATCGTTCATTCAAAAGGTTCAGAAATAAAAGACCTTATTTACTTTGTTAACGAACGTCGATTTTTCTATTTCGGAATTTTAGCGGGATAAATAATTCATTGTAAGCGGGAGAGCTTCGGCCGATGAAACCTTTAACTACTGATTATATTTCTAAACCTGAACGAATGTCTTCAGAAGCAACACTATTCTTGTAAAACCATGACTGGCTTTTTGGGATAATAAAGGATGAAGAATAATAAATGCCGCACATCCCTCATATTATGCTAAAAAGCAAAATTATTAAGTTTCTCTAAATTTTTATTTTATATACATAATTATAAATCCATCCAGTAACGGTAGAATATATTATCATGTGCACGACAACCGTCGCTTTTATTTCAGTTAAAACAATAACTTCTAATAAGAGCGTAATAAAATTTATTTCCCTTTATGTTTGTCGGTTTTGAGAAGGAAGAAAATTTTTTAGTAATTCAAATTTTAGCTTTTATTTCGAAATGTGTAGGATAAAGCACAATATAATGAATAAATATAACGATATAAAGGTGCGAGAAAATGTAACGGGAGGAAATAAATTATTTCTGAAACTCATAAATTATTATACAGTTCCTACAGAGTTTTTGAGTAACTTACTTGAAATGCTTTCTTAAAACGGGCCGTATCAAATCTTTGCACGAACAATACGTGAACTGTTAATAAATAAGGAGGGAAGTTCATTGCTGTCCCATCTTCCTTGTTATTTGTAAATAAATAACAAAATTCTGAACATCGTAATACTCCTTTTGGTTTTCCTTATTTATTTCCTTTACGTTGTTTTTTTTTTGTTATTTATTATACTCGGTATTAAAAATCTGATGAATCAAAAATCAAATTTCTAATAAAAAGTCAAACTGTGATGAATTACGCAAATTTTAATCTCTCCTACCGTTCGTACCGAGCCGATATTTCAGTTTGCAAACAGGATTTCTGTTTAATAAACGGAAAGAGTTGCAGTTCGGTTTTATATACTTATATGCAGTGAAAATATAATATAGAAGGGAAACTTCTTAGTTTAAAGCTCCCTACGGTAACTTGCAATCTCATTCAATATTCAAATTCAATCTATATTTACTTTCGCGAAATTTCTCGAATATTTATAGAACACATAAAAGCGTTCCATTATTAAATATTGCAAACTCTCATTGTAATATTGAATGGTATTTTAGATAAAAATTTTGATATAGGTATCATACATAACCGGCCATGTTTTGTTTTTACCGAAACATTAGCGGTCGTAAAATAATTTTATTTGCAATGCCTACATGTAAATGTCCCGTTTATAAAGAAGTGGGAATGTCTCAGTTGCGATTTCAACCCCATAGACTTCATTCCGTATTTTAGTAAAACATAAAAATGGTTTTAGGAGCAATTTATATAAAACAAATAAAATCTTTCGAGGTTCTGTTCAGAAATTTGTAGCCTTTTAATCTAGCCATCCTTTTGTTGGGGTAATGGGGGTGTAACGAAGTCAACTAAAGACACCAAGAAATAGTTCGTTTGTCATTCGTTCATCCACTAGTTAATTTATTTTGTCATCTTATTCCTATCCTCCAGAAAATTCTCTCCGCACAAAATTGTCTTCTCTTTTCTGGGTGGTGAACAGCTTCTATGAAACTTTCGCATAAACCTCTCCCAAATGTCATTTTGAATTATGAACAGTTACACAGGGGAGGAGGGCGAAATCGGAACTGTAAGGTGGTCTGAGTATAATTTATTCTGGCGTCGTTTTCGCATATGGTCACTTGCAGGTTTTTAATTTTGTCGCCCTAGAAAACTGTGGCGATCACTTCTCAAGCAATTCACCTTTTTGGATGATGGAGAGTTTTTATGAACCCATTACGTGGATATTTGTTTTATGAAAGTGTCTCAGGGGTTGTTCCATCTCAAGTGGTCTGAGGGTCCACATTCACCAGCTTCAATTTTGGTGAAGCTTGGTTTGGGCATAGAACCACCCTAGAGATGAACATCTTATTTTTCATCCCTTTGCTGAATCGAATCTAAGATGAACCAAGATGATTCAAGTAGAAAAAAAATGTTCTCTTTCCAGTGGCGGTAGACACAGGGCACAATTAACAAATTTGTGAAGTGGCAGATTTCCTTTACTGATTATTCATGACATATGTCGCGCTAAAGTAGAGACCCTAAAACTTACTCTCTATGCTCTGCAGATTTTATAAGGCACTTTGATCCCTGTCCTGCTGAAGGTCACGCAGTTCATTTCTATGCCCACACCAAGTTTCAGGAAAATTGATAATGGTCAGCGTGGGTGACTTCAAAACCTAGACCATTTACGATGGAATGACCCAGTTACAACTTTTCATATTGGCATAAGCAATTAAATTTCCCTCACGAATTTATCGTTTGCTCAGTTTTTATTCGAGATTGCTTGGAAATTCATCGTGCCCATACTTTGTTCATTCCGAAATCTTCGTGTAGAGCTTTAAAAACTTTTACTCAACGATCAGTGAACACTAAATCTCCAACTTTTTTGGTTGATAATTTCTTTCACATCGTTTCAACTGTTTACATTTTACTTGGAAAGAGGGCGAAAACCGTAGTTTTCTAAAGTATCTAACAAAGCATTATGTTTCACAACTACCTACTTTTAATGGTAACTTCCTGTAGATAATATGAGAAGAAATAGGTATGTAAGTGATTTTTTAATCAAATTCACTATATTTTTCAAAACTAAAAAGGTAATACCGTCGTGGCCACTTATTTTTGATTTAGGATGTCTCTTTACAGGTGTTTTTAGTATGTCTGTATACATTTTTTCACCAATAGAGACAAAATGTTCATTGAAATAATTTATAATAGAATTTCGTTCCCAAGTAGTTCGCCGATGAACTTAAGTTTCTGTTTCATGTTTTTTACCATTTTTCATTTTGTTTACTATATGATCCACAAGTGTCTAACTGATTCAGTTTTCATTAATTTCATTTCTAAAATAATTCCCCTTTACATTTTTAATGATTTCTGTTAATTTATTTTTGTACCTCTTATAATTTTGAGCTAAATCTAGATTGAGCCCAATTTTATTTATACAGGGTGTAGGGTGTCCTGAAAAGATTGGTCATAAATTATACCACATATTCTGTAGTCTATAATAGGTTGATTGAACCTCACTTACCTATAAACAAAAGTGCACACAAAAACGTTATGTAGAACTTGTATATAGGAAGGAGGGGAAGTCATATTGAACAATGTTGAGTTAAGGTAGATATCTTGTTTCTTTATAAATTGTAAATAATAAATAAGTTTTTAATATTTGTGAAAATCTAGAGTTTAAATGTTCAATATTTTGAAATTGACATTTTACAGGGTCGCTGTATCTTCCAAACTAAAATCTTTACAAATAAATACAAAGAGACACAAAAGTTTCAGAATAGACGTTTGATTCCAGTGGCGTTCCATATGTTGTTAAAGTATAACCATAAAAAAAGTTGGGGGTAAAGAGGTGTTGATCCCCTCTGATAATCTATAATAAATAAATATAATTGAACGCGACTGTTTCCAATTTATTGGTTATCGTCTACTAGTATTTCCCATAAATTTTCATAAATTAATGTTAAACCGTTTTAGAGCAATGTTAAAAAAATTAATTTAAAGCTGTAACTAAATCACCCAGTAATTTTTGTGTGTGCACTTTCGTATGTAAGTAAGTGAAGTTCATTCAACCTATTTTTGACTCCAGAATATGTAGTATAATTTAGGACCAATCTTTTCGGGACACTGTGTATAATCGAGACTTGGTTTTAAGATTTGATCAGACCACAGGTTATCCAATCGTGACGCTTCCTCTGTAACAACTGCATAAGAGTATGAAGAGGCTGAATCTTTTAGGAAATTTTGTAATGATAGTATTTGTAACCGACTCAACAAAAACACATCGTTCCAATTTTCATTCTCTAAAATTTTAGCGAGTTTTGAAATTTTTTGAAGTTTATCTCGTTCGTTCAATGTTGATTGAATATCTTGAAATGGCACAGAGTCTGCTACAGAAAAGTAATCGGGTACACAGGTTTTTAATATACCATATGGTATACTGCAACTTGTATCACATTAGGACCACAAATCAGTACATCTCTATGTGATTGCCCTCTAAGCCTGAGCACAACTGCTACGCTACGTTTCGGTCGGTTGGTCACCTGCGGCCGCCATTTGCATTCTCTTCATCATTTCACTTTTCACTTGCGGTCATTTAACTTCTCCCATATTTTTATCCATTTACATCCCCCTTTTCCCTGGCTCTTCAAGTATAACTGCGGGTTTCTCTTTGCGAGAACCCTTTTAATTAAGATCATCATAAATTTTAATTTAATAGTTAGTGGTTTAAAAGTTAACCTATAAATTTTACCACAAATATTGGGCCCCTTTAGGTAAGCTATTTGTTGCTGTTAATACGATTCTCTAATGTTAATTAATAATTTGTAGATAACCCATGTTACTAGAAGTTATGGCCGATTCATAAGTTCACGTTTGTTTTTTGGGCTTGAAAATGAGAAAGTCTTTTCTCGAAACATGTCGCCAACACATGTCAATTAATCACGTCAGTGATTAAATTACATCTTACATGTTAATTAAATACAATTGTAGGGGAAGGCCGTGTATTTATTTCACCTTTATATATCCACCCCTTAGTGATCATCGGATTGTACAATATGAACTTTCAGTAAATCGTCAGCAAAGAAAAACTTTGAATTTGGTCGTGACACGCTTTACCCATGTAACATCATCAGTCAACCAAGTGTTTTGTTTGCCAAATGTAGTTTGCGCATCCTTGAGAAGAGCAAATCAACCCTTCTGTGACAGTAATACCACACCTTTTGAGCAGTTTTTAATTTGAAAACACCACACTTTTATCTCTCTAGGAAACAAAAGGAAAAGGAAAATTATCGGCTTGTCCAACTCGATACGATCGTTCAATGCAGTTTAAATTTAGATTCACCTCAGTTTGTTTTTAAAACACGAATAATTTTTCTGTTAAATTATATTCATTTTAATTATTGTTATTTGTTCAGTGAAACATAAGCACATTATGTACTTTAATATTATAGGTACATAAGTATATACGTTACGTTTCGTTGTTTGACTTCCGGCTCAGGATAGCGAAATAAAGCTGTAAACGCCTACCTTGTTGACTTGCATTGAAAAACAAAAGGAAAAGCATCTTTCTTTTCGGCCCAATTAAGTTTTATACCTTACAAATTTGTAGAATAATACAGCAGTTTATATATCTGTCTTTGTTTCGAATTTGCCTTTGAGATTAAAGCTGTGTATTTGAATTATAAAGAAATTTCTGAAACACAAAGCTTGGTACGCTGTCCTTCATTTTTGGTCTTTTACGAATTACACAAAAATGCCAACTGAACATATGAAAAAAAAAGAATTAGTAAAATTCTGTTGTATTTTTTATCCTAGTTCAAGATTTTATTGTTATTACTTTGTCGTCAGGAAGCCAGTTTGTGCAGAAACTTTAAAAATCAATATCATACAGCTGTTGTACGTTGTAATTAGTACATTTTTCAACATGAAACCGAGCTTTTATTTGTGAATTACATTTCGTTCTTGTTTCGTATTTTGTTTTTCCACTGACTGTACTGTTTCTGCATCGAGTTGCGGAATAGTATTTAGCGCATGATTTACGCGTTTAAAGGAGATGAATCTAATTTATTGGATAATCATTTAAAGTAGATCCCTTTAAATTTAAATTCGTAATCGTTAATTACCCTGAGGATTTTATAAATTACGCACGAGTTACTTGTACAAATTTCGTAACACATGCCAACGCACATGCTTACTAACTGTAACGTGATTATTGACGACGTAACACCATCCCCAGAAACACAGACACTCCACTAATTGTGAAATTAAATCGCTCGTAAAATTCACTTCGATAAATCTAAATTTAAAGCGTAATTTGATATGTAAATTAAATAAGTACCCATTTTTTTAATAAATTATTTTTTTTTACTGCGGTGTATACAAAATTGTCGCTCATTCTTTTTATGTGAAACTCAGTCGTATAAGGAGGATATTACATTTTTATACTAGACATTCTCGTTTTTTCTGTGCCACCATTCTATTTTTGCTTGTTTTTCACTTTATTAACTGTCACTGGAAGTTCGGCTCATAATAAAAAAATCACAGTCGCGCAATTTACTAAAATACCGAACGAATGACAAATTCATAATGACTTTTCTATACTACTTTTACTTTCAGGCTATATACAAAAAGGGATGTATATCTTTACGATCTCACTTTCTTTTACTTTTTCTATCAAATTTATAGCATTTGGACGTATTTATTGTTTCTTTGTAAGTAGAAAGTGTAAAATAAATCGGCGATGCTCAAAATAGCTTTATTGCGTCTTTCAAAGTACACCCTTGGATACATTTATTGAATTCTTTCGAACCGCTACTTTTTGAGGTGACGAAATTCCGTTTACCGACGCATTGGCGTCAAGAAATCACCCTATAAGTTTGGTTACCACTTGAATTGCAAATTAATGTAAAATAATTAACCGTTTTGACACCTCGCGTTCCCGTTTTACAACAAAATTCCATTTCAACAGATTTTCGACTATCATAAAAAAATGTTCGAGCGACAAGCTGCACTACGGAATCGAATCCACAGCTTTTGAAAAAACGCTTACTTTTTAGTATAAAACACTGAAGCTGTTTCATTCTGGTTCGGTTCGGAATCAAAATTGCGCCTTTTTAGAGAGAACATTGTAACGTTGGTATTTTGCAAAAAACTTAGATTAAGCAGAATGGGAGACTTAATGGCAAAAACTACCCATTGGGGTGGAAAACCGAGAATTCACTAAACAAAGGCTAAGAAAAAGCAATCAAACTGTCGGAAAGGTACAAATCGTCCAAAATATATTTATGGAAGACGGAAATCTCAAGGAAGATAAACGTTTTTAAATCAGATACTTGTGAGGGGTGTTGGAAATAACAGAGAGAGAAATTTCGACGGGAGATAAAAACATGAAATTCATTCAACTGTGGAGTTAATTGATCGTTTAGTAAGAATGAACGAAAATGATCCCTCCCAAAATTATATGAGAATCAAAAATTCAATATAGCAGATGAATTGGAAAAAATTCTACACTCAAGGTTTTTCTAGTGCATCCTTTTTCTCCCGTTGACCCGTGACTCTCGTTTCAATACTTTCTTTTTATTAGTTTGTTGTTTTGCTTGACAAAATAATTCTTCTTCAATTATTATTCTATTATCGATTGTACTTGTAAATTTCTTCTAAATATGTCGTTTTTTCATCTCTATTTTATATTCCATTGTGTTTCTCTGTAAGAGCCATCTTTCGCCATTGTATATAATTGTCGCTCATGCTGTTTTTATTTTCCTGGGTATTTCTATGTCCTTCCTCCCTAAAAATGTAGTCTTCATCTTATTAAGTGTTCCCCATTCTGTCGTTTACTTCCTTTTCCATTCTTCCATTATGTCACTCAAAAAAATGATATAGAAAAACGTAATTAACTAAACGCCTAGGAAAAATTAATCGAAAATTTCATAATTGTTAAAAGTAATAACAGTAATAATTACCTATTTACTTAATTACTTTTCGTAAAGGTTTATTAAATGAAAACGAATAGAATGGTGATCTTAAAAGTGTAGTTAATCTAAACGTCCCTCCATAAACTTCATGTTGATGAGGATCGTCCAATTTCATTACTGTACACTTTAATAAATGAGACACTTCCAAATAATAATCAGCGGTAATGACTAACTTCATTTTTCTTTATTTCGACCGTGTAATAATAAATTGCTAATCACAAACTTCTTTGGGGGTAGTTAGCGTTTGAATATAGTAAATTTATACATTTTTAATGGATTAAGATAATCAATTTTCTCAGTCCTCTTTTTTCGCAAAATTTATCCAGTTAAACGACTCCAGAAGGGGATAAATGTCGCTTGTGTATTCTGTGCAAGATGTTGTGGAACGCTTTTTAGTACAAATTTATGTGTACGTTATGGTCATTATTCAATTGACTATGTCGAGGAGTATACTTTATCTACAGTTTGGTTAATATTATGATCAAGAAGCAGTTTTCCTTTCTCTTCTCGATGTGCATATGAATTTTCGTTGCCATTAACAATGCACGAAAAAGGTCAATGTTTTTGGAGGTCTAAGCGATAGCGATCAGGCAAAAAAACGTAAGTGCTAACGCCCTTATTTATGTTGGTGCAGTATCCATTCATCCAACTTTTGAACTATTGGAATGGGATCCAGATGTCGTGTTCATCGTGTTGGCCCATTATCGGCTGCTTTGACATGAATCATTGTGCAATGAAGCATTTAAATGGTTTTCATCAAAGTTGGAGGGCCTCTCCTAAACCTTGATGATTCTCAAAATGGCTATTTTCCAACTAGACATTCTCCATGAACGTCACGAATATCTCTAATACTTTTACTCCTGGGTTAAGTTCAAACAAAAAGATTTTTTTCTATTTGACACCTTGTAACATATACTATGCAGGGTAGAAGAAAGAAAAGTTTGGATACACCCTCATAACCTTTGCACGAATCTAGAAAGAAAGGGGTTTGGGGAACTTATATATGAGAGTGGGGGTATCTTCAAAATATTCAAAACTGTGAGATCATGTTAAGGTAAAATGTTTTGATCAAAAAATGAAAATTTACGTTTCCTTGTCTATTATGTTTGGCTGTTTTCTGTACAGTGACTGTTGAAATCCTTTGTTTCTATTGACTTTAAAATGAGCTTACAGTTGCAGTTGGCTCCCCCTTCAAGGGAGTGGGGTGCCGGGCAGTAACCTGCACAAAATAACTAGATATGAGTGTTAAAAGTACTGTTTTCGGAATATGCTAATTTGTGCGGCGGCAGATTATTGAGTGCTAAGTTCTTTCTTGTCTCGTACTTATGACATATCCGATCGCTTTGAAACAATGGTTTATTTTGATATAAAAACAACAGTTTTTCATATATACAAACCGCTGCACAAAATTGAGGTTTCTGGTGTTTGTAGTGTGTCTCCATAAAATTTCACCATCATCTTCATCAAAGTTTGAAAAGACTTTCCCTACAGGCTTAGAAATAAGTTCTAGTAAATTTACTAATTCTGTGTCAAATAAATATGCTTATACTATGCCAATAATGTTCGCAATTTACGTGAATGTTGCACCAAATGATAATAATTTGTTATATTTAAATTGAGTACATTAAAAAAATCCCTCCGTAACAAAGGTCGACCGAGTACATCCTTAATTACATGAATTTGTATTGTATTTTTTTATTTTGTAAAGAATATAATTGGATCACCATTATGCAGACTAAATTTTGTATTAGTCTCCATTAATTTCATTTCAGCAAAATTATCTATATGCAAAATAAGTTTGAAGTTACCTACTGTGGAGCTGGATCCTCTATCCAAATTAAACGTAAAAAGAAATCTTTGTTAAAGTTTGAATTATGAGAAGATGCGTGCACGTCATAACTTTTTCATGACGTAATTTTTAGTATGTGTATATGTAGATCTTAATTTTAGTTTAATTTTGTAAGTATGCAACCCAACAAACAATAGCGTTTTAAATTTACACAAGCAATTAAGTCGTTTGAAGGTCCAATACAATGAATCGTACTATGCACAATAAATAAGACACTGGTCAAACTTAAAAAAAAATAAACCCCAAATTTCAAATGTTTTTGTCCTTTTCATTCAAAATAGAATGACATAAATAATTAAAATCAAAAATTGAACTTCATTACTAAAATTTTATTAGATTGTTTCTTAAATTAACATGATTACATTGAATTTAACCAACAAAAAAAAGATTTTAGGCAGTTGGTACAATCACCTAGTTAAAAAACGTCATTGATGACGTGCACGCATCTTCTCATAATTCAAACTATATACTCAAATTGGATTGCCCTTTAATTCTAAATTAAACAAACAAACTTTGTTTGAATCGGTTCATCGTAAATAGTGTCTAGTCTGTAATTTATACAAACTTACTTAGAAGTTGAAAGATTCAAAGACGTATTCAGTAACATAATATTTTGACAGCAAAATCACCCCATTATTTCTAGTTAATCGTATAAAATATTTTGCAAAATGATCGTCGTAATTTTGTTGATACCTAATTATGTAGCTTAATTAATTTAGAGCAAACCAACAATGTACAGTGTGTGATGTAATCTTAACCTAAGTTTTCCCCCATTTTACATTATGTTTTAACTTAATTCAATCCTTTGGATGATTTTTTTTCGCATTACAATTTCTTATTGAATTCCACAAAGTAATTTTAAAGAAATTACGGAAGGGTTTGAGATTTTTATATTATTTTTCTTTGTCCTAATGGTCACTCCGTTTAGAGCTTGCTAACAATATTAATGTTACAATAATACAAAAGATTTTCCTATTAATGTTGACACACGATCAATACTCCTTTAATAATTCCACGATATATTGTAAATAAATTATGAAATAACGGAGAAAATCTATCAAAATTCTTCGGTAAATGTGGAAAAGATTAGTAGAGTTGCTAAAGATGAGTCTTCTGTACAAATTTCATTAGACGTTAGTAATTTTCCAAGATGCATAATATAAGATAGGTAAAGTTAGAAAATTCGATGTTTTAACCTATCGTTGTGAACACAACAAAATAAATTGATTTATTGCGCAACATAACTCGTACAATTTTGGAATTTGATAAAATTATGTGAATTATTATACAATTAATTTAAAAACATTACTCAACTAAAGTATGGAACATACATTTTGAAAAAAGTTTACCCTGCAATTTTATGTCTGATGTATTTACCATCAAGCAGATGAACAAATTGTGGATTGTTGTTATTACTAAACGTCAAATTGTTTTAACAGTTAAGTTCAAACTTGAAATTCTCACCCAAACGTGAAATTGTGAACTTATTCAGAGATCAAAATGTTAGTCAGGCAACCATTTATAAAGATATAAGATACTGTGAAAAGTGTATACTTTGTATTAATTTGCCGAAAACTGAAAGAACTCATGTTTTAATACAAAAGAGGGTTAGTAGACTGGTAGAAAGCTCTCAAGACAAGAATTAGAATGAAAATCGAAAGCTAAGGTCGCCGTTTTGGGGGTCACATACAAGACCGTTATAGGGAATTTGGCCCAAATTACCTGCATTTTCGAACAAGCAGGTACTGTATCAAATATTTTACGCATAACTTGAAAGAATTTGTGAGAAAGTGCATTATTATAATGGATTGTGGAAAATATGTCACGCTGTCTCATTCAGAACTGAAAAGCAACCTTTTCCGGCCCTATTCTAGTCTAATGCGTGATTTCAGAGACTGTGATTTTAGCACACTAAGTGAGTCGAGTTCGAAGAGAAGCTGAGGATTCCGAGCTTTACACGGAAAGATGTTACCAAAACAGCTTAATTTACTTAACACCCATCATCAGCACGACGTTATAATATTTTGGGCTGACTATATAATTCCAGAAGAACTCTGGAATGGTTAGAACAGAACTATGTACCAAAAGAAGATAATTTTGGTCGTTACTCGGTGTTCGAAAGGTTTTTGGCAACGAACGGAAAGACCAAACTGTACATTAGAATAGTTCTGGAAGTGGACCTTAACATGGTCCAATGAAGGATGAGATAAATTGACATTAATTCGAATGCTATTGAACAATTTCATGCAAAATTAAACATTAGTAATAAAATTTCATTATTTCGTAAATTTTCTTCTACTACGCTACACTACTACTACACTATGAGAGTTTCAGCAAACTGAATTTAAAAAATGTTTCGAGCTTAGGTATACAAAATGAGAAGATTTTTTACACTTAATAAAGTTAAGGAATGTTACATGCAAGTAATTAAAACACCTTAGCAAGTTTGTAATTAAACTCATTTTAGTAAACAAAAAAATTTAGTTCAAAAAGTAACTTTGGAGTTTATATCAAACGAGTGGAAGTTTTAGATTTTCAACGTACTTTGTAACTAATTTACATACCTATTATGTTATTCTCAACTACAATAAAATATGCACAAGATATGCTAAAGGTTGAAGTAATAATCTCTTACGAATTTTAATAAGCTGAAATAGGTAAATTAAACCCTATAGGGTTAGTACTAAAATATAATTAACATTTAGGGTAATTAAATAAACTTGAAAATTGAGAAAGTTTTGATTAGCTTCAATTTAAAGGTTTTAAATAACTTTTATCACAAATTCATATGCAACTCAAGTGAGTTGTGTCTCTTCTGATAGGAGACAATCAGACGGTGCTCTTTTTTTTAAATCTAGCGGAGAATCAAAGTTCGATGCTTAAAATAAATGGGATTTACAGCTTTACTTGATGCTCAGTTGATTCAAAGGTATTGCTTAGATAAGCATTATTTGCAGTCATAGTCTTTTATTTAGAATTATTTGAAAGGTTAATGGGAGGTTTTAGTTAAATCATTTATAAAAGTTCCGAGCTAACAAGAGCTCAAATAGCATGGAGGAAGCGGGGCTTGAACCTACCGCTACTAAATCTAGTAATTAGGGCAGAGGGGCATACCGGCTGTGAATCGATGACGAAAAGGAATCGTCAACAATTCGCCCATCTTCCACGAAATATTCAGAGATAAAAACATCAGCAACTTACAAAAGAGCATTGCAGACATTGGTCGAAAATTCCAGGATAACCATTTAAAGATCTTCCTGGAATGCTCAAAGGATTTAGCGGCGTCCATCTTAAAATTAAGTATGACGAACATTAAACTTGCGACAGAGATGCTTATAGACCGCTGCCGTCTGAATAAACACACACCAATAGCTCGTTATGCAGCGGTTGTGTGAAGATGAAAAGCCATACCACGTCATCAGCTGCCAACGTGCAATGTACTATATTGAAGACAACGGAAATGAAAAAAATGAAAAGATTACACAAAAGGAAGTAACGAAGATTTGCTCTTCTAAAATTCTGGATTTTGTTAAAAATACAAATATCCTTGAATCATAGACACTAGGCAATAACTAATTGGAACCACCACTAAAATAAAGTTGTGGTAGTGATGAAAATTTGCACAATATAGTATACACGGGTTTTTGTTCTTTGGGTTGATAAAAATGGTTGTTAGGCAAACCAATCTCGTTACAGAAGCGAGTCACAGGTGAGGTGGAGTAAAAGTGGCAACATGGGATGAAGTAAAGCTACATATGGAAACATCGTGACGCAACCGAGATGAAATGGTGAGGGGGTGTGGAGATACTCGTAGATAGGTTATAAAAGTAAACCAAATATTTTTCGCGTAAATAGGAAAAGGCCAAAGGCAAAAATGTAATTTAGATCATAGGAAAAAAAAGAAAGTCTTGCATTAAGGACAGCTTGGGAATGTCCATCGTATACTCTGTGATACTCTGAATACGGAATTTCCAAGATATCCAGCTTGACAGCTTTATCACAAAATTTGAAAATTAATTTAAAATGCGATCTACAAAAGTGGGAGGAGTAGGGACAGATAAAAGGTTGTTGGTTCTGCTGAACTTTGTATGTTCAGTTTAAAGCCTCATAGTGAAATTTTTTGTATGTATTTGCTGTATGTTCTACTTTGTCCATTTTCTCTACATTTTGAAGACAAATTTCATTAGAACCACTTATGCTTACTATGCGTTTTTCCATTTCTTGTGGTATTTTCGCGAAATAATCCGTAGCTGAAATCCGTGAATTTGTTGTTGAACCTTAAATAAAAATAGTTTCAAAGGGATACTTTTGAGGTTTTAAAGGCTATTGATCATATTGTGTATGTGACACTCTAGCATTGAAATAGGTCTTATTGTTAAACATTGTGCTCTAATATTAAAGGCGTTTACGCTTCGATTTTACATCCTGAATAAATAAGCCCCTATTGCCCCACTGACGACTAATCCACCTGGTAATTATTTTAACTGTATTTTAATACAAATATTTCGAAATAACCATATTGATATTGATGCATTGATGCGATATTATATTTATTTATAACAAAGATTACTGTTTACTACCCAATAATGTTAATGTATGTAATTATGATTATTAGAGCATTAATACACATTTATCGAGGATTTAATTTACAGAATTATTCATATTTTAATATAAAAAGTATAGGCTAATGATTACCACGGCATGTGTATCTATAGAGGATCAAAAATGACAAAAGGGATTTTGCTCGTATCATCCAACTACATAAAAGTTTTATGAAAAACCATCAAATCGAAATTTCGTGCATTTGCATTTTACATGTAAAGAAAGGTAGCGAATTGCTTTTCATTATTTATGTAACTGTTATTAAGCTCATTGTAATAATGCGGTAACGACTTTGTCCTAAGGATCATAAAATTTGATAAATTTTCGGCACGAAAACTGTAACCGAGAGAGTAATAAAATATGCAATATAACATTTAGCCCACCACGAAATGTCGTACCTTATATTATAGGTACATATTGTAATAAGCTAACACAGATGATTTAAATACAAAAGTAACTCAGATCATTGGAAATTGAGGGTAATTAAAAATCGTGAAAAGAAACGTTGTTATAAATCTCGTTAACGATATAACCCTTTTGTAATCAATTTTAAAGGAATGTTACAAATTGAACGTGCATTCAGAAATTTTAAAAGGATTAATCGTCCTTTTGCTATTGGCGTTTACAGTTCCTTCGCTAATATTTTACTTACCAACCGAAACGTAAAGAGAATTTTATGTTAAAAAACGTATTCGTAGCAGGCATTTCGTGACAACTTTTAGAGAATTCGAATTACGAGGAAAAAAAAAGATTTACAAACATTTTTAGGGCATTTGACATATTTTTTTCTACTGAAATTAAAATTTATTTGTATTTCACGCAATTAGATGTAAATTTTATTTCTAAAATTAAATTTTTGTAAACGTTAAAATCGATTTTGCTAAATGATTCATAAATAATTAAAATTTAGAATGTACATCACAGTATTAAAACCACCCCCTTAAAATAAAATATCAGCACCTTCCATTCGCTTTGTCCACGAGGACTTTGGAACTTCAAAGGTAGCTTTAAAAACACCTTTGTGTTAACTGCTGGAATAATCATCGTCTAACTCGAGCTCGCTCTGTTCCGAATGAGATTCTCCGAGCTTAAGGAGGGGTTCAATTGTCCTAAGTAATAAAAATTTCATAATCGCACTCCCATATAAAAGCCATGTTAAACCATATTTGGATTCGAAGTAGTTCACGAAGGGGTGAAATAGATTGGTACAAAAATAACACGCAACCTCCCCTTAATAAGTTGTATTTTTATGATAGATGAACGATGAAACTTTAGACAATTTTCATCATGGCAATATGTTTCGGGATAACATATCCCATTATCAAGCCAAATAGTTATACATCAAAGTTATAAAATATTGTAAAAGCCATGTTAAAATTGGACTTTGGCATGCATTTCTGGACAATTCGCTCTGATCATAGTTTTGCTCCGATCATGGAGTTTTGTGTCTCAAAATGACCCTAAGAACATGCCACGGCTCATATGCCTAGTTTTAGCAAAAAGTATAATGTTTCAAGCTGTCTAGGATGTGTCAAAGTGAGACAGATACTGTTTTCTTGCGATATTTTGCGATTCTTTTAAAATTACAATAGAAATAGCATACCCCAATGCGATATCGATAGGCATAACTGCCGTGAGGGGTCATTGGGGTCATTTTCAGATATAAAAGTCAACAATCCGACTAAAACAGTGGTCACAGCGAGTTTTCCAAAAAATGAAGTCCGAGTATTTTCCAATAGCGAGTGAACTTTTGGCGTACTAGCAGGAAAAATTGTCGTTCCATCACAACTCTTTACCTGAGGCTAAATTTCCTCGTAAATTGCTCTCATTATTCGAAAATTTCTGAATTCATCAAACAAATTCGTATAGATTTCTTCAGTGGAATGGGCCAACGTAAACCAAGATCGGTGCGTGCAGGTGAAAGAAAGGTGGCTAAGAAGAACACCAAACTGGGCAGACGTAAGAGAGATTTGGAGGCCTTCAACGCGATAGAAATCAGGGTCAATATTAGATCGAAAAAAGTTCTTGAACCCCCCCATTTTCAAAATAAATCATGTATAATAGAAGTGGGACTTATTTTCTGACGAGTCAAGAAATAAATCAGGTTCTATCATGGTATGATATGGTGCTTGATCTATAACAATTTCCGATTTCTGTGATACGACCACCAATACTCTTCGAAACCATTCTTCAAAATGTTGTACTTTCATTTCATTGTGATAATCCGACGTCCCTTTCCGGCCGATAACGTTCCTTCCTGTGTAAAAGGATTACTCGATTTCTTCTCCAGATGGGATTTGATGCCACCAACGCCATCCAAACATTTCTTGCAAATGGGTTCCATACTAATTATAATTATGGGAGTCTGGAGGCAATCCATTAGGTTTTCTTGCCGCCTATAGGTCATGGTATGATGTTGGCTGCACCAGGTTTCGTCAATATAGAAAATCGTGCGCAAATTGTGAGTTTTTCAAAATTAAACATAATGAGATGACATTAGTAGATGCTGTTTTTTTCTGCAAGTTTTCATACGGAACCTTAGTTGATGGACCATTTTGTCAAAAATTATTCGTATTCTCGTCCAGTTCTTCCTTCCAGCTGTGTGGCCGGAATGGCTTATTTATATAAAAGTCGAAAAAATCGAATAACTCCAAGCGTACATTTGTCGACGTGTATAATTGCAGTGTGTTGTGTTTTAGCAGCATTAATTAGTGGAACCAAGTTACTTTACTGATGCTAGTGACACGTTCGTAAACGGTTATCCTTGCACTTTTCGCCCTCAATCTAGAAAAACGTAATTGCACTCAAAATCATTGCAATTTCACATTCTGTAATGGGAGGCATCTTTGAAATCAGCTCTGAACACGATTGCAACAAAACTGCAACTAATGGCTGCATTTCCTAATTATTATTTATCAACATTAATCATTATCCTATTATCATTTAACTTTCACAAATTTACACTACCTATACTGTTCATTGCACGGAAAACAATCGTGTAAGTTAACTGTTCTGGAGAATACAGTGCCTTACAAAATCGGCCCTAGCATTTACAAAAATCAAATTTTTGAAATAAAATTTCGCTTGTTTATTAAGTAATGCTCAATTTATAATATTTTAAAGTGTGATAGAATTTGATCGGTTGATTTTGTTTTTATGTCGCTTTTAAGTAAGGTGTGGAGCAGTAAACTCAAAAAAATCGGACACTTTGTTCCTCGTTCGTAAACAACGTAGAATTAAATAGACAGCGATTTATAATAATGTCATTCAAATCCGTTCAATGTTTTTTTGTTTGTTTTTAAACTCTAGTTTAATAAACTTTTGCGCCGATATGACAGTAGTATAGCAGATTATAATCTTTTCAAACAAGCATTAGATCTACTTTAGTTATACTTTAACGATAACAGACATTCTCAGTTTGTATTTGAAAGATATTTTAAAAGACCTCGACAAAGCAGACAGATTTTCAAAAAAATAGTAAAACTTAAAGTTTTTAAGAAAAAAGGGGGGCCTTATGATATTGAGAACTCTGTGACAAAAATTTTGCAATTCATTGATAAAAGTGGGCTATCAGTTAGAAGAGCACTTACCATTTTTACCATAGGTTTCGCAGGGTTTTTTAAAAAATCCGAGAAGGACGTTAATGTTAAGTCATGTTTTACCAGTTGTGGAGTATACATTAAGAGTAATTACCATTATCGGTCAATAGAAAATCTCAAGTTAGATTTGGTTTCGATGTTTGGTACTTTTCTTTATGATGATAATTTAAATATTTAGTATTTAGTATTCTTATACAACAAAAAACTTCTTGTACGCTAAGTTTTAACGCCATTACCTAGACCAGCCTCTAGCTAGACGTTACAACAAAGTTTTAGTTCGTGCTTGCATTTCCAAATAGTGTTAGCTTCCTATTTTTACTTTCCCGTGTATATAAAATACATAGGGAAAGTAATGTAATCGAGAAAAATTAAATTGGGTGGGCGGATGCGTACGTTATGGCTGTGGAGCCCAAATTTTGGCCTATTAGACCGATTTTGATGAAATTTAAAACTAAGGAATATAAAAAAACTTCATCGGTAAAACAACCTTCTCATCAAAATCTGTCTAAAGGGCCCCAAACTAGGGGCGCTATTTTGGGAGCAACATTCAAAGAGGGACCCCACGGTAATTTTATCCATTTTCATCTCTCATTAGCCCTTCAGGCCATCGTGGGGTTCCTCTTTAGGGCCTTTTTTAGCTATGGAACTTGACGATTTAAATTTGTAATTTTACATATTAAACACTGCACGATTCTTTTCCTCTGATTTATTGTAACTTTAATTTGTAATTCATGTGCTTGATAATGGGTTTAGTTTTGAAAACCCGAAACATGTCGCAACAGATGTGATTCTTTGTCAGTATTCACAATCGTCGCAATTAAAGTTCGATAAGAATAAAATCAATTATTAATGGGAGGTAGAGTTGTTTATATTTATTCATCATACCCCTTTGCGAGATACGAACCCATTTACAATGATGTTTTAGAGTCTAACAGACGCTGTAGGTTCAAATCAACTAAAAGACTATATTCACTTAAAAGATCTGCGCCAATTATGTATTACAATAATAAACTTCCACTTAAATGACCTTTTAACATCTAAACTAACCGCTTTTTGCCAAAAGTCACGGTGAAGGAACGATTTGTTGCGAAAAGGACAAACCGTTGAGTGTATGCTTGAACATAATAATCGCAAAATAGATCATATTCCCTTAGTTAAGCACGTAAATAATAAGAATAAACTCGACTGTTATGAAAGTTTAGAAAGCCATAAAAACAAACGCTTTCTATAGATCCTTTAGACGTATCAGAACTTTTACTATAACTAGTTCTTCAATAGCTTGCGTTAATTTTCAGAATTGTAACGCCGCGCGCCGATCTGGAAGTTTATTTACTTCTAATATTTTGTCATTATGGCCAGTTTATTTATACAATCATCGCTCATAGCGATGAATGTCTTGACGTAGGCACTGTAATGATACTAATTGAAAAAAATATCTTAAACACTAGCAACAATTAATCGCGTAATAACAAATTTTTGCAATCTTATTGTTAGTACTTTCTTGGGAATAACAAAACTCAATCAACCACCAGTAAATAAGATCAAACAATAATTATGATAAGCTCATTCCCCCTCTAGTACACATTCTCGTGAATTTAGGGTGAATAACACTCAGAAAACAGGAAGCTTAAATAAGTAAAGTAACTTTTCATTTAGAAAATGTGTTTCCCTTGGATGTTGCAAATACTTTTCCGAGTAACAATTGCAAGCCCTAGTTACAGTAACGGTTTTCTCCGCTACTTTTATATTACTGCAATGCAAGAATTGTTAAATATTGCACGCTGCGCTGTGAAATTTAAAACACGTTGCCCTATAATAAATGACTGTTGTAAGCCATTAAGGTAAAATAAGTATAATTATACAATTAAACGGGATTTACCTGACGAATAGTTTCAATTACAATATGTTACGTGTTACGCTTTAACTAGAACTTTTTGACATGCCTACCAAACCGTTTACAAAATGAATATTACATCAAATTTTATAACTGAACCTTCATCAAATTTAAAATAAATCGCGTTTAGTAGGGTTGCTCCTACTTTTTGCATACATTTAACAGGTTAATGGATTGCGTGTATACGTCATCTTCGTGAACTCGGCAACATTTTTCTCATATCTTACCGTAATGGGAATTTGATTGATTTAACAAGACCCATAAATATTCTCATTTTACGAAATGGCGGTAATTTCTACAAAACAAAAAAAAAGGTAAATGCCCGCGGTTTTCCACTAATTTCGCTATTTCCGTTTCTAGTTAAGGATTTAATTCACACCAGATTGCCAATTTTCTACGGTTACTACTTTCAAATTAAAACTTTTACGAGTTGCGGTTTAATTTTAATTTAAAATTATCCTCAGATCAAAATGCCTAAAACATTTGAGTTCCACAAAAGTAAAGGATTCACAATTTCCGGGGAACTGGCAGGTATGTTGTTATAAAACGTTTGTGTAAAACTAAACGGGATTTATGTAGGCACATTAGAGACCTTATCGCTTCAGTTTCTATTTCAAACACGGTGTATAATACACCGTAGTTTGAAATAATTTGAACCGAGTCGTCGAGATTCCTCTTGTTTTAAAAGTTCTTTCAAGTCTCGCCATAATTATATTTTACAAAGATTCTTAACTTCTATACTCACAGAGATTAAAATTTACCCCATTATATTCTGAACTTGTCGCGTTAATTCAAAAGTCTATTATAATTGCTCATCATATAAATTGTTCTTCAAGTTTGATGTGTAAATGAATATACGTGTGATGCTGTTCTGCTTTTGTTGTATTTTGTATAAACTTTTGCTCTCTGCCACAAGACACCAATGACTCTAAAACGAATACAATTTGCGAGTTTATTTTATTACAACGATACAAAGCTAAAATTTCTAGTGTAAATTACTAAATTCCCTTTTAAATACAACCAAACGAAATTATAACGGCATCGAAAGCTTTTATTTTTCGACTGATGGCATTTATAGGATGGCAGCAGACAAAAAGGGTTTGATTAACGTGTATTAAATTTTTCCCCAGCCCATAACAAAAAATTCCGTAACACATTTTTTTGTACCTCGATGGACTCTTTTGAATGACTCAATGTCCGCTCAGTTTTAATGTTTATGATGCGCAATATTTCTACTTTCAAATTGACTGAAGAGTGGCAGCTAAACATTTTGTAGGTACTTTACTTGTATTATTTCAATTGTTTTAGACTTTTATGCCTCCCTCAAAAATTACTGCACAACATTGATAGGAGAAACAACGAATGTTCTACTAAAAATGTATCGGCATACTGTAACGTCCTCGTTTTATTGGGGACGACAATTTAAAATAATTCAAAAAATAGGGGTTCCTTTTTTTAATAACTCGGCTAGCTCTTTGACACTCTCTCTACTCAGGACCTCTGGGGTAAAACACATTTAGTTAAACATAATCTATTCAAAAACATACATAAAATAAAATATTCCTAAATGAGGCACCTCACGCTATACAAATATATAAACAAAGTAACAAACAGAATCTACAATAAATGGTAGACACATAAGGCGTAACTCTAACTCTAACCTTTATGATGTCTTCTTATAAATATAGTTCTTTTAACGCACCTTCTTAAAGAAAAACGAACTCGCCCTTCAACACACTGAACTCAAGTGTCCCTCCTACACTCTGCTGCTCGCACTTGCGTCACTTAAACTCCACTGTCGTTCCCGCATATTTCTCACTACTTGCAATAACACTTGTCACCTATTTCCTACAAACTATCTACAGGGTGGACGGGTACATTACAATACTTAACACTCTGTACACATTTGTAAAATAAATGTAATTTCTCTGTATATCTTTGCATCGTCTGCATATAACAATATTTGAGATCTGAGTCCTTTTGTCATATCGTTTGCAAAGAGGGAATAAAAAAGTGGGCCCAATTTCGAACCTTGCGGGATTCCTGAGGTAATTTGAAACAATCTTGACATTAGGTTCTGAAATTTGACTACCGCAGTTCTTGACTGAAGATACGAACATATTAGTTTCACAAAATTTGAGTTGAAACCAAAAGCCAGGAGATTCTTTAACAGCAAATTATGGTTTAAAGAATCGAAAGCTTTAGAGAAATAGGCGTATAAAACGTCAACTTTTCCTGCTTTGTCCAGACATGAGTGCACAAAATTTGAAAAAACCACCAGATTTGTCGCAGTTGATCTGCCCGGATAATATCCATGTTGATCTGGCGAGATAAAATTTTTCGTGTTTTCAAACAAATTTAAATAAAACATTTCCATAAACTTTGGAGAATCCATTCAGATGTTCAATTGGGCGATAATTTGAGATTTCTGACTCATTTCCGCTTTTGTATATTGGTGAAATTTTGACCTCCTTTCATTTATCGGGAAACACGCTCGAT
The DNA here is from genome assembly GCA_036250285.1 of Pyrocoelia pectoralis. Lineage (NCBI taxonomy): Eukaryota > Metazoa > Arthropoda > Insecta > Coleoptera > Lampyridae > Pyrocoelia > Pyrocoelia pectoralis. The sequence continues at coordinate 47,731,397 of CM070076.1, forward strand.
GTAATAGAATGATTGATTATTGTTTTTAGGGGATGTGCAAGTTCAGTCGTTAATTTTTTGATAAAGTAAGTGGGGATATCATCCGGACCAGAGCTTTTTCAACCAACTTCAAAAAGTTGGTTACTAAATTCGTCCGGATGTCTGTGTGTCTGTGTGTCTGTGCGTTGATCGATGTTACAGGGTTTAGAAAGCTGGAAGTGGTATCATCTTATAGGAAATTCTTCACTGATTCCAAATCGCTGGTAAATTTTTTGATCGGATCACCCGTTCGCCGTCGGGACGCCATTAAAGTCAAAATATACAATACACCCTTTAATATCTCGAGAACGACACGTCCAATTACAAAAAGAAAAAAATACGTTTCCTTTATTTGTTGAAACCTATTGAGTCATGATACGTAAACAACACCCTCACCCCTCCTGTGGGGTGGAGCGGGGGTGAGTTTTCAAAACTTAAATGGGAACACCTATTTTTTATTACTTTTGGATTCTCCATAAAAACCGATATTCAAATTGCAAATTTCACCCCCAACTGCAACCCCTTTTTTGGGGGTGAAAAGGGGAAAATTGCACGTCCGCAGAAAAACGATCTTTTTTTACTTTTTTTTCCTCTAACATTTTTTCGTGATTTACAAATTGTCCGTCACCCTCTCCACTCCCATCTCCCTGAAGGATGGAAAGAAAAACAATGACTCATTTGTGCAGAATCCGGCGTAGTTGTGTCTGAGGTGGGGAGAGGGGGTAGTTATATACATATATGTATATTGTATATAGTATATGCCATAATTAGTTACAGATTTGAAGTTGGTTGAAATTAAAATTCTATAAGAATTTGCACCTTTTGATACTTGTTTATTTTTAAGCTCGTTAAAAGCTTGTTGAAGAATGTCAAAATCCCAATCAATTTTATAATCACTTGGATTCACGAAAGTTGATTCAAAGAAAGTTGCAAAGCCTTCTGGAATCTCATTTTCTGTAATTACTGAATTGTTTAAAGACACTTCATAAAAAGAAAGAAATTTTGTTCATTACAGAGTTTTCAAGTTGGACTGTTTTTTTGCGGAAATTGTACGCAAAGGTGGACTAAATTTAGAAGATTACGTCGAAAACAATTTTTTTTACAATAATTATAATATGTTTCCTTTCTCATTAGGATGCGATTTTAAAGAAGCACCCTTGTAGGTTGTATCCAGCGATGAATCTATTGATATCAAAAAAATTTTAAGTAGTTGTGTACCGCTGTTAATTAGGAAACGTTAGAACCAATTCGGTTGAGCGTCATAACTGTTTTTGTCGTTTTGTTTGTTTGCGTTACTGCGATCGGTAAAGATTGAAAAATTCATTAAAAACTCGTTTTAATATATGGAAATTTTCTTTACCGTAACATTGAGTTAATAGGTTTTTAATTAAATTCTGTAAAACAATGAGAAAATAAGTAAAACGTTAATCCGTTACAAATAAAATCACTTAAATTGATCTTGAGCAGTGTAAATTTTAATTAAGCAAGCACGCCGTAAACGTTTCAGCTCAGTAAATTAATGAAAATAACTAGACATTTCAATGTCAAATCAATTAACCGACATTTTCACTTCAAATTGTCACAAACATGTCAAAAGCAGAATCTGTAAGTTATTTTACTTTCCAAAGCTACACGTACATAAACGTAAAAATGCAATATTATAGCACAAAAAGATCATTAATTTATACTTTAAAGCAACGTAGCTTGAACAAATCGATAGATATCGACAACATTTACATAAATTTCTTAACGGTTTGGTATCCAACGACCATAATTTTAAAAGTGACACCCTTAATGAAATTATATCGATTCACTGAGAGAGGGTAAAGTTAATTTGTAGCGGTATTATAAATTCGGGACAATTTTGTGACAGGATGGTATCTAATAATAATACTTTCAAACTAATTGTATTTTGGAAGTTTTAGTGTTGTTGTGACTTTAAACTGTGATTAATTTGGAACATGTACATGTTTTATTTATTCTACCGTTTTTTCTCAACGTATTATCTCGTTAATGGGTATAATTAAATTTTATTTGTTATTTTTCTATACATTTAAGATAGTTTAAATGATTCCCAGTGTGAATTCACTAATGTGCTTTTCAGAATTCCGTGAGGTAAAGTCATATCTTCTGTGAATGTTTTAAAGGTGCATTACCACAAGTACAGTCTGGAAAGTGGTTAGTAGATGGACAGAAGTGCCAAAATATTGCCTCTTACTACTGAGGGTACGAAACGGTATGTTTAACAATTGATAATCCGCTTACAGATGTTGCTGATAGGCGTGCAGTTGGGTTTTTACCTGAAAAATTTGAGATATCTGCGTTTATATTAAAACCACATAAGTTTTCTAAACAACATGCAAATTAAAGAAAAGTATAAAACTATGAAACACGAATACGAACAATATAACAGTAACATTTTTCTTAGATCTCATATGATTATAAATGGCTATGTAGTAAATAAAATATAAATCAAAATGTAAGTTAAATCCAAAAAATTGGTGACCACAGTTCCATTTCCACTATAGGTTTCCCTTTCAGATGTTAACAATTTTTTTAGTTTACACAGAGAGCGAGGAAATAACGGAGTTGGATATTTTGCAATACAAATTTATTGAAGAAGATAAAAAAAACACGCAATTATTTTGCAGTAATATACTCCATTGGTTTCGAAGTGGCTACCCTTAGCGTCAGTATAGAGCCCCAAACGTTTCTTGTGAAATTTTCGGCTATGGGCCGCAACTTCTCCAATCACCCCCTTTAATATTGCTGCATCTTTTTTAAACACCCTGTATAAAAGGAGCGACGGGGGAGACTATATGGGAAAGTAGTGAAAAACGAGCTAGAGGAAGATATAAAGAACAAAATAGAAGAAGAACAGGCAGGTTTTATAGCTGGAAAGTCTAGTGTCGACCATTGAACAATTGTTGGAAAACGAATTCCTTTTACGGACGAGAAGTTTCTCACTGTAGAACAAGCGCACAATCGTTAATATTATAGGGATCTGGAACTCAAAAGTTCCTGGTAGGCAACCGTCGAGCACCGCCAAAAACCTAAGTCTGTCATGGTTATGAGGTGGAAATTGAGTCAATAAAAAGACACCCCTCGTTTTCGTGAATGGACGGATCAAAATCAACCAGGATGTGTATCTCCGCGATATTCTTGAATCCGTGGTTCTTCTTGGACAAAAGCCATTCGGGAGTGGTGTGAGACACATTTTCGGTCATTTTATACAAAAAAGTTCCTACAAACGCTTTCCGAAAACGCTTCGTTACCGATCTACAGCGTGTTGATGTTTAATTAAAAAGAAAGAGTAAAAATTAGATTTTTCCAAAACGGCTTGAGATATAATAAAATTTTAGGCGTGTTAATAGCTGTGGGAGACACATACTTTGCAATACAACAACAGGCTATTTTTCAAGAAAAAAAAACAGGACTGTTTAAAAATATTTTTGTACGCATGATAAATGGATATGCACTTAAATTTTTTTTTACTAAAAAACGGTACGTCGTAGGGAGCTTTTTTGTTCACAATTGAACAAAGAATAAAAACATATTTTTATTTTTAGAGAAATCAGCGGCGTCCTATTTTTTTCTTGAAAAAATAGCCTGTGACGTGGCAATACCCGCGCAACTGGTACGACTGTCTCCCACAGCTATTAACACGCCTAAAATTTCAGTATGATATCTCAAGCCGTTTTGGAAAATCTTATTTTTACTCTTTTTTTTAATTAAACTTCAACACGCTGTAGATCGGTAACGAAGCGTTTTCGGAAAGCGTTTTCGGAAAGCGTTTATAGGAACTTTTTTGTATAAAATGACCTGGGCAATCACCCCCTTTAATATTGCCGCATCTTTTCTAAACACCCTGTATATGGAAATTAGGTAGGAGTGTGTCCATTTGTCCTTCGTTTATTGTGATGTAATTTATCTGAACCTTAACTCTGTTTCGGTTATTTCCATTTCTCTTTCCGGTTTAGTTGTCTTTCATATGTCCATATTCTCAGCTTCTATAATCCTCTTCTCCCTAAGTAATTTTTTACCCATTCTTATCTTGTATACGCAATATTCTTACTCCTCTTGAATTTTGTTTCAGTGTTTTCAACACTTATATGATTCAGAGATCTTCGTTCCACCCAGATGTTCTATGTTCTTCCATCATTTGTCTCTTTTGCTACTATTCTTTTTACTTCTCAGCGGTTCAATAAGTTTTCTACCTTCTTCGTATTGAGCAGTCTTTTATACAGTTATTTTTTCTCCCTCAATTTTTTTGTGCCGCATTCTTTTCTCCTAGGGCTTGCTTAATGCTTTTCTTTATATGTTTGTACATTTTTGTGATATGTACTTCAAAATCCAAACTCTGTTAATTTTTGATCTCCTTTCGTATAGTATAGTTTCTGCACTACCACCTTTTGGCCTATTGCCCCCCCCCCCCCCCCCCCGCTATTGTCGACTGTTCGAGGGTCTTCGTTACTTCCTCAATCTTTTGATTTCCAAGTAGGTGTTCCGTTGGCTTTGCATATGCCTCTCACATGGTATGGTGTTCACCTTCCTCGCCGCGACCCCTGCATAGCAGGCTGTTGAACAATCCCGCGTTGTGAAAATATTTATCCAGAGTGCAGTGGCTTGTCACCATTTCCGTCTCAAGCATTACGTTCATCCTGCTTAATTTTTAGATGGACTCTGCCAAATTACCGTTTGGGTTCTCCAGGAAGATTGTGAAGTAGATCTGTTCTGGAATTTGTGTGAGTATGGCGTGAATGTCTCTTTTGGCTGTGTTATATTATGTAATGCCACAGACCGGTTCGGGTACTATAGGTGGTTCTCGCTTGCGGCTTTCTTAAGTTCGTCGGCAACCTGGTTACCTGCGAGGCCCGCGTGCTCAAGTGCCCACATTAATATTACTATGTTTAACATTTGTGGACATTCGAGGACTAGCCCTGAATCTATCACATATGAATTCACTGCTGCAATCACTGCTCTGCTGCCTGTAACTATAAAGATTTTCCCTTGGCCAAGTCTTTCAGAATTGTCATGTAGCGTATCTTCTCGTTATTTTCCCATTACCTCGCCATTGCCTTTCTGCAATAATATTAACACGTAATGTTTTAGAATGTGCGAAACTACTTATTGGATGTAATAAGAATGCGTAATATTTTGAGTTTCTTGCCTTTCATTTTCTAATTCATTTCCATATCAAGTACCCAAATTCTCTGCTCCCTAAATGGAATCATAAATTGATAGATATATCGAAGAATTCCATCTTCAAACTTAATTCTTTCATTTCTCTTTGTTAACTCTTTTCTCGGGTTTCCTGATCTTTGAAATTCCTTCTGTTTCCTGAATTTTCCTAGTTAGTTACCCTTCCTTGCCTTCAGTAAACGAACATTTTTTCTAAAAGAGAAAATTATTTTTAAGTAAGATTTTAAGAGGCGACAGTGTTATTTTAGCCGTAGTTCTGTTTGTTGAATATATAGCTTGTCTGAGTGTTTTTTACTCACTTTCTATTAACTTCACTTGAATAATTTCTTGCTTTCTTGCTTTCTTTCTTTCTTGTTTCAATTCCTTGGAGGTATGGATCTCCGGTCCTATAAACCGGGTTAGATATTAGAACTCGGTGTACATTTGAATGTATTCAATTTTGGGGGCGATTATCCGGGCCAAACTCCAAATTTGGGCAAATTGAAGTCTACCATTGCTGGTATAGGCAGCATGACTTAAATACTGAGTGTTAGCGTTTAATTTACAGTAATAAATTAATAAAATATTGTTAAGTGGACCAAAGACATCGCCAAAATAAAATGTACAGCAATGCAGTCTGGTGGTTTAATATAACCTGCGTGAGTTAGATAGAGCACGAGTGATAAAAGAAAGCACTGCTCTTGTACGCCTTAGGTTCCAGGTGTAAATCTCACAGGAAAATGTCACAATTTTCCTAAGTTAAATATTTGAGAAAGCATTCGGAGGTGATCTTGTATAAGAATAATAATAATAATCAATAACAAATTGAAATTTAAAAAAAACAAGTTTTCTAATCTTACACATATTCTCATGCACTAAAAAGTATAAAATAAAATTTTTTAAACCACTTTTCTAATCTTACACACAATTTTACGAAAGAAACTGTGTGGTCCTTAATGCAGATATAGTGGTTAGCCATAATATTGATAACATATCATTATTATTCTGAATACTCATAATAAAGTGTATTAAATTAGATACATTCGCGTGCTGAATTAGTCATTGGTTACACACTTTCTTTCGTAAAATTGTGTGTAAGATTACGAGCCCAGAATCGTATCATTTGTCCCAATCATTGTTTTATTGTTACATTTAGTGTTCTGTGCATATCTCTAGCTTTCTAATATTAGCTTTAGTAAAACATGTTTACATGAATGTTTCAATTTACAATAATAATAGTTGCATTTAATAGATTTTTCTTTTGGTGTTCATCAAAGTCTTGTAAAATACAATAAAAAAGAAAACAATGACTGGGCCAAATGATATGATTCTGGGCTCGTAGAAATGTTGTCTAAAAAATTTTATTTTATACTTTTTTAGTGCATGAGAAAGTGTGTAAGATTAGAAAATTGTTAAAAAATTTTTCTTCATCTTTCCAGAGCATAACCTAAACTTTTTAATTTTTTCTATTTTCAAATTTATTGTGTCTGCAAACTCTTTTTAAATGTGGATATTATTTTCAGTTATGCCGTTATGGCGAGATTTAATAAAAAATTTTAAAAAAATATTCCTATACTAAACCGTTTCCTTATAGTACAGAAGTAATATTAATAAAAACACAAATTTAATTACTAAGAAATAATGTTGGAAATACAGGCTTACGTGCAACAGAAACAGTTGCGCAAAGCAGTCGAACGAATTTTGATTCTTATTTTTTACGATTTAAAAAGATTCAAATTTTTTATGTAATCTTTTCCTAGAAAATAAGGTTATTTAAATGATAGAGGTGGAATTATTTAAGATGTTTAATGTAGTTTAAGTTCCACGGACACTGCTTTAACTCCATTTCTAATTAATATCGCACATAAGCGCTAGAAAATGTTGAGTCCGAGTTTTCTCGCCGCTTGTATAGATATTGCGGCTAAGTAATGATTTTCTATCTTTCAATAATTCATTACCTACTGAATTTCGACGCTTCGGAGGAGCAAAAGTTTTCGTTCGTTCGTATGTACTTCAAAAGAATAAAGAGACGAAAAAGTAGTTTGTATTGTATTACTAACAGTGTTGAGAAGAAAATTTATTGTTTAATAATTTTAACACTAGATATTATACGTGCATAAATATGAATTTTTGCATGAATAATTCCAAATGATGAATGAATATAAACGTACAAACGGTATCGCGAAAAGGTAGTAAGTATTTAAAAATTAATGCCTCGTAATTGGTTTTATGATATTGAATTTATTTTCCTTTGGGAGTAGTAAATTTTAAGAGAAGATATAATAATAATAATAATAATAATAATATATCTTTATTCCGTTAGACTTAATAAGTGTTGGAAACGTCAAGTAACAAAACATATACAACCATAATACAACAAAAAACAATGACTACAGAAACTATTTGGTTAAACATAGATACACTTAAAATACTCATCAATAGTATACAGAGTAGTCTCTAGCAGCAGGCTTTTTACCTTTTTTTTAAATAGAACGGTACTGACAATGGACTTTATGTTACATGGTAGGTGATTGTACAATTTTACTGGTAACACATACGAACTGAAATGGACTAACGCTAATCTATGTTGCGGCAGTACTAAATTATTATACCTTAAATTGTGACTACTGGTAGGCTTAGTGTACTTCTCGCGATTCATATGTATGTACATCACACTATTTAATATAAAGATTGATATGACCGTGAGAACATTTAGATTCTTGAACAGATGTCTGCAAGAATAATTAAAGCTTTTAAAACAAATAGCTCGAATAATTCTTTTTTGTGCCCTTAGTACATCACCTGTGCATTTAGTAGCACCCCACACAACTATACCATAATTAATTAACGATTCGACGTTGGCAAAGTAATAACATAACAATGTCCGTTGGCTTACAACACCTCTTAGTCTCCGGATAACAAAGCAGCTGAATGCTAACTTTTTCACAATGTGATTCGCATGACTATTCCAGCTTAAATTACTGTCAATATGTATCCCAAGAAAATTGACGGTTTGCGATTGATGAATACTACAATCTTTTGCAAACGCGTTTACCTTCGATAACAATAAAAACGTCCTTTCGTTCCCTTTAGTGTTTTCAATATTGCAACTTATTGACTAATTTCACATTTATACTATTGTTAACAGAAATCGATACAAAATTAATTGCGACAATAAAGTTCTATAAAACAAAACTGAAGATTTTCGAATTCGGGTCATTCAATACGTTAGCAATTTGTTCGGTCAATACTGAAATGAAGCTTAAGTGGTTTCCGCTTTATCTTGAAAGTTTAATCGAATAAAATTTTTCTTTAGTTCTCTAAGTTCATTTATATTTCAGACTTTCTTGTATCTTGTTTTTCTATAAAGAGATGATAGGTTGATTTACATACAAACTTCTCGTGGTATATAAATCTCCCACGATCTTTAACAAGTTTTATTTTCCTTTCTGTTAGACCGATAATTAACCAGACAACAACATGAATCAATAAAGTGCATTATGTTACTGTAATGAAAGCTTCTTTATTATTAGTTTATCAGACATTTTCAATCTACATAGTCATTAAATTATTTTTATTTTTCGTTCGTTCTTTACTTTTATATATTGTTTCGTTTTTACGAGTTTTAATACAAAATAACTTCCCGATTTGGTTATTATGTATGAAAAGTTCAATTTTGTGCTAGCCATAACCATAGAGATCGTTGTCAGGAAACGATTAATTCTGTTTTTCGTCAATTTTAAATTCATACATGAGTAGCTATCAATAAATACAGTTGTTGAGTTGGCGCATAAATAGAATACGAGTGGGCAATGTGTTCGTTTGAGTGGATTGTGACAATGTTGTGAAAGTGTTTTATGTTTACGTTTTGGTATTGTGTGTGATTGAGTGTTATGTGTTAAATGAGCGGTTTCTAAAATGTATTTATTTGAAACATTTAGACTTTGATAAGTCTGTTGTTCTGTTTATGTACCTATGTGATTACGTTTATGTTAAAAGTGTAGTGACGATTTAGGTCATAACTATTATAGTAGCAATGAGACCCTATCCGTACATTGTAACTAAACAGGAATTCTATTGTGTTAAAAAACTGATAGGAGGTTACACCTGCTGGTCGAAAATTTTAAAAGAAACAAAGTTTCAGTTACTTAGGAAGCCGCGATAATAAAAGGAAATCAAGGCGAAAATGAAGGGAGAATTGGCTAGTCGTTGAGCAGGAAAGCGCGCGAGTTTAGTAGAAAGACCTTACGGGCCTTGGACCCCAAAGCACGCGAAAGTAGTGATCCACCGGATTTAAGTTTCGAGAAGTTGAAGGTATAGGTACATGGCTATTACGTCGAAAAAGAAAATTTTATTAACCAAGTGTTTAGTTTACTATAGTAAGGTGAGGGGAAATTGGAAAATTGTGTTGTTTTCAGTTTATAACCGTTAAAGGTGCGCATTCTTAATAATAGATTATTTTTTAATTAATATTTTTAGGAACTTTGTAAGAAATGTTTTGTTTTGAACAGTTTATTCACAGACCTCCGTTCAGTTCCCCCCCCCCTCCCACCCACTACGCGGGAATTAAAAAATATTATAGCTCAGAATTAGAAGTTATTTAGGAGCTTTCAAACCCCGAAAGAATCAAATTTTTAGCTCCATCCCCTTAAAAATTACAACGGAGGATCGCGCATAGGTGCATAATAATTATGCGTTTGTTGTTTTCCATTTTTTAAATAAATAGTATTCAATTTAACTGTCACTTGTGGTGTTAGACTGACAACTAATAACTGGTGATAGAACAGTCGTTTGTTTTGAAGTTCTGCTAAGCCGTTTTCGCAAGAAATTGAATGACCTTAGTTGACTGCACAAACAAATAGTAGATATCTCAAAAACTAGAAGAGATAGGTATAGGAAACCATGGTACCGTTCGAAAGAGAATGAAATTCTGCATCAGACTACGAGGAAACATACAGGGTGTTCCATTTGAAAAAACCAACTTATGATGATTTGAAGTTACGGCATTAAATTTTCACCACCCTGTATGCAATTAAGCCACTTTGAAAGTATGGATGGGAAGCTTAGGTTAGGGATCCAGCTATCTTTCGTATCAATATGGTTCCTTTATCTTTCTTGCTGTAGAATTCTATTCATTTTTTTAAGCTAGATAAGTAGTGTTTATATTAATTTTTATTAAAAAAATTAAATATCTCGGAAACGGTTAATTTTAGGAATAAGAAAACTTGATGAAAGTCCACCTAAAATTTTATGTAGATCCAAAATCGGAATAATATGTATATAGGGTGTTACATTTAAAATAACAAAGTTGATGTCATTTCCGGAAAAACCGGAAGTGTTACGTTATTTTATTTGAGGAGGCCATGCCCGAAAACCCCATTACCCAAACTTTCAAAATTCAAATCATAGAAGTTTCTAAAATATTCTAATGGGTGGTCACCGTGAGACACGCTGTATGTTATACACAATAAGGTGTCGAATGAAAGTGATTAATAAATTAAAGTATGTAGTGGAATCAAGTATGATTAGTGTTAGTAATGCTTCCATTCCCCTTTATGTTCAAATGCGTTTAATTCTCTTTCTATACGTAACGGTTTATGTAGATAAACTGTTTTAGATGTACAAAACGAACCGGCTATTCTCTTAAAGATTAGAAAGAACCTTTAGACCAAATAGAAATTTCCTTCACGCGTGAGGCCATCTCCGGAATATTAGTAACGGTCATGTAATTCTACACCATGTGTAGGTCCCTTAGGGAACATAATATTGTGAAACTTGTATGTAAGATACCAATTTATATACTACGTTTTTCATTATATCTCTTTAGTTCACAATATTTCGAAAGCTCATCTAAGCTCAGGTTTCCTAAAATCGTGCATTCAAGGTTGAAATTTTGTACACTGCCTGCAGCATCTCATCTTATACTTATAAGGTGTTCATACTTTACATTGTGTCAATATTGTGCTACATTTGAACGGAAATAAACTTTTGATTTATAAAATAAATTTCCCTTTAAGAAAGTTCCTTTCTTGTTTCCGTTTTACATTATGATATGATTTCATTTCGTCCATTTTTATACGTTAGCATCACAGTTATTTTCATCGTTTTAAATTCATTTCCTTCATTTTCGTCCGTTAAAAGCATTGTTTTTTTCTCTATTTTCGCCTTAGATTGTGATATGATTTCATTTCTTTCAATTTCATACGTTAAAAGTACAGTTATTTTCGTATATATGTTTTGTATTGTGATACTATTTCATTACTTTCATTTTTATACGTTTAAAGCATAGTTATTTTCCTCGTTTTAAATTTGAGTCATTTCTTCTATTTTCATGCGTTAAAGTTACAGTTATTTGCATCGTTTTAAATAGTGATTCATTTTCTTCATTTTCTTTCGTTAAAATTACAGTTCCTTCTCTATTTCCGCCTTAAAATGCGATATGATTTCATATTTTTCAATATCATATGTTAAAAACATAGTTATTTTTATAGTTCCATTTTATATTGTGACATTTTCTTATTGCTTTCATTTTTATACGTTAAAAACATAGTTATTTTCTTCGTTTTAAATTTGTGAGTAATTTCTTCCATTTTCATGCGTTAAAGTCACAGTTATTTTCATAGTTTTAAATAGTGATTCATTTCCTTCATTTTCATTCGTTAAAATTACAGTTCCTTCTCTATTTACACCCTACATTGTGTACATGATTTCATTTCTTCCATTTTCATACGTTCAACGCACAGTTGTTTTCCTCGTTTTAAATTGTGATTAATTTCTTTCATTTTCATACGCTTTCATACGCTAAAGTTCTTCCTTATTTCCACCTTATATTGTCATATGATTTCATTTCTTTCAAGTTTTCCGTATTTCCGTGTTGCATTATATATTATTATTTTATTTCTCTCATATTGGTACGTTAAATACCTACACACTTTTTTTCTTATTTTCGTTTTACATTGTTGTATAATTTCATTTCTTTCATTTACATACGTTATACACACACTTTTTATGTAATTTTCTGTAAAGTAATTGATCAAAAAGTCACTTTTTTAAATTTTGCGCTTCATAATCCATCACCAAATTCCTGCCTGTGACTATTTGAGCTTTCGGAAGCTTTTTCTACATCCGAATACTGCGCTTGTGGTTTCAGCGATTGTAGGTGATGATTTGGCTTAAATAGGTATATAAAGTCGCCATCAAATTCAAATGGCTACACACCCACCCCGTGTTTCTAGAATTATAGGTAACACACGTCAATGTTAACAACAGAAAATAAAATATATTGTACCAAATTCGAGTTGAAACAAAACTGAGGGATTTTAGTGTATAAATGGAGTAACTTTCAATTTAAATGGAAACTTCATCTTTTAGTGAAAACCGTGAATCTAAATTTCCATAAATTGAATTGATCGCATTCAAATAAGGATCTAAAAGGAAATTAGTTTTCGCTTAGCTACAGCACATCTTATAATTAAAATATTGTAATTATTCTATAAATTATCTTAGTTTCCTCTTGTGGTTTTAAGCTTTTGTTTTTCGTTTCCTGTGCAGGAATACGAATAGATATTTTTATTGTAAAATAAACTTCTGCGACGGATCTTTTATAAGATTATCTGATTTTCTCTTCTATTATTCTTTTCAAAGTAAATTTAGGATTCTGACGCTTACCAGTTATTGTTAGTATATTCCATCCTACGTGCGGCCTTTCAGTTTTTAGAAGAAAAAAAAAACACTAAAAATGACAAGCTTTTGTTAAGAGACGAGAGTATATAGGTATATCTACCTGACGGTAATAGATATACGAGAGTTCACAATAACGGGGAAAAAGGAAAACTCGAAAACAACATGACGTTAATGTTACTCAACTCAGATATTGCATTATCTTATTCGTTCACTTTCTCGGCTATTCACAAATATTTGATAGATATCGGGTGAGTTGATTTAATAAAAATTGAAAAATATGTTGTAAATTGTATGAACAGTAATAAACATTTTTTACCGTTTACGTCAATTACCTAAGTTACGCAGTCGGTGTCGATTGAAAAATTATTTTGTAAACTCGTTTCAATATCCTGAAACCTACTACCATGAGCCACCCATGCGAATTCGGGGTAAAAAAAGTAAAGTTTGAGGGATAAAAGAGGGCGCAAACGAAATTAAATTTGTTCCTCTTCGGCCCTTCAAAGAACAACTCAGATCTGAGAGAGGAAGGAAAGGCGGAACATGAAGGATGTGCGTACATCGCCAATATATGAAATGACAAGTAGCTCAAAAGAGTTCCAACAACTTTTCTACTTGTTATCTTCAAATCGCTAGACAAGTACCGAATATTTTGACATATGTAGCCCAAAAAGGCGAACGCTGTACGAAAAGCGAAATAATTTTACCAGCTTTCTCGTGTCTTTTCCGTTTGAACTGTTATTTAATGTCACGAGTGCAGTATTCAACCCCATAGCTCATCCATGGTGAATTTTGGGGTAAACGTATTTCTGCGCGAAGGTGCCTTGTAATTGTTTGGTCACTTAGGTATAATTAAAACAACTTTCCTTTTATTGTACCCTTTTCTCTACTAAAAACTCATCATATTAACCACAAACTTAAATCAGAAATCAGGGTTTCATCCCTACAGTGTTTGGCCCTGCATTAACCACCTAACTTAGTTCCGACTGACAAACGTATAAGGTTCACTGGGATACAGAAGCCCTCCTCCACTTCACGAACATACCGGCAATTCACTCAAGATAATTCCCGAATAGATACCGACTTGGTGACCATTATGACACTTAAAAAGTTCCAAAGGTTTTTACTAACAAAGGGTGCCGAAACGGGTTGAAATAATTAATTTAATTGAGGCAGTTTGACACCTATGAGTACGGCAGCGTGAAGTTGGTCGTACCGAATGACAAAAGAACGATCATATTAATTAATGATGTTTGTGAAATGCTTTTTAGTATTGTGGTGAAGATACTTTTAGTACAGTAAACTTCATTGATGAGTTTGCCTAATTATCGTTAAGAATTTTGGTACACACATAGAGTACTTCAAAAGATGACTTAATCAATCAATATTTATTTATTGTGTTATCAGTATACAATGATTCTTATTCCAGCCCCCATAACCCCAAACTAAACATAATAAATCTACATAATTAACATATTAAGACCACCATAAATGCGTTTGTTTTTACAACACATAACCTCTTTTAATTACCCCCTTTCTTATTTCTAATACTTCTCCCATCCATCCCGGCCCCTACCCCCTCCCATTTGTTGTCGTAGCTCTCCGTATTCCACCGTCCTCTTCCTCCCTATTCCACTCTTATCACTCAGGTACTTTGGTATATCTGTTACCTGAATTTTTCATTATCCCTTAATTTCGCCCTTTTCTTTTGCGCTTTCACGTCCTCATCTCTCCTAACCATATCCTCATTTATGTTCCATCCACCTTCCCTCCTGAGGCCCGTCCACCCATTGTCTCGTGTATCCTTCTCTTTCATAGTATCGTCTTCTTTCATCCTGTCTGTGTCGTATTCTCATATGTTTTGCGTCGTTCCAGCAATATCTCAAGCTTCCCCACTCCTCACTTCTTTTCTTCAAAGGCCATTTTTCTTCTTCCAACTTCTATTCTTATCCTTTTGAGCTTTAGCTTTTCCTCCAACACATACCCCGAAGTTTTTCTATCTAGCCCTAACACCCCCTTCCAGTATTTTCACTGTACCTTTTCCTCCCATCCCCACACCTCTGCGTCATACAGCATCACACGTTTTACTAACCTCTCAAATATCCATCTCCTTTTTTGCATATCCCTCCCCATCCACCCAGTCCCCACACTTGCCCCACTATTGCATTCCCTTTTCTTGCCAGCTCCCTTATCGGTTCATGGTCCTTGGTATCGTATCTTATCTTGTACCCTAGGTATGTCACTTCGTCCACACATTCTATTATCTCTTCTCCCACTTCGATTCGCGGCAGCGTGAAGTTGGCCGTACCGAATGAAAAAAGAACGGACATATTAATTAATGATTTCTGTGAAATGCTTTTAGTATTGTTGCGAAGATAATTTTACTACAGTAAACTTCGTTGATGAGTTTGCCTAATTATCGTTAAGAATTTTTGGTACACACGTAGAGTACTTCAAAAGATGACTTAAGCGTCGTCCCTCTTAATCCTAAATGTTACAAAATAGAAAGTTTAATTTTCGTGCAACGTACTCTTGAACCATTAAAGCTCTTTTTGGGGTGTATTTGGATATTTAGTTCCCTATTTAAGTCCAATATCTTACAAAGGCACTATTGCTTCTTCTTGCGACAACAGTGGCGCCGGGTTTTTAAGATCTACATGGGGGCAAGGGGCAGCAGCACTACAGGAAAAGCTCATCTTTTAAAATCATAAGGAGCAACGGTGTAGGAATTTTTGAAACATCAAGATAAAAAAACTACTTTATTGCAGTTTCATTTTTATTCATAGAAGACAAAATTTTGGAAAAACATCTAAACTGCATAAAATGTATTTCTTTGTTTGTAATAGAGTACGACATACGAAATATTACCATCTATTCTATGTTGTGAATGATGATTTAACGAAATAACTGATATGCTAACACGCTAACAGCGACAGCCTAGGGAAAGACTAAACAAAACATTTTTTCCGGTCAGTATTGTCACAGACTGTGGTATCGTGTATAGTCACAGTCACGTAATTTTGATATAAATCTGCATACACTATACACTATACAAACAGGTAAACTGAGCCAGTCATAACATAATTAAACATCTGCATCATAAACATACAGAATTATTTACTTCTGGATCGGTCCTGATCTGATATTTCTGAAAATTTTTAAATTCTCACTTTCATGGCGTGAAACAGATAGATATAGACCTTAGAACATATAAATGTTCTAAGATATAGACCTATTCCTAACATTTTTACGTGTAAAATTAATGTGTCTCACTTTCCCAAATCCCAATTTTGTTCATAGTCATGTTCACGTGCCAGTGAAGTGCATGGGGGCCATGCCCCCACGCAATCTGCCTACATGGGGGCACGCGCCCCGCTGCCCCCACGAAGTCGGCGCCACTGTGCGACAATATTGCTAAGTACTAAACTTCTAAACACATTTTGTCTCATCTTGCACACATTTACTGCGATTTTATTCAAAGTGCGCTGTAACCATAACGTTATAATATGAGCGATAGAGATTTGCTTCTTTAAAAACATATTAAAAGCTTCCTACCCTAGGATTTTCATAATTGAAAGCGACTGATAAAACACTTCCCCCTCATAAAATATTATTGCGTTACGTTCAGATGTAATCTCACAATCTCACATAGTTGGACGCATTCAACATTAAATTCCAAATGCAGTGATTAAAACGGAAGATTTTTCAAAACGAGCCAATTTCATGTTATGCGTGTGGTCTTATACATTGAGAATATACCTATAGATACTTTACAATATAAGAGACGAATCATCAGTGTATGGTTTATAGAAATTTACACAAAATGCTATTACATAAACTATTAAATTAAATTGAGTTCACGTCATTTTACATTTATCCCTATACTCAGACGTTAACGATCGTTATATTTAAAGGGATCGGCGCGTACTTACTTTTAATGATTATTTGTTTCGGTACAAATGTTCCTATAAAATAATCCTGTATCGTAATTTTGTGGGTTTTGTTTAAATAAGATTTCAATTCGCTTAAATTGGATTACGTTAGGTTAAAGCTCTGCAATTGGATATATATGTTCTATTTGGGGACGCGCATTACGCCGGACAATATCTTTTGACATCAAAGAGCAAAAGGGGTAATTGAATGCTTCACTTCATTATACACTCTATCTCCACTCCGTTTTCTTGGAGAGGCGTTTATTAAATTAATTAGAAAATCTTTTATCAACGTTTCGGTGTCTATTCGTAACAATTTAGATGGGCATTAGCATAAGTCCTGAATGCGCCACATATAGGACACTTTTTTCCAAGCTGATTTTAATCGTCATTGGTGCGGCCACCATTTTCCCTTTTATTAACTCTGTAGTTTCAGATATTTGCTAAAAACAGAGATTGAGAAAAAGAATTGATGAATTTTCAATTTCAACAACTTTTTGTACAAAAAAGGTTAAAAAAAATTAAATTCGAATTTGATACACAGAGAACTGAAAAGACTCGTACGATTAAAAAAATTGGTTCTACCGGGATAAGTTTTAAAATTTCAAAATAACCTTTACGAGATGATTGCTGATGAATCAAAAGTTGAAAATCAATTTGCCATACAACAATTTATAATAGTATATTAAAAAACAAGTTTCATAAGGTACGTTGTATGGCACCGGGCACGAATCAAAGTTTAGAAAACGAGTGGCGCAGCCACGAGTTTTCTTAATGATGAGTGCCATAAAAGCCTTATGAATGAGTTTTTTATACTATTTTTTAGAATTTGCGCCTTTTGCAAGCAATTTTAAATAAATATTTGACATTATCAAAATCTAGGGAATTTTTTAGAGATTGGAACTACCACTTTTCAAATTGTCAATTTAAAATTTATTTAAAGGTTAACTATAGTACCTATTTGCTATGATTAATTCGGTAAAATACCAAACTTAGTAAAATTTAAATTGTACCGGTTTTATTAAACACCCAAATGTCTATTAAAGCACGCAAATGAGCTCATTGAGTGCTTAATCGGATCTATTAAAGCACTCAAATGACGCGAATTCTAAAAAAATTGTTAAAGATTTTAAATAGAAATTAAAACCAACATTACAAAACCAGCGAAAAATAGAATTTAAGACATGGTTAGATCAGAGGCGCCGGAACAAAATTTGTTAGGGGAACCTTTATATTTTTTCTACAGGCTATGTAGAATGACCGATGGGATTTACGCGATTTATGTAATTCCAAGGAGGGAGGGGGCATCCGTTGATTAAATCAATGTATGTGATCTGATGATAATGATTGATTTTAATCTCAGCTTTACCATGAGAAAAGTCATTTCTTCGCCCCGGTAACATTTGACATTGCTTTATCGCGAGCAATTTTGATGGCTAACATCTTAAAAAAATTAAAATTTTTATGGATTCCAAAAAACAAATAAACTTTTCGTGATCCGATGTCGATAAGGCAAGATTTTTTCAATAAACCAATTTTAAAAATTACAAATCGATTGGTTGGTGTTAAAAAAAATGAGGGTCCCCCTTAACGTGTTCAAAAGCTCGAGTGGAGAGTGAACAGAATCATCCTTATTTACCGTAGAGTCTATATAATTATACATCATCTCTCCCCCTCAAATAACTTCAGCATCATGCCATTTTTGCGGTTAGAAAAGCTCTTTTGCACACCACTTGTCTTTTATATTCACACAGTCTGGATATATTTTTCCATTTGACACTTGGACTACAGTCACTATCGTCGACAAGTCGCCTAGATTATCATCATGCCATCTATTTCTGTATAGTCACCATTTCAGTTCATTTTTCCTATTATAACACCCTATTTCACCTTTTCTTAGAGGTAGCTTTGTATAATTGATAAGTGTAAGGTATATTATTTGTTTAGAGCTTTATTTCTGCCAAGCTTTACCATTATGAAAACAGATTTTTTATACAAATTTTACCACTCCTTTCGCCCTCTTAGGAACTTCTAGACAACCCCAAGACACGTAATTTATCATTTTCAACTAAGATTATTTGTACTATTAATTAAGGTCCTCCCCTATAAACTTTAACACCCCATTATATCTCTGATTAGGTATACTTTCAAAAGGTTCTGAGTTCATTATTTAAATCAAGAACGTTTGTGCCAAAGTTCAAGTAAATAATTTGTACCTCCAAAAAAACCCTTCCTTACTGGATGGCTACGTTATTAAAAACGATTGTTTTAATTTTCTTTCCTAAGCAGAGGGGAAAAAAGGGCAAAAAAATGGCGCGAATACACTCGAAAAAGAGCGGAGGGGGGGCTGAAATTTTGCAAATGAGTATCGCACAATGGGGTGGTTTATGACCATTGACGCGGTCACTTTTCAGAATATTGTGTCAGTTTTCCACAATATGGGCGAGAAGTTTTCTTGTAGTGAAAGTTACAAGACTGAGGGCGAAGCTGCGGGGAAGCGCTTTATTATTAACAATCTTCACAAAGAAGTGAATGAAGAAAGTCAAACAATTTTCCAATTATCTCATCGAAAAGTTAATGGAAATAATAAAGAAAATTCCAAAACTTTTCAAACTTGACTAGTGTTTGATCCCAATATGATTAACATTTGGGCCCATTTTACTAAATCTGTATATCACTGTTTACGAGACCCCCATGCTTAAAATATGTTCACTTGGACGCACTGTATATATCTAGATGTTACTGGCCACATCATTTGCAGGTCACTAGTTTCCATCAATTGCTGATTTATGTATTCAATAATGGTGTAGATTTTAAAGCTTCTGTTAGGTTTCTTGTTCTAGTTATTCCAAACTGTTCTGTATTTCTCACTGCATCTATCAAGTTATCCTTTTATCTTTCCGAAATCTTCTCTATTTTCCACGCTTCTGTTATTAATCACAACCACCCATTTTATCATTTTTGGTGCGACCCTACCCCTCCGGGGTACTATAATTTTTCAACGATACGTATCGCAATATTCGCCCCTTCAACACACTCATACCATGAGATTTTGAATACATAAATAGGTAACGTAAAGAAATGTGATGAGAACAGTAACGATTGCGAATAGAATGATTGACAGGAAAATGACCCATACCTGATCTTTATAATTTAATTTTAAGATTTTAAATCTTATGGAAGATATAAATACTTTTTCCGAAAATCGTTTTGGAAACAACATTTTCCTGCTTATTTACGCGCAGGAAAATTGAATTTTCTCGACTAGTACTGTAAAGACATTACAAAATATAGTTAGGTACCAACAAAATTGAATTCAAAACACGTCACTAAAATGTTTTAATTGACTCGGAGCTTTAAAACACTTTAAAATTTTCGTGACTTATGTAAATAACTATTATTTCATACTGACTAGTAATCTGTGTTTTACCAGACTCATACGAGTCTGGTAAATGAAACTTTACCGTACTAGAAATTTTGTACCCGAATACAAAGGTTGCCATAGCAACATAAAGTGACATGACTTTGGAAACGTCACATTTTATATAAAGTTAATAGGAAAACTCTTAAGAAATGAATCTATGGCCAGTATGAAATAAAATGTTTTACATTATTTGTACGTTAAATCAGATTACTTTACTCGTTTCGAAATTCTTGCCTCAGCTACGCTTCGGCAATAAACATCTCACTCGTTAACGTAAACATTGATTTACCGTACTCATATGTAAATAACTATTTCCGGAAATCGTCTTGGAAACAATATTTTCCTGCTTATTTACGCGCAGGAAAATTGAATTTTTCAGATTAGTACTGTAAAGACTTTACAAGATGCAAAATATAGTTGACAAACTTGATGTTTGTTGGAACGAATTTTCTAAAATTTGTAAACTTTGTCTTTTTTGCGATTTCCGGAAAAATTTAATACAAAACACGTCAGTAAAATCACTGACTCGGAGCTTTAAAATACTCGGCACAAAGTGCCTCGTATTTCAATTTAGCTCTTGTTCAGTAATGTGAGATTTTCCTGACTTTTATGTAAATAACTATTAGTTCGAAGTCCAATGGAACTAAAATGAGGACACGTATAATAAATAAGTTCATTTACTTTGTTATTTCAATTAGGAAAAACATAGACGAAATTGATGGTATTTTATTATACATAATACCCTTTCTGCGAATTATGTATTAAATTATTAAATTTGTTTGTGATATGCGTTCATGCTCTAAAAACATTTCGGAATATTGGAAAAGGGCTTAGTTTAAAATGCTTCTACGTGTTTTCTGAAAGTTTCGAAAGGTATATAAAATATAATCTATTGCTGACGGCTTTACGTGTATATTTTAGTATTATCGATTTTCGGCTTACAACTTATTTTTGTTAATGTCTAAAGTTCTATTCCATAATACTCGAACCTACAATTAATACCTATGGGCAGCTGTAGAAACGTATTTAATGTGACTGTGAAAAAACTTAAATTAAAATTAACACTTTAATAATCTCGGGATCAAATGTAATTCCAGATTAATTTATTTTTGTGCAACATGCCCGTAATGTTCAGATAAGCGGATTTTCGAGAAGGCTTGAACTGTATAAATATGTAATTTGATTGATTAAACCATTCGGTTGTCATAAACAAGTGTTTATAAAGTATAAGGGAATTTATGAAATATAAAATGAAAGAACTAAACCGTTTTAATAGCAGAGTCGAGGTTTTTAAAGGAGACAATTGAGTCATTTATCATCTGTACATAAATTAAGATTATAATTAACAGTGTCTTAACGAAATAGCAAGATATAGAAGGAGCAATACAATAGGTACTAAAACACATACTAAACATGCGACGGAAGTAACCATCTTGCCCATCTTGGTGAATCTAATTTGTGAAGAAATTGTTTTGTTGTTTGAAATAAAAAAATAACATAATTATCGCCACATTAGCAAAGCTGTTTTTGGTATCTCTGTTACAACTGTAATGCTTTTTATACGCCCTCCATATTATATTTAAGTGGTATTTTTTGGTTCTAAATGTGCACCTGCAGAAAACTTTGTCAACTGGCATTTAATTTCGTGTAATCCTGTTTGGTCTATGTATAACCTCCTTAATGTATGTTATAAAGGTTCAAGTTCATGGTTCACATTGGTATAAGTTATGGCGTGACCAAGGGAAATAGTAGCGCTTCATTTTTATACAGGGTGCCCGGGAAAAAGTGGAAAATCTCTCGGATTCAGACAGAGCATGGAAAAAAAAGATGCCAAGTTCCTATAAAATTTTTCCCTACAGGCCTTCTCTGCGGAGTTATGTGCCCATGAAGGACCCCCTGGTAATCCTTTTTTCTTAAATAACTTTCAGAGAACTCCATATAATTTCATAAAAATGTTATATAATGGACACTAGTAAGAACCACTTAAAATGGTGTCTATGAAATTTTCCCTACAGGCCCTCCCTGCGGAGCGGGCTAAGTTTTACACATTGATGCTTAAATTTTTAACACCCTGTATGATAAAGACTTTAAAGAAATGAATCTGGGTAGCTTCCACCTTAGACTCAAAAAAATGTACGCTTGTTTATTGTCGATAAAATGAACCGTTTTCGAGATAAAGAATAATAAAAAAATTCATGTTACTTCTTACTTATGAATGAATGCTAACTTTTATTAGAGAAAACATGAATTCGTTTATTATTCTTTATCTCGACAGCGGTTCATTTTATCGACAATAATAAACAAGAGTACATTTTTTGAGTCTAAGCTTCAAGTTACCCAGAATCATTTCTTTAAAGTCTTTATCATACAGGGTGTTAAAAATTTGAGCATCAATGTGTAAAGCTTAGCCCGCTCCGCAGGGAAGGCCTGTAGGGAAAATTTTTATAGGAACTTGTCATCTTACTTTTCCATGCTCTGTCTGAATCCGAGAGATTTCCCACTTTTTCCCGGACA
This sequence comes from Pyrocoelia pectoralis, assembly GCA_036250285.1. Taxonomy (NCBI): domain Eukaryota; kingdom Metazoa; phylum Arthropoda; class Insecta; order Coleoptera; family Lampyridae; genus Pyrocoelia; species Pyrocoelia pectoralis. The sequence goes on from CM070076.1 coordinate 47,754,146, forward strand.
CCCTGTATACATACCTATAGATATAGATTTTGAAAACTTTCTGTTCAATTTTTTTAAAATTTTCTTTTTTACAAACCTTGTCCTTAAAATAACGAACACAAAAAAAAGAATTATCCAATTTGGTGCAGTGCGCGTATTATTCATTTTTATTTATATGGATGACAATTTTTTGGCATGAGTAAATTTCCGTTTTAAAAATACATTTTATACTATACGAGTACCTTCACTAAGCAACGAAAAAACATCAATTGTAGTGTAAGTTTCTGTTAACCAAATTGGTGAATCGAATGAAGTGGAAAAATAATATCTCTTATTTTCGTAAATACAGGAGGCTTTAGCTAAAAACGTTTTATTTTAAACACTTTTGCAACGTATAAACTCCGTACAGAAATACGAATCGGACAATACAATGGATTTGCAGGGTTCTTTTGAAAAGGGTTGCATTTGCGAATAGAAATCAAGTTTACTTTACATTTACACCCGTTTAGTATTATTATATTTGGAAAATAATATTAGCAGACGTAATTTTAAAATAAGCATAATGAGCAAATATAATTGATATACGTTGGGTCATATATCCCTGGCATAAAGCTGAAAATGGCGCACAGCGGTTGTACTGCTTTAATTTGTTGGGATTACGGGGAAAATCACTACCCCATAATTTCTGTCCACGATTTCAGTGGAATTGTACCGGAAGCTACAGTTTTATTACCGTCCTTTTGTTATACTACGTTTTACTTAGTCTGTATTTTTAATGATAATTATATGCGTCGGAGATTATCTCTTTTGTTGTTAGGATTGATTAAGTAGTTCAAATAATAATAATTATTGTAATACTAGGATTAATCCGATTTTGTTCTGAATAAAAACGTAGTTACCGCTTTGTTAGGTTTGTTAGATATTTCAAATTTGCCTTGACAAACGATTCCGGCATCAATCTGTTACGCACATAAAAACGAAAATTGAAATAATCATGGAAAGTGTTTCAGTTTCAAGTGTAGCGAATGCGAGAATGATCCATTAACAACATATCTTATTTCTAAAGTAATATTCACGATATTTGGTACTTCTAGATTGCTTATTCTATTCTCAAACACTAGACGAAGGTATTATAATGAAAATGAAAGCGAACGTTCTCTCTCAACAATGTACGCATTATTCTAACAAGCAATTCGATACCAACAACTCAAGACGAACGATGTAATACAAAATTAATTGGGCGGATGACGTAATAATTTATAAAAATTTTGAAGCGAAATTTATTATACCGTATAAAAAAACAGGTGTTTACGAATTATGTAGAAGCATTAACTGCAAATATGGCAATCGTCTAATATGCATGAAAGAGTTCTTATTTTCACCCTCACTTTCCAAATTGAGCTTGAAGGCTTTAATCACTTTCTCCTTCTTTCTCGATTTCTTTTACGCATACCTGCATCCTTGTGATTCCTTTGTGATTGTTTGTTCAATTCGAATATCTTTCTCGACTTCATTTTAATTCCACTGTTTGTTTGCCCTTTTTCCTTCCATTATTTATCATTTCCTATTTGCGAGAAGAATCTATACTTTTTACTAAAAAGAACTCATAAAATTGAAATGTACTTCACTATTGGCTTGAAATATAAACGATGGGGTGGTTTCTCCTTAGGGTATTTTTCCCCGGAGATATTATTTTGCCATAAATGGCAATAATGAAGTACACGATGTTTCATTAACCCATTTCCAAATAAAACTCCAGAGAAGGTCTCCGGCGAAAAATACCCTAAGGAGAAACCACCCCCATCGTTAAGGTCCATAGGAGTGTACTACATATTGAAATATAAAGTACACCCTTTCGCCTTCAGCAAGACTCGTGCGTATAAATTCTATCCAAGTTATGGTTGCAACTGCTTGTCTTCTTTCTTTAAAATTCTCAATTCTTTCACTGTAAACCTTAAGAAGAAGAATTATAATGGGGTGAAAATTGACGATTCAACTCCAGTAAAATAGCTTTCTCTTGCAGATAAACACCACCCCTTTTTACTAACAGAATAAAAATAGATTGGTTTCTAGATTTCACTGGCTTTTTTTCATTTAGTGTCATATCTTGTGTCTTCACGCATTGATCACTTTCGTGCTGTCGATTAGAAACATCCCAACACACGATGTGTCAAAATTTCCGCTGTCGAACGTCTTCAATAGTCTTCTGTGATGCGGCACCTCTGTCAGTTCGCTTTGGAATTAATTCCATCAACAAATCCAGATGCATTTTGTCTGATTACTTTGTTGCCAAGTTCGCAAGGATTTACAGAAAGCTAGATTCTGCTAATACGTCCCGCATCTGCTTGCCTGAATGCTAACAGTTCTTTTCCTTCATTCGTAACATTTGAGAGGAGTGTGAATGTAGTAGGTCCCGTCATCAAAACTCTTCTCAAAGAGCTTCGATAACCAGAATAGTTCTCTTTGATTTGAAGATATCCATCGACTATCCAGCGTCCGTGGATTGTTAAGCAATTGGAACATGTTAGTGCCATGTAAATTCTTATCATCGAGAATTTTTACGAATTATGACTACCATTCTGAGTACTGCTTAAGATGTCCGCTTCTAGAACCCAAACAGGCGTCCTCTGAGACTGACCGAAATACTATTTCGATTTTCGCACTTCATTTTTTGTAGTCTGTATATTTCTCTAATATTTCAAAGAATTAATTAAGAAAGACCCTTTGCTTTGTTTCACTTTGACACTATAAATTATATTTCAATTAGAGAGAAAGAAACAAATCAATAAAGGCTGCATAGTTACGCAAAAGATAATTTGATTCATTCTACAACATCTACATATAATTACGAAACAACAAGATTGTTTGTTATCTTAAAATATTAGCGTACGCGTGATATAGCGTTGTGAGACGTACGCAGGTACTCATGTACCTTTCCATGTATGTATTCATGTTTCTGTTTTCTTCCGTGTACAAGGGTTAGATATTTACCGAGTTGTATATGTTGGCTGTAGATTATTTTTAAATTAAATACATCCTCGTTATAAAATGTTATTAGAATTATTTTACGTACGAGGAGATTTTTTTATACAGCGTGTCTCACGGTGACCACCCATTAGAATATTTCAGAAACTATTACGATTTGAATTTTGAAAATTTGGGTGATGGGGTTTTCGGGCGTGGCCTCCTCAAATAAAATAACGGCGTCTAGGTAACACTTTCGGTTTTTCCGGAAATGGCACCAACTTTGTTATTTTAAATGTAACACCCTATATATTATTCCGATTTTGGATACTACGTAAGATTTTAGATGGACTTTCATCAAGTTTTCTTATTCCTAAAATTAACCGTTTCCGAGATATTTAATTTTTTAAATAAAAATTAAAATAAACACTAACCGTGTGAATTCTACAGCAAGAAAGATGAAGGAACCATATTGATACGAGAGATAGTTGGACCTCTAAGCTTCCCATCCGTACTTTCAAAGTGGCTTAATTGCATACAGGGTGGTGGAAATTTAATGCCGAGTTTAGTTAACTTCAGGTGTGGATACGGGATACCAAATAAGGTCCGGAGGCATTAAATAAAAGAAACAAAGAAAAAGATTATTCCCGGCTAGGGATATCTAGATATAATTAGACGGACGAAAGGAAAACGGAAAAGAAAATTTAGGAACAAATCTTGAAACAACAGAAAGAAAATAAGGCAACTGAATATTTAATTTTAAACCACTCGACTCTGCTAACATATAGTCATAATCATAATTCATAAATAACTGAAAACAAAATATTTCTAACAATTCAAGGTGACTACATTTTATAAAATAAGAAGATAGAAACCGCACATCTGGCCATTTGTTTGGTGTACACTTTAATAGTTTAATCACGCCTGAAGGGCAACGCAACAAATTAATAAATAAAGATATTTTCTTAGTTCGACCACAAAATATGATCGTATTCGTATACCTGGTTCTATACGATAACTCGTGGAGTGGCAATTCGTAAATTATAATTTTTAATGAGGACAAACACAAACACACAATGCTTATCTGTTTTTCTTTCCGTTGGTGGGTTGGTTCAACTTGGTTGGTGATGATCAGAATGATGAGATGATGGACGTTACTGGCGATGACGGCTGGACGGAAGATGAAGTCGATCCAAGGATGACTGAGGTGAAAGTGCGAAGAGCCGTAGAACGAAATGCGGAAGGAAACGAGATTTAACCAAAGAAGATTTACTTATTCTTTGACTTAACAAAAAAAACCCTGAAAATCCGAAAGAGTGTAAGCGCTAATACTGTAATCATTTATTTCTTACCTCAATAATGAGGGTTTATTCCTAACATATGGATAATATTAACTTTGCAATCTTGACCGGCAACACTGATGAATAACGAAAGCAGACGTGCTCTATGACCCCCAAAACGGGTTAATGGAATTCAATTTTGCTTCAACAGCAGATCCACGATGAAATAGTATCCAATAAATCCCTCAAACTGAGGTCTCAAGTTACCCAATAATTTGTAACTTCTAATTATTTAGGACACTATTCCCGAGCCAAAAATTGATGCCGTTACCGGACAACGATTGCGATACTAATTCTCAAATTTTAACAGTGCGCAATATCGTTCAAGGTGACCCAGTATCTTATGATAAAAGCGTTTTATAAACTTTATAAAATTTAACATTTTCGAATTTTAAAAATTGGTCTAATATATTGAAAAAACAGTGTTACACATCATAAGTTGGTTTTTTCAAATGGAACACCCTGTATGTTTGGTTGTAGTCTGATGCAAAATTTCATTCTATTTCGAACGGTACTATGGTTCCCTATACCTATCTCGTCTAGTTTTTGAGATATCTACTGTTCTTTGTGCAGTCAAATAAGGTCATTAAATTTCTTGCGAAAATTGCTTAGCAGGACTTCAAAACAAACCACCAGTTATTAGTTGTCAGTCTAACACCACAGAATAAAAACACCACTAATGACAGTTAAATTGAATACTATTTATTAAAAAAATTGAAAACAACAAACGCAAGAAATTGAATGACCTTAGTTGACCGCACAAAAAAACAGTAGATATCTCAAAAACTGGAAGAGATAGGTATAGGGAACCGTTCGAAAGAGAATGAAATTTTGCATCAGACTACGACGAAACATACAGGGTGTTCCATTTGAAAAAACCAACTTATGATGATTTGAAGTTAATTAAACTCGGCATTAAATTTCCACCACCCTGTATGCAATTAAGCCACTTTGAAAGTACGGATGGGAAGCTTAGGGGTCCAGCTATCTCTCGTATCAATATGGTTCCTTCATCTTTTTTGCTGTAGAATTCACACGGTTTTAAGCTAGATAGTGTTTATTTTAATTTTTATTTAAAAAATTAAATATCTCGGAAACGGTTAATTTTAGGAATAAGAAAACTTGATGAAAGTCCACCTAAAATTTTACGTAGAATCCAAAATGGGAATAATATATAGGGTGTTACATTTAAAATAACAAAGTTGGTGTCATTTCCGGAAAAACCGGAAGTGTTACCTAGACGCCATTATTTTATTTGAGGAGGCCACGCCCGAAAAACCCATCTCCCAAATTTTCAAAATTCAAATCGTAATAGTTTCTGAAATATTCTAATGGGTGGTCACCGTGAGACACGCTGTATTATACCTACATCTAGCTATGAAAACAACTAGTAAGAGATTAAGCAACATTTTGTTTTTAATCAAAATTCTTTTAGCGATTCCTTAAATTCGGCGTTTTCCAAATGCAAGACGACTATAATGGTTAGAATTACAGACTAATAGACATAATCAAATCGTAAGCTTATAGTGTGGAAAGTGGCATAATTCTAAGATCGGCTCGTACATTCCAACTCCTAGGATGTTCCTATTCACTTTTGGGCTGTAAAGACATGTGTAAGCGTAATACGAATCGATGAGAGGATTCTGAATTTCGACGAGAGGGTGGGAAAGTCCACGCGCACCTAGGCCACTTATTCGGGCCCTTTGTGCTACTCCTCTGATTAGAGTCGTTCGACCCCGTATGAAGTTTTATTGATCTAGTGCCATCAGAGCGGCTCTGCTGTAACTGGAGATTCTGATGATTTTATTCTTTATGCTGTGCATAAGAATTGTTTTTGCACTTAGCGTTATGCCTACTAGTTCTGACTGAAAGACAGTCGAAATTTTGCCTAGTGGTTGGCTGATTTGGAAGTTCAGTTCTTTGGAATAAATTCCGGTGTCTGTTCCTTCCATTGATTTAGGTCCGTCTGTGCGGATGGATATGTCTGGTTGGGGTGCCACTTCCGCATCAAAGAAGATGCGGTAGTTTTTTCCTAGTATAAATCGAGGGATGAGTGAGTCAGATCGTCCTTCTAGTATAGGCAGTCACTTGACTGCCTCGCTCAGAATTCGAGAGTGGCCCACCTCAATACCTCTGCTGTTCAGCGACCCTTTATTTTTTAGACGCAAGGCTGCCAGCGCGGCCTGCTCTCTCACGTGGAGATCCAGTGGAGGCTATTCCTTTCCTTCCTCAAGTCGGTTTGGTCTTCCGAAAGTTTTTTTGTAACCATTTCAGCGCAGATTTTTCTCATCCCCAATTCGTTGGTCAAAATCTGATGAACGGTGGTGTGAGTCAAATTCAACTCTTCCCCGATCATTCTCACTGTCAACCGACGATCTGAACGCATAAGATCCCGGATTCTGTCGACATTTTCATCGGTTCTTGAAGATGATAGCCTTCCGTTTCGTGGTTCATCTTGAATCGACTCTCTTCCTTCTGAAAATGCCTTAAACCACCGAAAAACGAAAAAAATGAATGTCACTCATTTCACGAAAAAAATCGACAGGGAAAACCAAATGACTTTAGCGAGTTCAAACACGTATTAAACGCGTATCACATATTCACCTGCCCCTCCTCCAAGTCCCGCGTTCCAAGTGTCGCCAGATCGAAAGCTACGTTGCTAGTCTTGTTACTTAATTTATACACATCGTATAAGCGAAATAATACATGTTTATAGTTTCAAATTTGACGTACTTTCGAATTATACAGTAGCACGTCTGATTTAGGTTTTTGAGTCAAATTGTAAATGCTGCGACCCGGGGATTTGCTCTATTTTAAAAAAATACATTACCACCTACCTTAGTTTAGTTTTTGTTCCAATTTAACTTCTTCACACCAATGAACGATTGAACCGGGCATCTTGTTATATATCTAACATTAATAAATTAAACCTCCCGTTGTAACAGAAATTGATTTTTTAATAAGTATCAAGAGTAATAATTGCACATTCAAAAATGAAAATAAACTTTCCTCAATACAAGAATAACCTAGTTAATTTATAATGTTGGTTGAATTTCATTTATAAAGATATAAACCAATAAAGCATTCAGAAGATTAGTTAAAAATTGATTTTAACTAATTATTTTGTTATTTATGTCTATATTAAATGACATCAGACGTGAAATACGTGCTCGTTATATTTATTCGTATTTGAATAGAATTATTGCAAACCAAATTTTCCGTTTTCCAATAATATGAAATATTCGTCTTCGTAATATGCAACTAAAACCTTTGATGTTTTTGAATGTGGAATTACCACGGATGATTCATTTCGAATTTGTAATATATTCTCTTGTTCATTTTGTGACTCGATAATGAAACTAATTTTTTTTTCAGATTGGCGGAGGGAGAAGTGAAAAGTGAGGACTTAATCGGAGAAAGCTATGTGAAGGATTGAAATTTACGTATAAAATCTAATAAAAATATGTCCTTAAATCCGGATTGGTTAGATGAAAAAGGTTCCTCGGAGTATTGCGAATTATTAAAAGTTGTTCGTGAAAGCGGTGATGGAGAATCTAAAGAAACAAGTCCGCATACGTCGTCAGCATCGGAAGACGATAATAATGAGATAGCGCAATCCTTGATCGATGTCACCCGTAAACTAGAACGGAAAAAAGATAAAAAGGCATCGAAAATCCCAATTCGACAGGGTAAGGTATCACATAATGCAGATGTCACGAAATCTACTTGCGGTAACAAGTTTTATTATGAACAGTCGGACTACAGCGAGATAGCAAAGGCATTTCATAAAATTTCTGATAAAAGCCTGAAAGGTAAAATCGAAATTGATTCTGCTGTTGACACATTTGAAAATTGTGCAGCCGAAGGGGAAACGGCACAAGATTATAAGGAGGGTTTATCTATTTCGGTAATATCAAATTTTGTTGATTCGGACGAAGCGGATGTGGAAAGAGAAATGAACGGCGACTTCACAAACGTGCGTAAAATCGGATCCGCAGAAGTATTCGAATTAAAACAAGCAAATTTGAGAATGGGAGACGAATACGTCACTGTTAATAATGGACTAGAGACGGACGACCCTATATTGGAGGCACCGGAAGAATTCCGTTCGTTTTTTGAATCTAATAACTTTGTCAGTAGTGAATCTGAATACGATATGAAGGTTAATGAGATGTTTCCTATGCCGTGCACCGATATAGGTGAAGCGAAACCGTGTCGCATAGTTGCAGCAGTCCGTGACCACGATATTGTAACCGAACCGGAAGTAGATGATATGTGCGGGTTGGATTTAAACAACGACATAATAAAAATTTCGGAACGTGAGATCAGGGCGGATAACGAACTGGATCAAATTTGCATGACAAATGACGCAAGAAAATACAAAGCAAGTGAAGTCGAGGAAACAGTTGATGCAAATGTATCTATAAAATACGGCGCGCCCAGCGATATAACTGAAATTATGCACGGCGTTGGGTATTGTCAACACGCACTTACTGATATTAATGATGGAGGGGAGTCAGAAGACAATGACCAAATACAAAGCGATTCAATTAGCATATCAGAATTTGATACAGAATCACACTTCAACGGTATTGACGGTGGTAACAATAGCACGAGCATGGTCGGTGTGTTAAGTGAGTACAGTCAATTACAAATTACTGTGAAGGATGATGGTGAAAAGTTACTGCCGCCAAAAAATACCATAACCGAAACTTTAAACAACATTTCCAGTTTGTGCAATGTGAGGGATTCGGTACACGACAGTAAGTGTCCTGAAGGACGTGACTCTATGAACGAGCTTGACTCTTTGGATAACGGTACGTATGCGTGCGCTGAGAATGAACAAACTCCGACGGCGGCGGTGAAACCATCGATCGCTATTGGCGTCGAGCGGTGCGCACAGGCGCCGCGGTGCAGTCGCATCTCCGTTGCCACGGTCTGTGCTGCGTCAACCTTAGAGTCCCCGATTCTAAGAGATTTAACAGAAATTTGCTCACATTCAAATAATGTTGTGACTGAAAAACATACAACCGAATCACTTTACACCAATAAACTCGAACTAAACAACGAAACAACAACCGATAACGATAAAAAGTTGAATCGTGCTAAAAAAAGTGAAAGCGCGAGTGATATATGTGCAGAAAAACAGGATGCTCACTTAATTTGGACCTTTAAAAATGGCAGGTTAGTTTTCGAAACATCTCCAATTGTTGAAACCGAACGTGAGGCTAATACTGATGACAATCCGAGCGCCACAGAGTTATTAAAATGCCAGTCAAAGCCACCGCGAGACTCAAATAACGAAAACGAGCAGCAATCAAATAATGATGAGAGTAAAAGCTTACTTTCCAGCAGAGATTTAAATAGAAGAGCAGCCGAAGGACGATCTCGACTTAAACATTTAGAAAATAAGCTCAAGGAGGCCGGTTTAACAGATGGGCAATCTAATATTTTTCCGAATGTCGAATCTAAGTTAGATGATGATGAGGAGGAGAAAATTGTGAATTTCGAAAAGGAAAAAGAGTTAAAACAGGTGGTCGATAAATTAACGCAGCCTCTGCTTAAGTTAAATTGCGACACAAATGAAAACGACAATTCTTTAGGAAGCGAATCTTCGGAAGACTTACTACCGGAAAATAACGGAAGTGGTGACTTTGCGTGTGGAGGAAGCCTTTGCGAGTTCGATGTGCGTCAGGTCGGCTCATTCTCAGGATTAGCCGATTCTGACTTCTTTGTAGTTTACGATGAATTAGAAAGTAGTGGCGATGAAGATGAGCGCGAACAACATTACAATCTAATTAGCGAAATGCGGGGCGACGGCAGTATGGGAGCAGACGGCGAGCGAGGGAAGCAACATAATCCGGATCACGAAAACTTAAAATCACTACTTAAAAAACCGGGTAAAGGACGTGATGTTAAGAAGAATCGGGTTGTTTTTAATGAAAATAAGAACGAATTTTTCGATGCCGATTATATTATTTTAATACGCGAGGAATGTGATTACGACGACGAAGAAGACGACGGCGTCTGTACTTGTAACGACCACGAAATGGTACGATTAACGTGTTGCGAGCCTAATTGCAATTGTAATTTATACGAAGGATACAGTTCTGATCCGACACCACAAAGTCCTAAATTTGCTCCACCATTAGAGTTTGTAGATGCCGTTACACTTAGCCCTCCTGAGGGATATAAGGATATGGAATTGGGAGAACAACAATTATTAGCTTTACAACAAATGGCAATGAGAGGGCAGAGAACCGCTGTTTGTCGTGATTGTAGTGCCACCCATGACGATGACGGTAAGTGCAATTAGAATTTTTCCGTAACCATTTTCTCATGAAACTGAAAAGCATATCGAAGCATGTTAATTAGATTTCACTTCCGATTTTAATAAATTTTTAAATACTCGAGATCACTGATTAAGGATAAGAATTTAATGATGAGAACGTCGGAGTAAAAAGAAGAAAATTTGCATTTTATAACAGGAAAATTACGCCGTTTGCACCTTCCCCTATAAAACTACTAATATTATGCGTAAGATTTGTCTATTTTTTAATTTGCGCATACGTTCTAAATTTAAAATAATTTTCCGGTGCGCAGTTTCATTTCGCGGGACCAATTTGGGGAGAATAATTTAGGGATGGTACACAGGTGTACGCGTTATTAAAATTTCGTTACTCATCAATTTTTGTAATGGCGGTATTTCGCTAGAATTTTTTTGAATAATTAAAAATGGGGTCTTATCGAATCTTCGTGTTACTAAATTAAGAATTTTCGCCTACACGTAGAGAAACCAGGCTTACAGTAGTTCCACTTTTTGTGAGAATAAGATTAATGATACATACTTTGTAATTGAAAGTGTTATAACAATAGCGTGTATAAAAAAAGTGATGTATAAATCTTGTAAATCTTAAGGATTTTCCTGTGTAATTATTCTTCGTTCTTTCCTACTGATCTACAATTGAAAATAATTCACATATACAAACATTTTTCTTTGAAATCCTATATATTCCTAATTTTTCAAACCTGATTGCACGAAAATGATCAAAATTTTAGGACAACCCCTATATACCACAGAAATTAAGAAGCGCCTGTAAGTCTTGTGCGACAAAATTTGGTAAATCCATTAATTGGTTCAGTATGGCCTACATCGCCTTTTTTTTTAATTTTTGACGTTAGTGTAACATGGACTTCTGATCTGCAGTTTTTCGTTGCCTTAATCAGGCAACAATGTTGTGTGCTCATAACATCAGTTTCATTTTTATTTTTGGCGCGATCCATTGATCTATTATTGAATGCATTTTTAACGTTTTATATCTACGGACCCTGGACACATCGTGCACTGGTCAAGACACCCACCGCCTTTTAAACCGCCATCTTGCTCACAACGGCCACTTTTAAATTGGTGATAACCTCCGCTCTTGTCACAAGCTCCACCGATGCCTTTTGGTCATATCGCCCACCGACGTTGGTCGTAATCTTCACTTTTCTTTTTCTGGTCATAACGCCCACTTCTAGTATTGATCATAGATGTACTTGGTCACAATGTCCACTAATACACGCGGGCCACATAGTCCGATGAACAATTACAGAGGTTCTAGGTTTAACTTATACTCTTCAAAAGTTGGCAACGATAGTTTGCGCACTCTTTCACCGTAATTTCCTCCGAACGCCACTTTAAGTGTGCCTACTGTAGGGTTTTTGATCTTATGTCTGATTAAAAAATCGAAAAAAAGTTTCGTCCAGTTCTACTTAAGTATCAACTCTTCTGCGTTTTTCACAGCTTCAGTGTATTAAGGACTCGCTGTTCATATTCATCTGCTTTGATTTTCATATTTCTGAGAATGAATACCAACAAAGTCTTTCCAGTAGCGCAAATAGGCACAAACTTTTATCGGACGCTCATTGATTTTTAAGAGTTGTGAAAGACAATTATATTCAAATTCATTTACGTTCATTTTATTTGACGAACCTACATTTTTGCAGATCTTTGATTGAGTTCCTGTTATCTGACTCCGTGAATATTTTGATACGTTTTTCAACATTTCATAGTGCCTCTTAGAGACACAAACGCTTGATTGAGTAAGAATCATTATATAAATGAGGAAGGGAAACAAATAAAATGCTTTTGTCCTAACCGATGATGGAATTCTACGAGCGGAAGTTAGCAAGGTGTGTGATGACCGAGTGAAGCGAATTTTTGGAAAATTTTGATTTCGAACGTTCGTAATTGCAACATAGCGAGAATTATTGTTTTATATCGTAATTGATCAATCGCTTGAGGAGGCATTCTTTCCCCTAAACGGCAAAATCTCAATCCCCATATCTGAAAAATTCGTTTTGTCTCTTGCAAGATCGAATTTTTCGACTGCAACCTTTTCGACTATGTCATCTGTTAGCAATGGAAGTCGTGAATTGGAATATTTGTTCCTATAATGTATAAAGTAACTTTCTTGAAATAGTTTGAAAATTGTTGCGTTAATTAAAGTCTTTTGAGATTATGAAAATTAAGAGATCGCAGCTACGTGAATCGCTTTTTATCTGCGCAAAATATATCACACATGCCAAAAAACGGTTCCAAACAATATTATAGTATCGATTTCGATTAATTTTTTCTTCATAATACAAAACGAATTTTTTATAAATAGATACATAAAACACAAAGTAAAAAATGTTCCTGTTGATTCAACAATTTTATTTGTGAGGGTTAAACCCGTAATGTGACAGGAAGTTTGGCTACGTTCCCCGATGGAAAACTAACAAAAGAGCGCCAGATAAGCTCGCTTAAAATAGAGGGTTGGGTCGTGGTTAGTAATTTCTCCCAATTGTGTGCAATGGAGGAAAACTGGACCCCATTAACGTTAGAAAACCTTCTCCTGTTGGATGGTTCAAGGTAGTGAACAAAACCAGGAAGGAAAGGAGTATGCGATCAATTTTTGGAAGAACAGACATTAAACACCACATCAGTAATTTATTAAAACGTACCTATGCGTTTCATCAGCAAGGCTATCATCATCAACGCCCACGTTTTAATAAAATATTATTGTAGTTGTTGCTTTTTCATGTGTTGTGTGTTACATTAGTTCTTAACAGAAAAAAATGTAAATTATACAGGTAGGGTCGGGATCGAAGTTTCACTATTAGCATTAGAGAAAAATGTTTCAAATAACTTACACAGGGCGACCATATAGCCCTTAAGTCCCTAAAAAGTCAGTTATGTTAAATATTTCTTTTGAATGCTACTTTTAAAGATAAAGTAAGTTAGACTGTACGGTATTAATTTCAATTTTTTTAGAAAAAGCTTTCAATGTTAACAATTTAATATGGTCAAAAATGTAACATCGGGGCTGCTCAAAACAATAAATTACAGTTGGAAATTTTGATCAACCAAATTTCTTTATGTCCTTGATAATGTGTAGTTCGAGAAAAAAAAACAAAATTTGAAACTGCCAAACCGTTATATGATACCCGAGTAACGGGTGAACTGATATTTTGAGTTTGTTTTCACAATAATGTAACTTATTGTGACTGTTACGATCTGAGCAGTATAAGAAACTGAAAGTACATAATAAAATTAAAACTACAACCAGATAAAAATGCAACCTATTCATTTTTTCTTCTGGCTCAGAACTGTTTATTTTTTGAAAGCTTTGTACTTGAGCCAAAGCTACCTAAATTATCAATTACATTAAGTACTATAAACATCTTTGAATATTTCACACCAAGATAAAATAAATATTTATATAATCAAAAATGCCAAAAAAGGTCAATTAATCAGTCTCTTATTTACTTTCTTTCTTCTGGCTCAGCACCGTTCATTTTTTGAAAACTTTGTACTTGAGCTAAAGGTATCTACAGGATCAATGACATTACCATAAACATCTTTGAATATTTCACACCAAGATAAAATACCTAAATACTTTATATAATCAAAAATGCCAAAAAGGTCTCTTAGACCGCAATATTTACTTTCTTTTACAATTAAGCCACCCTTTTTGTGTAAAGCTCATTTTTTTGGCAAGGTAATCCACTTTTGTTGTTGAAAAACGAGAGTAACAAAAATTGATCTGTTTTGCATTAATATTATTTCTACATTAAAACAAATATAGATATGTATTTGCAAGGCACCCTTTCTACCAATTACTACAGTTATTAACAAAAACCATGCTAGAAAGTAGCTAAAAAGTCGAGCACTTTTTAATTAAAGACAATCTATAATTTGTTGATAATGATGATTTGAATGGACCTACTTATCATTATTATAACATAAGTATTCGTGTATTAGCATGTATTCATTCCTCTCAATTAAACTTTATTAAATGTTAAAGAACCTTACTGCGTCCACTAAGATGATTTAAATTCTGTTACCCAACTTAAACAATTACACTTATCGTGTAAAACCGAAGGTGGTAAAAGAAAAATATTGCAACGTTAAGGAAACCACATATATTAACAGCTTTAACGTCGGGCCACGCGTTTACATAAAATTTATACTACTTTTAGCCCTTATGTAATAAATTTTGGTTTTGCAAATTAACTGACAATGTTAACAGGTTTTCAATATCGATTTTAATATCGGAACTAAAAGTTGTTTTAATATAATATTATAAAAGTATTTTTATATCACAAAAACTCACTGTTGTGTTTTTATAATAATCGATTTACGTGAGGTGGGTTTTTGAGTAAACGTAATTTATTCGATGCATTAACTAACCAATGCTCACGGTAGCTTATAACGATATTTACGGGTTACTGAGCACGCAGGTTGTATGCTATTTTGTTATTATTAGCGAGCCACATCAAGTGACGATTGAAAAGTTTTTGATGTATGAATTGGATTGTACCTATGTGTGTGCCGTTTTTTTGTTTTAAAAAGCTTTGGCTTCATTCGGTACGAGCATCAAAAAGTGAGTCTAGGATATTATTGTCGCTTGTCGTAGCTTAACGGAACACCTTCAAAACGCCGACAAAGTTATATTTTTTTAAAAAAATCGGAAATTTTAGATTTTGACTTCAGAAAAAGTAGAAGAGGATTCTAATAATGCTCTTGTGAGCATTCTGAACTGGTTAAATTTGATTTGACAATTTGACTATTTATAGTGGGATTGTTATGAGTCATAATTTCCAACAAGCGGCATTAAAAATGGAGATTTTCAATAAATTTGTATACCGGGTGTTGATCCGGCCGCTCGGTAATAGCATTTTACATGTAAAATCTTGTCTATGCAATTTCCATTCAGGTAGCATTTTTAGTTTTGAACACTTTTGTACTCTTATGTTTTGGCCCTAAAACAATTATGGGAGCAGGAAATTGCATAGACAAGATTTTACACTTAAAATGCTATTGCCGAGTGGTAGGATCAACACCCGGTATATTCATGTGTAAGTAGTGTAGTACAACCGGTTTCAACTCAAAGTCAATAGATCTAGCGACTTTTTGGGTTGAAAACGGTCCTATATATTGTCGAGAGCCTTTCACATTTACCCTGTTCGACCAATCAAACCCGATCAATAGATGAACAGACCAGATAAAACAAATGAACAGATAACAGAAATAGAACAGAGTAAATATAATAGGTAACAGGAATAGAACAGGGTAAATGTGACAGGCTCTCGACAATATATAGGACCGATTTCAACCCAAAAAGTCACTTGCTCTAGTGACTTTTTGAGTTGAAACTGGCCCTACTACACTACTTGTGTAGTTTGGGTGTTACGCTGTTCATACGTGTTTTCCAGACTAATAGGCTAGATAGGGAAATGAAAATGTATAAGAAGGGAATTAAAAACTACTATGTGGGTCATTACAGCTATATTTTCTGCCACATAATAGCGTTTATCTTCCGCTTTCGTAAGAAATTAGTTTTTAATTCTACGAAAAGGCAAACCTTCTATGTTTTGTATCTGTGGAAAATTCCCTAAATTGTTGGGATTGTTAGATGGGTAAATGAAAATTAGTATGAAATCGGGAAGA
The DNA here is from genome assembly GCA_036250285.1 of Pyrocoelia pectoralis. Lineage (NCBI taxonomy): Eukaryota > Metazoa > Arthropoda > Insecta > Coleoptera > Lampyridae > Pyrocoelia > Pyrocoelia pectoralis. The sequence goes on from CM070076.1 coordinate 47,770,406, forward strand.
TACTAGTAAGAGAAAGTTAGGTTAATTAAAAATTTTGTGTGTTAAGGAATAGTTCCGCCACTCACATTGTTCGTGGGAAAACTGTTACAGACTATCATAATTACCGACCCTCGATAATACGAAACATATTGGAATAATTATTGGACGTGAGTGGTGTGCTTTTGAAAATAGCTAAATGACGGAAATCGGGAAATTCGTATACCGCTTATATGTTAATCCGTTAATGAAAAAAATGGAAGTGTCGATTAGGTTATTATTAAACAGATTGACGTACTAGATCCGATTAAGCCCTAGAGCGCACAAACGTTATCTATGTGCTTCAATAAATTAAAACCTCACGGGACCTCTGAATCTCGGCAAATTGTTGTTAATATACATGCAGAAGTCCCACAGCGAAACACATTCTGCGCACTTTGAATTACTGATTAGTGACTGACAGTTGTTTAAATTACAAAGCGTTGTATTGTGCTTTGAAAATTGAGTTTCTTTATATCAAAATGTAAGTGGAAATTTTTTAATCTTATAGCAATCGAATTTGTGATTGTGTTATACAATCCAGTTTTCCAATGTAATTTAGGGAAGTTGAAGTACAATTTAACATCCAACAAAAATATTTCAAGAGCGTGGAAGAAATGGGGGTTTTTTTACTAGTAAATAAACATTCTTTTTATTCACAAAATCAAACATTTTGAATACCTTTTGTGGTGACACATATAATTTCGAAATTGTTCCTTAATATAATAGTTTATTACTAAATTAATTACTAACAAAGTTATGGCTTTTATTTTTATGTTAGCTTCCCAAATGTATAATGGATCGTCTTTAATGGCCAAATTTATTTTGATTGGCGTAAAAAAATGTTATCTATCTCATTTTTAATGGCGGTAGTTGCGAAAAATGTTTATTTTTCTATTAAATAAATCAACTACCCTATGAAATGGACCGTTTCCTCAATTAGAGGATTTGTGTATCTTTTCTAATTGTGTTGTCGTGCTGCGTTTGCCAATTTGGATACTTTAGTGCATTTTTTTTGATAAATTGCCATCACTCATAATAGAAGTCGTTTTATTTATCTATTTTGCGTTATTGATCTTATTGAAGTTTGTGATTTCTACAGGGTAAATTACGAACTTTAAAACACTCTTGAAGGCAAATAAACACAGTGAAACACATACACTTCACCCCTAATTTTAGATTTAAACGTATCTCGAATGTCAATGTGTTCTTTACTCGTGAAATCAAAGTATTTCAAATTTTTTTTTCTATTTTCCATCAAAGACAAAAAATTTACAAAATTTAACTTCTTCAACCGTGATATTGAACAGTTGCTTACATCTAAAATGGTTGCGTTTTCCCATCCTAGGTTATGGGCCGTAGCGGTGAAGTGGCGGTGTGGGGAGGGGGGTGTTAATAAAGGTCCCCCTCATCCCTTTTACAAAGGATTAACATTTTTTATTGTCACTTAACAAAACTGACATCAAATTAGCATAGGTAATCGGAAAAACTTCTTTCGGCGATCATAGCGCCATCTGTCACGAACTTCAAAAAATGTTTCAAACAAAAAGTTCCTATTTGTTAACGCAGAATTCAAATCTGCATAATAAACTGGGGGGTGCTATTTAAGATTACGAAGTTACCCCGTTCTCCACCCCCGGGGGTGGGAGTGGGGACATCCTATTACCATCAAACAATAGAGTCTTAAAAACATTTTTAGACGTATTTTTTCTTTTTTCAATGCGTTTTGTATTTCGCGAGATATTTGGGCGGTACGGGTGGTCTGAAACACCCTGTATTATTTCCAATGACGAACAGATTAATTCATTCCTCGATTTCATCAACCACATCCATCCTAATATCCAATTTACATTCGAGAAAGAAGTTAATGGCCAATTACCTTTTATCGGCATCCTTTTACACAAAAGTCAACCAAAAGTGCAATACAACATATATAGGAAACCCACCACCACCGATTCTTTGATTCACTTGGATTCGACTCACCCGTGTACCCATAAAATCTCTTCCTTTAATTCCCACATCAGAAGATCCCTCTCTATCCCTATGTCTCCTGCCAATATCAAAATTGAACACAACATTATCAAGCAAATGGCCAAATTATCCTCCTTACCTCATCGACAGACTCATTCTCAAAATTAAACGGTCCATGCGAATTCTACTCTCTTTTAATCCCCGATTAACAAAAATCAGAAAACCTTAGATATGCTTCCCTTCTCTTTTACCCTAATTTACCATATAGTATCAGCAACATTTTCAAAAGATTTAATATCCACATCTCCTTTTCTAATAATAATAATTTCGGCACTGCTTTGGTGAAAAACAAAGACACTATAAATAAACTCCAATGTAATGCTTGTCGCTCTTTCTACATCGGCCAAACTGGCAGATCCTTCTTCACACGTTTCAAAGAACACACAAAATCCATTAAAAACAACATCGATCACAAATCCTAAATTTATGCCATTCTTTTAATTCAAATATAAACTATAAAATCCTCCATATTTGCAAAAATTCTTCTGAATTCTTTAAAAATTTGATAAATAACTAAACATAAACACAATCCTCACCTGGTCAATGAGATCAATGATTTCATTAATTCCTTTTAGAATATTTGTCACCTCCCTGTAATCATTTCAATGTTAATATTTTTAAGTGCCGCCATCTAGTGTTTGTTATTAAGTTAAGATCGTTTCACTTGGCGCTCGTGTCTACAATTCACAACTTATTTATTATTATTAAATCAATGTTATTCTGTTAAACTACGCCCAGTGGGGCCCATATCATCTTCATTTTTAATTAACTCTGTAAAGTAATTAGTATTAGTTTTTGGATAGTTTTTAGGTTACTTTTTCATTTTTTGTTGTTTTTGTAACCACCATCAATAATGTAATCATTCGATAATCATTATCAATCTGCTTGGGAATGAAACTTGTAATGGTTTCGAAACATGTTGCTTTGCCAAATTAATTTCAATTTTATATAATTTTTTAATTGATACGATGAGATATTACATTTGTCCCAAGTACATTAAAGTGTTGGAACCGGACAACAATCAACATCTGTCATGAATAGAAAATAGATTTTTGTTTCTACTTTTCAAGAACAAACATAAAACACTGAAAAGTCATAAAAATGGTGAAAATGTCGATCGTGGCTGTTATCATCAGCAAAAAAATTGATTATTTTAAATATGTATGTGGCTTTTTATGGTGTTTTTATGTTTATTCTTCAATTCAACGTCCACCAAATGCGTTCTGTTTATTCTAATAATTCCCAAGCTATATAGGTATTAACTTAAAAAATAACGAAAAAGCGAAACATTAATATAACTATAAAGAATAGAACCAGTTAAGAATGCTCAAGAGCATTATTAGAATCACACTTGAACTTAAAAGTTTTTGTTTATTTTTGGAATATGATACCTACATTAAGCGTTTAAACTTTTTCAGCCATTTTGGTGTTCCTTGGTTTATCAGACATTCCTATTCTACTTTTTCATCATCTATTCGAATCTGAAGCCAAAATCTAATTTTTGCGATTTTTTTCAAAAAATATCTAAACCTTGTCGGGCATTTTGAAGGTGTTTTGGTTGAACTACGACAAGCGACAGCAAATCCCAGACTTAATTTTTGATGCTCTTTCCGAATTTGAAGTTAAAATTACCTACATATCGAACACAATTAATTTTATTTGGAGTAAGTAGAATTTGGATTTCTACAATAAATACAATCAATTCTTGAATATTTATTGTACAAAATCCGTTATAAAATAAACTTTCACCTATAATTATTAGTATTTTTTATTTATTAGATATTGTTATTAAAATATTTTCAATATTAAGAATTCAATAGTTTAAAACCGTTAAAAGGCTCTGAGGTATCCTGCGATCTGTTATAATGGCATGACAAAAGATGAAGTTTGATACACAGGAATGAAGCTTAGTTTACATCCCTTACATTATTATAAATTTAAATTTATCTTGTTCCAGTTTTGAAGGTGTTACAGTCATTTTCGTTTAATAATAACTTAATTTTATGGATTTTCATAAGCAGATACATTTTCTTGAATAAAAAAAATACAAGAGGATAGTAATTTTTAGAAAAAATGCGCTAAAATTAATTTTGACAGTTGTCAAACCGCATGCAGTGTATGCAATTTTGGTTTTTAGACATGCTTAGGCTGTGTAACCTTAAAGTCAAAAAGCAGGCTTTAGTATTTGTTTTCTGCTAAAATCTAATAATAGCATTTTCAAAATGAGCTCCAATTTAAAACGTTAGGCCAACATTTTAAATGATTTAGGTGCATTGAAATAAGAATAATTCAAGAAAACGTGCTTTCATGAACTTTACGTTTGAACAAAAGGCGTCAAAAACAATGGCAGAGATAAAATATCAAAAGAATTTCTTAGCATTTGGAGTTGAAAGGAACAACTTGGAGAGATGTACACCGATCCTTTTACAAGGCTGCGTCATCTTCTTGCACTTACTAGTTATATAACAAATTCGGAAATGAACAGCTATGTTATTAACTATAAGGGAATAATACTTTATTGAAGACGCCTTTAACTTGAAAAGTATCTTCGAACTTGTTAATAAAACAATCGAATCACGTGGATGACGATGATAAAATAGAGTTCATCAGATAAATTGAATAAATGGTTAAACTCACAGTAAACTTGGACGTCCTATTTTTTTTCTTCGTAATTTGGAAAGTTTGGCAATTTTAGGAAGATGTAGTCAAGGAAGAGGTAGTCACGTTTTAAATTTTCCGATCATGTAAATATATTGAAAGTAAGTTTGACGCGTACGCTCTCAAAGTTTGAAATCTCAACCGAGTTACAATTTGCGCCTTTATAATAGTATTTGAAGTTATTGCTTTCCTATGACTAAAAGCAAAGTTAAATTTCGCATCTGATGCCACGTAGATTCTTGCTTATTGTACCTCTCGAGCTTTATACGCTTTCCATTATTTTGAGTTGTAAAATAAACTTCGCGTTTAAAATTTGTTGTGTGTGATTTAAAACGAATCCCTTTGTAGCGATTTTAAGTTTTGAAAAAGCTTTTGTTTAAAATTTGTGAACTGCAACAACGAGGATGGTAGTCGAAAAGTATCAGTGATTTTTTAAACTCAAACAGCAGCAATCAGGATAGGGGAAAATGTGAAATAAAACTGGAAATAATAAATCCATTCAAAATTCTGGAAGTTGTAGGTACAGTTCACGAGATGCAGTAATTTTTGAAAACAGTTCGAAAATATTAAAAGTCTGTCTTTTCTGTGTGGTAAGAGTAACTAAAAGCGTAGGAATATTAAAATTTCGATCCACGGAAATAAATTAACCACCTTAGGGCCATCAACCAACAGAAATTTAAAAATAGCCTCACTAACAAATATTTTAAATGTCATCATTATAATTCGAAAATACTCGCATAAATACAAAAGAAAATGAAAAGGGAAAATGAGGACAATTATTTTGGTAATTAACTATAGAGACAGTAACTAAGAGCAGTTAAAATAAAAACTTTTATGACATAACTTTCTTGATGGGCATGATTCATAATGATTTTAAATCTAATTTTATTAAGCTAGCAGCCCTTTACTTAAATTTAGATTTGTGTACGCATAACTACTTTCGAAAATATTTTTTCTTCCGTGGTAGGGATTGACTTAAAACGGTTAGGGAAAACCATTGCCCGTTTGTACAAGTGTGAGCTGCTTTAGCGCAAGTTTATTATTTTTAGTTTTCTCTAATAATAACTCGAAACCATTCCCCATAGAACGTTTAGTAATTATTGGTTTAATGAAGATTAAATAATAATTATAAAGCTACATGTTCGGCAATACATTACCATCATTAGGCTACTAGAATATAAAGTTAAAACACACTGAGCAATAAACTAAGCTATTATAGACGGAGAGCCAGCAACGTATTTTGAGTTGTCATTTCAACAGTCATGAAAAGTCACTCAGTGAATCTCTAATATCTGCTGAAAAATAAAAGTTACTTCTGCCAACCCACTCCGGTCGGGTTGTACTACCCTAAATTTTCAAAAGGGGTAAAAAATAAGGCTCAATGTAGTTATAGTATCAGTCATGAAATTTCAGGAGGTTATTCCCACTTATATTCTGGATTTATCAGCATGTTGACGGAACATTTCCCCCCTCACCTAATTGCTGACAGAACGCCCTAAAGTCTAAGTATAATTATATAAAACTACATTTACAAAGAGGGTAACAAATAAAGGTTCAATATGGTTAAAGTATCAGTCATGAAATTTCAGGAGGTTGTTCTCACTTAAATTCTGGATTTATGAGAATGTTGACAGAACATTCCCCCCCCCCCCCCCTCTTAATTGCTGACTGAACGCTGTAATCTCTAGGTATACGTATATAAAACTAAAAGTCCTGACTGACATATCAACGCCCAGCCCATACCCCTGGACCTAGATGGCTGAAATTTGACACAGAGGTTGGTTTTATGATGTAGACAAGGGATAAGGCCGGATATTTCAAAATTCAACCCTTAAGGGGTTAAAATAGGGGATGAAAGTTTGTGTTTTAAGTTAAATCTATAAAAATTGGTATATGACCTTTCGGTTAGAAATTAAGACAGGCGTGATTCAGGAATTTTCGAAATTCAACCCCTAAGCGGGGTAAAATAGGGGATGAAAGTTTATATGGAACTTCGTCATTCTTTAAGTTAAATCAATAAAAAATTGGTATATGGCCTTTCGGTTAGAAATTGAAAGACGTGTTTCAGGATTTTTTGAAATTCAACACCTAAGGGGGTAAAATGGGGATGAATTTATTTCTACTTTTCTACGAAGCGTGGTATTTCGACAATCAATTGCAACAAATGAACAAACTCCCCTCAGTTACAATTTATTTCTGCCAAATCGTGACGTTACTATTTTTGTGGTAATTTTCTGTAGGTAATTGCAGAAAAATTTGAGCCAACAACGTATTTCGAGAAAGCCTAAAATACGTCTTTCTTAACTTGTAACAGAAGGTCCAAATTCCAATTTTTATGTATGTACCTTAAAAAATGACGAATTTCCGTGTAAAGCTTTATCCCCATTTTACCCCCTTAGGTGTTGAATTTCAAAAAATCCTGAAACACGTCTTTCAATTTCTAACCGAAAGGCCATATACCAATTTTTATGGATATAACTTAAAGAATGACGAAGTTCCATATAAACTTTCATCCCCTATTTTACCCCCCTTAGGGGTTGATTTTCGAAAATTGCTGAATCACGTCTGTCTTAATTTCTAACCCAAAGGCCATATACCAATTTTTATGGATTTAACTTAAAATACAAACTTTTATCCCCTATTTTAACCCCTTAGGGGTTGAATTTTGAAATATCCGGCCTTATCCCTTGTCTACATCATAAAACCAACCTCTGTGTCAAATTTCAGCCATCTAGGTCCAGGGGTATGGGCTGGGCGTTGATATGTCAGTCAGGACCTTTAGTTTTATATACGTATACCAAGAGTTTACAGCGTTCTGTCAGCAATTAGGTGGAGGGGGAAATGTTCTGTCAACATTCTCATAAATCCAGAATTTAAGTGAGAATAACCTCCTGAAATTTCATGACTGATACTTTAACCATATTGAACCTTTATTTGTTACCCTCTTTGTAAATGTAGTTTTATATACGTATACTTAGAGTTTAGGGCGTTCTGTCAGCAATTAGGTGAGGGGGGAAATGTTCTGTCAACATTCTCATAAATCCAGAATTTAAGTGAGAATAACCTCCTGAAATTTCATGACTGATACTTTAACCATATTGAACCTTTATTTGTTACCCTCTTTGTAAATGTAGTTTTATATACGTATACTTAGAGTTTAGGGCGTTCTGTCAGCAATTAGGTGAGGGGGGAAATGTTCTGTCAACATGCTGATAAATCCAGAATATAAGTGGGAATAACCTCCTGAAATTTCATGACTGATACTATAACTACATTGACCCTTATTTTTTACCCCTTTTGAAAATTTAGGGTAGTACAACCCGACCGGAGTGGGTTGGCAGAAGTAACTTTTATTTTTCAGCAGATATTAGAGATTCACTGAGTGACTTTTCATGACTGTTGAAATGACAACTCAAAATACGTTGCTGGCTCTCGGTCTATTATACTTATGTTAAATTGATGAATTAGACGGGAGTAAATTACACGTAAAACATTGTAAAATTAATCAATTGACTTCCTAGATCTTACTATTCAGAGATTGGACTTTTCCCTCGATGTTGCCATATATAGAAAGCTCACTACCACCGACTAGGTCATCCCCTTCAGTTCCTTTCATCCTTTATCTCACAAACTTGCTGCCCTTCGGTTCCTTTTTAACAGACTCTTTTCCTTCGATTTAAGCAATTGTAATAATAAATACCTTGTAATAATGAATTTAGCCGCACGTAATGGTTATCCTACCCAGTTGATCTCTAGACTTTACAACCAATTCCTTCAGAATTTTAATAGACAAAATTGTACCACTTTGGCTCCTATATTTGACGTTGGGTCTCAGAAATACTTCTCCTTACCTTTCAAAGGTCTCACCTCATTTTTATTTAAAAAACTGTTTAAAAACTATAACATTAATATCCCTTTCTTCTCTAAGCATAACATAAAAAGCCACTTAGTTCACATTAAAGATCATATACACACCCCTGATAAATCCGGGGTTTCTAAGCTGGAGTGCGGTACTTATTCCGCTTTTTATATAGGGCAGGCGGGGAGAAAGTTCAAAACTCGGTTTGCCGAACTTGTATAAAGAAAAATAATATTACCTCCTACTCCTCTTTTGCTAATCATATTTTAGAGTCTGCCCACTCATTTGATCCTAAAACTAATTTGGATATTCTGCATATATGCGAAAAAGGAAAAAAGCTTGATTTGCTTGAAACTAAAGAAATCATTTTCAATTATAACCAGAATCCGGATTTTTCCCTCAATGAGGCTTTGAATATCAACAAAAACGTTCTTGTTTGACAGTAACTTGTGCTAATTTTCGATCCCTCCGCGTAGTATTTTAGCCTTCGTATTTACTTTATCTTCATTACGTTATCCCCATTACGTATCATAATATTTACGCGTAAACTAGGTAATTAAGTTCTATAAACTTTACTTTTAGACTAAGTAGTTTATAAAATAGCAATAAATCGTAATGTTTATACTGACCCATTAGTTTCTTTAGATTAATTAGTTTAATAAATCGTAATATTTATAATTTACACAAAGATCCATTAGCCTCTGCCCATAAAATGGAAATCAAGATGTTAACGAGGCAGTTAATTACTTGCATTCTAATTAAACACTTGTATTCTTAACAAGAATAAAATTTTTAACTTTTAAACTTCGTTCCACCAACATAACTCGCTGTCTCCAGATTGCAATTGAAATTTTAGAAGTGCTCAAAATTATTCTCAGATCTGACAATAGATTCAGTTACCCATAATCTCTGCGCGCGCGCAAGTTTTGTTTACCTTCGTAAGATTTCCAATTCCTGGAACAGACTTTACTTCTACTTCACAAGGAGAAAGTAGGACACAACTTTTACAATACGCAGTGTTTCTGCTTTAGAATAAGAGAGCGATTTATATTTCTCTAAGCAAGAAAAGAAAAATAGTCGTTTGTGGCCACATCTTTGAGGTTCAAAGCAGTTTTCCTTTACCGCTTACACTATCACATTTTGGAATTGAGGGTGAATTGTGCATTTTATCCGCACGTGTTTGTTCGATATGTTCTTTTTTATGTTTGTTTAGTGTTTTTCAATAACGATCTCCATTAAATAGCCATTTTGCAATCTGCGTTCATGAAAAACTGAAAAAGTTCCTTATCCTCATCACGCTGTCAATTTGAATAGGTACTTTTTTTTAATTTTTTAGACTTGTGTGTATTAAACTTGAACTACCTACTTTTGCTTTTGCTACCTTATCTTTTTAAAATTGATTTGCATCTCGAAACCATTCAGATAATGTGCCCAGTGCCTTCAATTTGTTTTTTCCTGATAGTATCTGCAGCATGTAACTCGAGGTTACAAATTTACTCACCTTAACTATAATTTTTAGCTCTACTTGAAAGGAAAATTCTTGTCGAGAAAAATAAAAGAGTGAGGCCAAAATTATTCAAATTTAATGAAAAGCGATTGAAAACAAAAAGAAAATGGTACTTTAAAACTTTTCCAACAGTAAACAGGTCCTTACTAGTTTTTTTGTATTATTTTATTCACACTGCACTTAACTATCTTCTATCACCGCCGACCGCCGTGAAAAACGCCACACGGTTCTCGTGAGCCGCGACGACCAATATTGGACCATTCACCCGAAACGCAATTTCCTGCCGTATTTCGATTACCTGCTGGCGGCTTATTAATCAATTTCTTCAGTGCGACTTGGTCAACTGATTCTTATCGGTTTGTCACTCACAACTCATTAAAATTGTCTATTAATAATCCTTTAATTTAATCTTTTTCGTCCCCTTTTAAAACCTCTACTAGATCGAAAGGGTTCCCCACCTAAAAACTGAAAATAATACTCACCAATTAAAATTATTACCACCTCTCATTCTAACATTCGTTGATTCAAATAAAATTTTTGATTGTCCCTGGAAGTATCCTATTGGTCCGATAAATATTAATCGAAAAATGCGGACTAGAATTCTCATGGTTTTCTTCCATTTCTTGAAACGGCCACTTAGTAGTTGGATTTCGTTACTAATCGTAACCAAACCCTTTATTGCTTTATTAGTCCAGTAAGAATAGATCAAAAAAGGGCAAATAGGGGAACTAATTCATGTAATTACCAATTCCTTCGGAAATGAGTAAGGCAAGGTCCCTTGATCAACGCTGACTGACCGAAGGTGGTCTTGATGTAGGACCATCAGTAGTGCTTGTCTTCCCACCCTCAAACCAATGTCACCAAGTACGATCACTGGGTGACTTGTCACCATAACCAGATTTGATTTCGACAGTGATTTGTTTGAATGGGCGTGTTTGTTTGTTTGCAATGGCTAACGTCGTAAATTCCATCTTCTGCCGCTGTGCAACTGGTTGTGGCTCGAGGTGTGGATGTCGAAAGACAGGCATCCACTGCTCTCCAGCTTGTGCCTGTGAAGGTACCTGCCTTAACGGCTCAACAGCCCTCGAGGATAGCGATGAAGAAGACGACCACATCGACACCTTGATTTTTTCGGACAGTCAAAATTAGTATTACCGTTCGTACGATATGTACCTATTGTATTTTCATTCTTCTCGTGTAAATGAACTTCTCCGTTATACAGCTAAGTTGAGGTTTCGTCAGTCAGCGTTGATCAAGGGACATTCCTCTACACATTTCCAAAGGAATTAGTAATACATGAATTATTTTTCCTATACTGACTGGACTATATAATTTATGAACTTCATTGGCCTGATGTGACGTGCGAATTACAAGATTTTTAAAATGCAATAATAATAAACTTTCCATACGAATTGACAGGAAATTCCAACATACTAGGAACACCCAGAAAATTTTCTCTTTCATTTAAAACTATATAAAAATTCAACTTTATCTTTACCCTTATATGAGGAGTCGTAAAAAAGCTCCCATTTTACAATTGTCAGTATACGAACGCTTTTTCTAAAGGAAAGCAACCACACGTAGTGTAAAATTTATAAATGTTTATATAAAGATGTGATAGCGTTCGATTAATCGGTTTCAGTTATTTTTCGTTCAAATTCCGAAGCAGATAACTATAACAATTTGTATGAGAGGTGGTTAATATGGCAATCCTATGCGTTTCATAACCAAAATCTGAATTAACCTTCTCGTAATCAGGGGGAACCTTCACGCAAAAAATTGGACGGATCAAACCGTCTCTCATAAGTGAAGACATTTTAACTCCAAATTCAGTAGAAAATCAATCATTACTGCTATGGTTTGTCAATTCCATGGAATAATCCAACCACTAAAGGTTCGCTTATACTGCAATCTTGGGATTAAATATTGAAACAAATATGTGGCATTTGTATCCAATAGTATCCAATAATGGAATGTTTTAAGTCTTTTTTTACTGTAAAATATACCTATACGTATACATGAAGTGCGCATGAGGGTTGAAACCGTAAAAAGGCTATTGACATGTTATAATTCCCGATCTCCTCTGTTAATACGTACTTGTAAAGCAGCAGAAGTGAAACTTTTAACTTGGTTATGCTAAAGTCGTCAACTGCCAAATGTAGCTCATGTGATGAAAATTTACTTACACTGTGAAAGCGTAGATTTACATCGCCGCCAACGCTTGTTGTTTGTTCTGTTTATAATGAGCCACCTACTGTTTTGCTAAGTGACGCTTTTCAAACCTTGCCAATCATCTGAATAGTTCTGTGACAAACTGTAATTATACTAATATTACGTTCTAATTAATACGCTAGCATACTTTTTTCATATTTTAAACAAAATGTAAGTAAGGGACATTTCAAATACGCATGTAGAGAAGTTAAAAATATTGTATAATAACGACAAATCACAAAAGAAAGGCAATTGAACGATTTCAAGCATTATTCCAGAATCTTTGCTCTTATTTAGAATTGAAAATCGAATTTCCATTATTATTACTCTTACCGATTAGATAATAATGGATTTTCTATTTTATTTTCGTTCATTTACTTCATATCTTTTGTGTTGATCTAATAAACAGGATCGACATCTTTCATGTCGGCTATTGCCATTGTGAATTCGGTAAAACGTTGTACAGAAAGACAGGATAATATTAAAGATGTTTTTTTTGTTACAGTAGCTTTGAGAAGGAGCTCTTAAAATGTATTAATTTTCCTTTAATACGTTAGAGAACAATAGCCTGAAATATTTTATTTCATAGAATAGAATTCGTTGAACCGACTAAATTATGGAAAAATTAACCAGGTTTTATTTATAAAAAAATACTTTAGTATGGTAATAAATAAAACAGTTGTTTTCTAATAAAATAAGCTTTCAAATTTTTACATGAGTGATGATAGTTCAGTGTTTCATTATTATTTTAATTATTATACTTGTTGCTTCATTCTTAATCGGTCTAATTTTTGAAATATGATACATGGTTTCACGAAACGGATGGGAGACTTGCTAATTGTAATTGAACTAAGAAGGTGAAGGGATATAAACGTATGTCTGCAAATGTTTAGTTTTCCGAAATGCGGGGTGTTAAACTTTTTCTTAAAAACCGACTATTTATTTGTTGCTCTGAAACCTGGATACAACTCAGCATTTCCATTACTTCGGCCATAGAGAAAATACATGTCTGACAATTTCGATAAAAGAAAAATTATTTATGTACTTACCAACTAAAAGCTTAACAATGAAGAAACGCCAATTTGACAATTCGTTAAAATAAAAAAACCCACCAAATTTCATTTGCATATCTCGACCAGTTTCAGAGCAATAAATAAATCGTCAGTTTTTAAGAAAAACTTTAACACCCCGTATCTCGGAAAACTAAGCATTTGCAGACATACGTTTATATGTATAGCAAACTGTCATTATTTTTTCATGCAGAATCACCCCCCAAATGTTTGTCGCACTTATTTACTAACACCCTGTATACTTAAATCTAATAAGTCAACGTTTTGTCAAGTTGTTTAGATTACTAATCGACACCAATTATCTTTCTCTCATCTTGGCTTACATTGTTTGCAAATTTTAATTTCTTTTTTGACTTAATAATACGAGTATTTCAACAAGCTACGTACATTCTTGTCTCAAACTTGAACAATTCATTTTATCAAAATTTCAGATAGTTTTGTTGATAGAAGTTAATTTACATGAAAATAAGGGTGTATAATTAAGGTGAAGTCTTGGAAGCGACAGCATATGTCATAGTTTACAAGTTTGTGGGATACAAACTCATAAATTCCATTTATTTAGCAAAGCACGACGCATTACATTTACGTGCAAAATGAGTTGGCGTTTCATCCATATATGCATATATGTATATATAAAAAAGAAAAGCGTCTAGGGAATGTACTAAAGCCGAATCTAAGGCAATAAGACTTGTGTTTCTTGTGGAATAATAAGCAAATGGCTCAATTTACATTTGTTTCGACTACAATTTAAATTCCTTGTTGCTCTACATTGTTGTGTACGTTTTACTATTGTATTATTTATTTCTTCAGTTCTTCAGACTGATAAATTTTAAATAACCATTAGAGGTATACCTAAGACTAGTTGCGCTCTGTTTTCACAAGCGTCGAAATTATTAGTGACGTCCATACAATATGGTACCGCGACCTACACTACGCGCCTTAATGTTATACGGGAGAAACCACCTTTTATTTTATTTAGGTGCTCTAAAATGAAACAAGATGAGGACAAGTAAAGTGAAAAATAACAAGAGCTAACAAATTGATTTTAATCTGTCGCATACTAATTGAAAGTAAATAACAATTGATTACAGTGAATACTGATCAAAAATATGGTTAATTGGAAAGGTTGTTTGTGTAATTTCGTATTATTTATTTTGATTGTACAAGTGATTTTTCAGCTAAGGAAAATTAAACTGTTAAGTTACTCAAAGTTAACCTTCTAACATAATTTTCAAAATAGACTATTTCTTGAGAATGGATGCAGTTTGCAAATAACAAAGAATTAGGTTGAAGTTTCTTTTTCGAGGGATTAATTCAAAGACGTTATGAGATCCGCCAGATATTTTATTGATCTCGCTTCCTGTGACATAAGTTAGATGGAAAAACCTTATGTAGCACAATATTTATGATAGTGCTACATACTAAACTGTAACTTTAAGCCAAAAAGAAACGCAACAAATGCCATAGTTCTAGAAATCATTTTGAATAGATCATTCAATTCAGGGAAATTTTTTTGGAAATCTTGGTTAATTTACTCCTCGCTATTGTTACTATTGGTCAGACCGGATCAACCCCCTTTCACTTCATTTACATTCATTAAGGATGAAAGTCACCATTCTTATGGAAACCTAAAATGCTTCAATCTACTTCATTAACATTAATCGATTCCTATTATACACTCGCCGGCACGAAAAATGGAGCAGTCGAATTTTTTTCAAATTGTAATGGTTTGTGACATTTTACTATTATAATATCTTACACACAAACAAAACAATTGAACCTTTATTAGCACAAATTAGTGTTGTTACAAAATTACCTTACATTAATCAAAACTGAAACGACTTGCTAGCAAAAACTGGCGAGCCGCATTGTTAATAACGAGTGTTGCCCCCACGTGCTCGAATTACTGCCTGTATCCTCCTTGGCATACCCAAAATCAAGTGGCGAATGTCCGTTTGTGGAATAAGTTCCCATTCCTCCAAAATAGCTTGTCGCAACTGATTTAAAGTTAAAGGAACACGACTTCGCATCCTTCGCCAAGCATGTTCCAAACATGCTCTATGAGGTTAACATCTGCACTTAACCCTAGCCACTCCATAACAGGAATGTTTACCTCGTGTTGAGTTATTCTCGCGTCGTGATGTGGGTCATTATCATGCATCAGAAGAAAGTCATTTCCAATAAAGCCCACATAAGGAACAACAAAATCTTGGAGAATGTCCTCAATGTACCTGGCAGCAGCTAAGGAGCCTCTCAGAAGGATGTACAATTCCGTGTGTTCCTCCAGAGAAATGCCGGCCCACACCATAACTGAGCCTCCTTGGTATCCTACCCGAGGGCTGAAGGTACATTCTGCAAGACGCTCGTGTGGTGTTCGCCATACTCTCTCATGACCATCTGGGGACCGCGGGCTAAATCTGGATTCATCGGTAAATAAAACGCGCCCCCATTTATTTCCACGCCAGTGTTAATGAATTCTGGGAAACTGAAGTCGCGCTGATTTCTGATTTCAACAGCTGTAGCATGACGATTTCGCAGACTTTGTAAGATGATAAAACGATGATCACGAGCGCTAGTTCTGCGTTGGAGACCAGTTTCAGGTCGTCTGGTGTAAGCTCCAGTTTCCAACAAGCGTGAAAAAATACGGTGCACAGTGCTATTGGATACATGATACTGTTGGGCAACATATCTCTCACTTCTTCCATCTTGAACCAACGCAACAATAGCAGCCACTGTTTCGTGATTCGCAGCCATATTTAGACTTAATAAACGAAGTACAACAAACAACAACATTGTTGACATGGATTCATGACAACTATACACTGTGAAGTAATGAGATTTCTGGAATTTATAATTTTTAACTCTGTTGTTAAAAAACTCTTAAAACATGTTATTTGTTTGTTTGTAAGATATTATAACAAGAAAACGTCACAAAGCGTTAAAATTTGAAGTTTATTTACAAAAATTCAACTGCTCCGTTTTTCTTGGCGGCAAGTGTAGTAATATCAAGTAACATTCACTAGATTAAATTTCCTGGTGGTCGAGATGATATATGTTTGAATTGGTGGTGACACTCTAAGTTCTTGGTATAGTTGAGCGTTGCGGACAAACCATGGAAAACTCACTGCAATTCTCAATGCCTTGTTTTGACATCTTTGTAGTTTTAGGATATTCGTCTTGGATGTTGTGCTCCAGATTGGAGATGCATGGAGACCTAAGGGTCGCAGAAGGGATTTGTAAGGGAGGATGGTGCACTCAGGTTTAAGGGGGGGTTGCGATTTATGATCGGGTAGAGTCGTCTGATTCTTTTAAATTATCGACAACGAATATGAGGACATTGTTATTCATGTTGCAGATTTCAGAATTAAAATTCTACAGATGACGTAGTTTGGTTTGCCTACTATCTGGTGTATTTACAGCTCCATCTTATGATATTGAAATACAACAACTTTTTGATAGCCTTGTGCATATGAGATTGTCTCTTAAAGACCTCTCTTGTATCTTGCCATGCGCTGCCTCATTGCTTCCAATCGTATAGATGCAATCAAGGCTAGGTTTTCCACAGTCCGTATTTATAAATATCTTTGTAGTTTTGAGCAGAACCGTCTATGTATTCTATGTATTACAACGTCTGATGTATGTGAAGATCAGATAATTGAATTTTGGTGCACTAAGAGGATGGAACCCATTCACTTGTACTTCCTTTTTAATCCCCAATTATATCCCTTCAACATGCAAGATTCTACATAATATTTCAAGTTGTGACGTCTGATCCTTTCTTATTCACTGTTTGCTAACCCATCTGATCGTTGTTCCTCTTTACAATCCTGTAACTTTGCCGTCATACCAGTAATCTACTCTTCTTCTAGCAAAACCACATGACCCGTTCTCTTCACATATTCCTCAATGAACCCATTTTCAAGTTCATATTACTGAAATCTACCTTCGCTGGCACATTTTGTAGTTGATGGTATCCAATCATCTTTCTAGAATTGTTTTCACGGCTTCACCCTTCCCACTCACAGTTAAAAATTGCTCATATTGAAGTCTGGTGAAGCGCCGTTTACTTACAATTCCAAATTACACTTTCAGGGCAGAAATATATAACCAGGTTCTTATGGTTGGTGTACCCCCTCTCGTAGATACCTTGTTTTCTCTTCCACTTTCGAATTTTTTTAAATACATTTAGTCATTTTGGTGCTAGTAAGATAAGATCTGTAGGGTTTCTTAATAAAAAGTGGACTGTAAATAATGGATGTATTACAACCTACAGTTACAACAACGCAAGAACTCTCCCAGTAACTTGCATTTTTCTATTTCTTTTTTTTTAACTGGCGCAGACGCATAACATCAACTGTACTTACGGGTGGCGTGCATTGATTGTAATTTCCTTGTCTTAAACAGTGACAGTATTCCTCATGATATAGGTACTTATTGCAAAAATGGAAAGTTTTGGATTTCATTCTTCTCTTCTTGACTTCTTCCAATCCTATTCGCGTACAACGGGTTGTCTACAACAACCATAGGAGTGCTCCAAGGACCGAACGTAGGACCCTTACTTTTCATCTTGTTTTTAATCAACGACCTGCCAAGCGTAATAGTCAGTGACAAGTTATTGTTTGCTGACGATCTGAAAATATTTTCACCAATATCTGCTAAATCTGACTGCCAGAAAGCCAAAAGTAGATACATATACAAAACTTTGATTGGGTGTATAAGTATCACACAAAAATGGATGTTGGATAAGCAAACTTCGGAACTTCCTAACTAATCCCTTGATTTCCGTCTTTTATAAATGTCTTATTGTTAGGAAATAAAGTGATTAGCGACTTATAATTTAATTTGTCGAATTTCTCTTTAAAATCAAATGGTTCGCTACTTGTAAATGAAATAATCTTATTTTCTATTACGCTAATGGCCAATTATCACTTGACTCCGAATGACTCGAATTAAAAACCGACACAAAAAAAGCACATCTCCAGCAATTTCGAAGTTTCCGTACTAATGAGAGAGTTTACTAATTGCATATTATCACATTAAATTAACCTCCTTTTTACAGCCGATGTTAGCGTTTGTAAGTAAATTAATAAAACTGTTTTTCTCTTTGTTTGAAACGAAATTTTAATTACAAGAGTAACATACGTGTAAAAGGTAAAACAGTTTAATTATTCAGCTTGCGTTTAAAAGGAAGGAAGTCAGGTCCATGGTAGATAGAGATACTTTTCTTCTCGTTATTTAAGAGTTGGCAAAGGGGAAAGTTAAATGTTTAGGAGCAAAATGCCTTTTAAAATTGATGGTTTATAAACTGAACTCGCTACAAAATTGTTAACGAATTTTCTGTATAGGTTTTAATCAACTAAAGTACTTCTGTTAGACTTTCAATCGCATTTTTCTTTACAATTCAACGTATTAACACGGTGAAGAACGTGGCTAATTATTAAACAAAACACATACACAAATACAGCTTCTTGTACGTGTTTACATGCCAACAATTTCTACTGCGATTGATTTTTAAATATTAAAAATGTCTTCTATCTCTATTTAATATTATTCCTGAATTCGCAATACTTGAAATCTACATACAATTACTTTAATTTGTAAGTTAGTTTCGTAATTACCGCTGTAGCGTATACATGTGTCGTTGTTATATAGTTTTATATGTTAGAGAGATGGGAAAACTAAACTGGTACGTAGATTTTTGTTGACATTATTAATATAACTTGTTGAAATGTATACTCCTGAGAACTAACTAGGTATATAATTAATCAAAGGCCGTTTTGCCCTGTGCTACTGAAACACAAGCAACTTTCTCGCACAAATCGTACACATTTTGACTATTTCAGTTTAGAAAAATTACGTAACACAACATTCAGCTAAGATAGGCAAAAATAGAACATTGTTATACGGGAAACGTTGAGAAAAAATGATTCATAAACATTTTTAATCTTAATGGCCTTGCAAGTGGAAGTATCTACAATAAATTTCATTTTTAGTATATAACAAAGTAGCAATGTCATGTGGATGCTTACGTAATACTTGATATGCACGATCCATCTAAATCGTCCCTTATTATCCACCCTAATTTGGCATATTCGGTATTCATTTATATCTCGTTTTAAACTTAACGAAAATTAATGAGAAAAATGGTTTTGGAAATCATTTTGGAATATAACAAGCAGAGACTTCAAGGGAGAAGCTCATCATTACCATTCCTCCCACATAGGACATTTTATAAACGTTCATTCTTATATAGGATTTCTAACGTTCTAAACTCAATCTGAACTATTTTTTTTATAGGTACCCATCATCATCATCTACGTTTAAAACCAAACTTACGTCTTCATTGCTATTAAGCCAGAACTCAGAATTTGGCTTTCTGTTGTGTATAGTGCCTGCCTGCACTTGTGCGCGTGAATTTGTATTTATTTATTTTATTTTTTGATGTTGTGTAATAGTAGTTTTGCTATGGTTATACAGGGTGTTTTTTGGGAGCTTTAGTTAAACGTTTCTGAAAAAGTTTTATAGGTAGGTTTATGAAAATTTGTACATAGGAGTTACTCTGAAAGCCGAATCGATGTAAAATATTTTCAAAATGGCAGCACTTCCGGAAATGCCGGAAGTGGTTAGGTACTTCGTTATTTTAAATGGCAACCCCTATTTTATATTGAATTTTTGGATTCTACGTGAAATTTCAATTCTTTTGATACCCACATGTATTTTGAGAAACATTTAAATCCGAGCTGCCAGAGGCGTAACATCACATACTTACCTTAATCTCCTCTGGTCTACCTTTAATTGAACAAATTTTGTACTAAATAAAATCAAACGTAATTTTAAAGATTATTGACTCTTTATTAATATACCTACCAATAAAAATAAAATAAATAAATCTTCATCGCGATATTCAAAACTTCGATTGTAAAGTTATTCTCGTCCCAAAAGTGATGACTGGTGTTCATGGCGGTCATTTAGATATTTCAGCTTCACACACACACACACACCCGCACACACACACACGATATTCTTCATTTCAGTGAACCGCAGAACTCGTCATCTGCTGCGCGCATGAAGCTCTAATTGATACATTTCGCTTACTGTAATTTCATCATCAGTGAATAAGTCATAAATGGAATTAGGAATTCATCCATGTACAAATGTAGCCCAAATAAACACTTTTCCTCCTTGTTTGTGAAAATGGTTATTGTTGCAACATAAATTATCAGCGGTACTGAACAAAGTATTGAAGAGCTAGAGCAAAGTAAGTCACACGTTCAAAAAACCTTAGATCGCAAGACCTTATACGTTTGAGCGAATGTGGAGGTAAAGACAATAGTATGACACCGTCTTCCTTGCAGAAATTATTAATTTTTAAAGGAGGCTATGATTACAGTGGTTGTCCAAAACAACCATAACGCAATCTTACATTGTTTCCTTGTGAATATTCACAAAATTCTAGGGCCACGTACGGAATACTTCTTCTATTATCCGCCCATTTTTTATGTAGGTGTCCCGATTGACTCTATTTTTTCTAATTTGCGCGCCATATGAAGTTCTGGAAAGATAAATAAGGGTTATAGTTGTAACATTTTTCCCAACTTGTAACGCCTACTTACCTATTTCCTTATTATAATCACTTTAGTTGTATAAAGAAAAATCCCTTACAAATGGATTCTTATCCCTTAACACGTATAAATACATAGAACACAAAACAAAACCTTAAAAATTAAACTTTTCCCTCGTAATACAATAAAAACACCTACATTGTCCTAATCCTTATAATGCACATTCGCCTAACCTTCCACTTCCTTCTTTCTTCCACCGTCTCCATTCATCTTAATCCTTCCGCTCTCTCTCCTAAAATCTCTCTCCATCCTCTTTCGTCTTCTTTCAGTTCCTCACACTCCCCTAGCATGTGTTGTTATATTCTCCCGTTCCATTTCACACAACCTACACCTTCTCTTATCATCCTCCCACCAATACTTATTCTCTCTTTCCTCGTTCCCGCTACCATCCTCTTCCTCTTCATACTCAATCCTCCCCTTAGGTCCTCCGGCACTTCTTCTGCAATTATCTCTCCACACCTCTGATTGTACCTCCCTTCCCTGATCCTACTCCTCTCTTGCCTTTGCACATCCATATCCCTTCCTACAATGTCCTCTCACCGCCCACTTATTTCTGTATCTTAACGTGATATAACTCTAGAAGCTTTATGGGGGGTGGTTACCTCTTTTCGTCCACATTGAATACGAGAGTGAGTCCAAACGATATTTTTCCATTGTGAATCCTAAATTAACAAAAAAAAAACCTGTCCGCTTCTACCAAAACCAAGGATTTTGTTTATCGAAGCCGCCATTGGTTTTTGGAAAGTAAGATTAGAGCGACTACTCAAAAAAGCTTTTAACCGGCAGCCTTTATGGGTGATATTGGTTTTTCCAGAAATTAGAGCATAGTCTTACACATTCGCAGGGAGTTAAATAATTAATGAATTTTGAATTTGAAACTTCATTCTGTTTGTCATTACAAAATTTTGTTTTGGCACCAAGGTGTACAAGATCAAAGTTACTCATCTTTACCCTATTAAATCAAATCTACAGGTGCTTCTGATGACTTTTTTGTGAATTGTCGTTTTCGACAGCTTTAAATGTAGATTTTATTTGACTCCTCTGCTCAAAAATGTTTTGGTTGTATCTGGAAAAAATGCAGTACGCCGTTTAATATCGGTGACGTGAATTCCGCGAACTGGCAAGTTTAATTCCGTAGAACTCACGACAAAATAATTGCGGTACGAGATCACCCGCATGTGCGACAATATCTTTCCTGAATTCATTGCCTAATAAACTTTTCGATCTATCTTAAATGAGAATCCCCCCTTTTAACATTCTCGTATTCATTTCCTTAATAAATAAAATGTAAAATTATGGAATCACTTCCATTGATTTGTTATGCATTCATCTGAAGTAAGTAACAAAGAAAAGAACGAAATTTACATAAAAAAATTAGAACCCCATTTCTAAATTAATAATTGAAACGAATAATTATAACGTCCGCATCTCGTCACACAAAAATTCCGACTTTAATCAATTCAACCGTAGCAACTTTGGTAATCAAATATTATTTAATATAAATGTAGTTCATTTTTCGTATATTACATAACGCATTTTGATATTTTTTATCTCAACGCCTACGTCACGTTATTAATTTGTAATTAGTGGTTCAAAGGAAACATAAACGTTACACTGAAATATTTCATCAAATAAATTATTTTTCCTTTCAGTTCGCACGTATAATAATAATAATAATAATAATAATATAGTTACATATTTTTTGCTAATTACAGTAATTGTGGAACAGTACTTAACTTTTCGCTACTTTAAATATACCTACAAATGGCAACACTTTGTAACTGACGTCCAATTAAAATATACGGTTCATAAGTACCACTGAATATTTACCAACGTTGGGGATTTTACTTTTTTTTTTTTAATAAAAAATAATAGTGTTTACATAATTCATAATGAATTCTAGAGATAAACGTTGAGTGTAAGGTAAATGAGGGTAAATCTCGTTAGATATTCTACATAGTTTAGTTTGACAAGTTTGGAAATTAAATAGTCGCCTTTTAGTGAAAATTGAATGCATACATTCATTTCTTATTGAAGAATATAGGATTATCAATCTTTATTATTGGCATCTCTGCGAGAAGCTGTCCAGATGACAAAGAATGATGTGGAAGCCTCATCGTCCTTAAACTGCCCAACAAATTTTCGTGTTAACATTTAGTAAAGTTTCTACTTGTTCATAAAAATTCGTTGAAGTTTTAATTTGAAAATCAATTTTCAGATTATGATAAGTAAAGAATGAACTGTTTTGATAATTAATTACTTTTTCTTTCATTTTAATGGAATATTGTATGTAAAGTGAAACATGTGAAATAGCGTCATATTTTGTTGGGTTTGTGATCCCCTTTCACAAAAACGTGTGATAATATAGGACCTTATAAAAGTGGGTTACAATTATCTCCACGATTTCCTATTTAAACCTAAAATACAATTTCATCCCTTATAAAGAGTCTTCCTGACGGTGATGCGATTTATTTTATGATGGGATACAACATCAAATAAATATACCGAGTGTAATAAAATAAGAGAAAGTGCATTGTTTTACTTTACTTTTGACGAATCTCTTAACAGCAACAAAAGTTGGATGATTTTGTCCTGTAACTGCTTTTTTAGCTTCTGGCAATATGCAATATGCAAATGGAAGTCGTTTTGGTTTAACCTGTGACTTCACAAAATGTTAATCAAGAAAACATAATGTAACTTTGTACATGGAATAAATAAATAAATAAATAAATAAATAAAAACCATATTTGATACTGTGCCGAAAAAATATTATTAAAAAACTAATTGCCATTTAGGTACATTTATTTTTATTTATTAGTATTCTTTGTATTTAATTAATTTTTTACAAATTACGTTGTGGAACTGCAAAAGTATTTATAAAAATAACAAGTAATTCCACCAAAAAAAAGGAATTACTTGTCATTTTTTTGCACTTAATTGATTAAATTATAATCACGCATTAGTTATTCGTTCTGACAAAAGGTATATATTTCAATGCAAATTTCAGTAAATAAAGTTGAGAACGAGAAACTAATTAATCAACGATTCCTGAACGAGGGACTTCATAACCTTTCACCTGTCAGAACAGGCCCTCTCATACGTTACTCATAAGAGATGAAATACGCAAATTACCTTTACAATAATTATTTTAAGTTGTACCTAAGTGATTTGTGCAGATTTCAAGTATACGTCTTATTGTATAAGGTTGTCGGTTTCACTAATTGATAGCTCTCGAACTACTTATTATTATGAGGGATGAAGCTTTCAAACTGAAGCTATCGTACTTTAGCGAGAACATTTGATTTTAACATTGGCCCTCGACGACTAATTATAGAGGACTTATTTGGCACTCCCGAGAAGCTTTCAATCACAATCAAGGTACATTGAAATACCCAAACATCAGCATTCGATATTTTAAATTAACGCCATACGAACCGATATAGGTTATAATTGAACTGATTGAAAAAATTCATATCTCTTTAGGATGAAATAAACAGAAGCCAAAAAAGTAAATAGCTTAAAAGTCAATAACCAAGAAGCGTATAATGGCATTATTCCAATCCGATGAACTGTATGTACACAATTGTTACTTAATCTAACTTAATTAGATTAAATCTTTAAATCGTTTTAACATTTTAAAGGTTCTATTATATAGGGTGTCCCACTGCTCCGTAATCGGTCGATAACTCAATGTGGGTTGAAGATACAGAAAAAAGTTTCAAACAAAAGTTGCTTTGATTAACTTTTTCCACCGTGCCGATTCCTCTTTTCACTTTAAGCTCCCCTGGCGGTCTTCGTCACTCCTTCCACTTTGCGCTCCATTCCCTCAAAGTCCATTGTTCTGAGCTTCCTCACGTATTCATCGAAGTCGTCTTTATCTGTTAATTTCAGCAGCACCGCTTCCTGTCCTCCTAGTTTTTTGATCACTGTCACAGTCGCTCCCCTTGCTTGGGTTCCCTCTAATCCCGTTCCCCTTTGGGAATCGTCTTCTGGTTTTCGTCTGCCAGTTCTCTTCCGCGTTGGCGCCTTCCGTATGCCTGTACCTAGTTTCGACGAGAGTTTCCTCTATGCTTCCGCTCTTCACCCGCTTCGTCGCGGCATCGGTAGTTCTCAGTATTATCGCCGCTTGGGCGTAAGTTTTGGAGTTACCCTGACCTTCTTTCTCCTGTCTCGAAACCGGCTCTCCCGGTTCCGACTCATTTTTACGTTGTAATGTTCTGTGTCATTCCCCTGCATCCCCAGATCGTACTCCTTTTGCCTGTATTTTCCGTAGTTTATCGTTCTCTTGCTTTTCCAAATCATAGTCCACCTGAAGCTGTTCGTACCTCTTTTCGTTTCTTTGGTAACTTTCTTCTGCTTCTCTTGTTTTCGTCGTCTCTCGTAGTCCTTTTGTAGATTTAAGAGATCCTTCTCCATTCTCTCGCATTTGGCTTCCGCCTCCCCCTCTGTTGCGTCTGCTTTTCCCCTCGCTTCCATTCTGCACGTTATCTAACTTGAAGTGCCTTGTGTCTTTCCTGCGCTTGTGTGGGTGTCGCTCTCCACTCCGCAATCTCTTGCTCTTTTTCCTTAATAATACCCTTGTATTTTACCTTCATTTCTGAGTGTCGGTCTTTATTGCCCTTACACTCTTCCTCTACGTTCTCGTAGTCGTCCGCGCGCTGGTTGAATAAGCCGCCAAGGAGGCGTAATCGCTCTTCAGCTTGTCACATTCAGCCTTCAGCTTATCGTATTTTCTCCCCAGCTTATCGTAGCCCTTCTCGAGCTCGTGGTAGTCGTCCCTCAGTTTTCCCATTATATACCTAATGTTTTGGAATTCACTGTGAGGAACGTTACGGGCTTAGTCGAGTCGACAATCGCCAGGAGCCAATACTTTAGAAGCCAAATGACTAAATTTAGCTTTCTGAATTGAAGAAGAATAAATGAAATTGATGTCACGGGTTGCTGATGATGAAGAACAATTTTGACTATGTTGGTAATGTACCACGGCCTGCCAAATCACTAGATTTTTATTCGTAGTTACTTATAGTTTTTGGTTTATGTGAACACACCTCATCTTCTTCTGAACGAAAAATGAATAATTCGAACTTCTTCTATTCGCGAGGGATCAATGGCACATTTATAATACCTCATCAATCAATAAAAATATTTTATATTTTCAACCTAATTCAAACAAAAGTTCAAAAAAATAATCATAATCTATACATAAATACATAAACATTTCAATAACATGAATTTGTAGGTTAATCGTTAATAAATAAATAATTTCTAATATAATAGCATCATATGTTCATAAAAGGTTATCAAATCCAACATTTCTTACAATTCAGTCGTTTTATTTGCTATAAAGGAAGGATATTACTTTAAAGACCACCTCATTCCCTATTTCAGTAGTTTATATTGATGGAGCAAGATAAATGGAAGAATTCGATAGACTTCGTACCGAATAAGAAAATAAAAAACTTGAAAACACCTTTGTCAGTTTGATACTATACATATATCACAGGCGCAAAGTAACAAAATCATTATATAATAATCACCGAATAAAATAACAAAACCTTCCAAGATCTAGATACAAATATGTGACTACCACATATTATATTGAAACTACATCAAAAGCAAAGAAGTGTACGTAAATGTTCGATATTTATTTCGGGACAGGAAATAAAAATGAAAATTTATGTTTCCATAGGAATGTTTGTCATTTTAGATGATGCGCTTTACCCGATACTCCATTAAAATTTTATGACCACATATTGAAGTTATTTTGAATAGAATTTATGCGATTTTCTAATACTGAATCAAAAAATTTCAACCATATAAGTACCCAAGTACCTATGTATTTTATAACTGAAAATCTGACTTTATTAAACATCGGTCAACTGATCATTTTTTCGTTTCAAATACGAGGCCGTTTCAAATAAAACCCGGACTGGGTTTGTAAAAACGTTTTTATTATATAAATTTCCCGACGTTACCTCATGAATTTCAAAACAGCAGTTGAACATATAAATGAGCACATTTGTTCGCAGGTGCAATTGTTTATCGAAGCCATTGCAAATGTTTTTTATTGTAATAAACGAAAGGGCCGGATCCTATCCAGTACCTACTTTAAAATCTCATTTGGGTTCTTTAGAGACCCAATTCGGTTTTTATATGAAATATCGTCGTAGTTGATGGAATTATGTTCTAGTACTTACACTAAATTTTAAATTTTAGCACTAAATGAGTTGAAATGGAGTCATTTGTTAATATTATCACTTACTTTTAAACTCTGTTAAGATTGTCGAGAAATGCGTTCATTTCAAAAAGAAATAATTACCTCGAACTTTGTGTAAGTTTACATACCCTTAATGGGCATCTTTTACTTCATAAAAAATTTGCTCAGTAGACGTGCTTAATTCTGTAATTAATGAAGTGCCACGCTTTCAAAGGTATTTGAAAAGTTTTAAACGCCGTGAAGTGTAATAAGAAAACATAGAAGAAAAGCCTTTTCTTAATTTTCATTTTAAACACGTTTGCATAGGTGGATGAAGGAGTATCGAGTTTAAAGTGTTTTTATTTTCGTTGTTCCATTTCTTTAAATTTAGTACTTACTCTTAAAATATCTTAATTACAGTACATAGCCTAAGTATTGTGTAACTTTTTGGAAAATGCGCGCTTTCCATGAATTATTATAATAGTACCTATCCTGTTAGACGAATGTATCGCTATTAAAAAGCATTTGAAATTTTATTGTTTAGATAAATAAACGGCGTTATGTGCATAATATACCTAATAATATTTTCATTTTATACACTGTACCTATACAGGAGGGGTGACATAAAGTTATGTTTCGGAGCTTCCAGTATAGATCATGTGGCTCTATTTCCAATTGTTTCAAAGGTTAAAATGTTACAATTTTCAAAAATTCACTAAGTAGTGTCAAATGCATTGGAATTTTCATTTAAAAGGAATAAGGATTACCGGAAAATCATTTAGGCAATATAAAAATAATTTTCAAGTGAAATAAGATTTTAAAATGTAGGGGATGTGTATATTTTTAAACCACGCATTCTCTGATAAAAATGGGTTAAAGTGACAAGAAAACCGATGAGTTAGCCCGACTGGCCTCAAAAGAGGTGTTTTATGGTCCAGAGTCGGCTCTCCCACTTACAGTATGAACTGTAAGCAACTTAATAACTCAAAACACCCCAAGAACAGCACAAGGCTAGGTGGAACTTGATCTTAGATTGTCGTTATGCAAGAGAGGGCTTCAGAGGACCATCTCGTAACATGGTGTGCTTTTGCACAGGATTGCCAAGAAAGAAGCTGCGGCTACTTGTGGGCATACTTTTTGGGCACTGTAAACTATGCACGAGCTTGGTAGAATCATCATCCTGCAGAGGATATTACATAGACGACGAGACCGCACACCACATATTTTCTGAGTGTCCCGCACGGTCAAACTGGGGCGATCCATGTTAGGGGTATCCTTCCCAGCAGGGACTGAAACCCAAACCGTAATTAACCTTAACTGAAACCGTAACCCTCTGTAATTTATCATACCGTAACCATAACTGTAACCCAAATTTGAACTTTTATCATAACCGAAACCCTTATATTGAACTGCTATTAACCGTAACTGAAACCGATAAAAAAAAGATTCGGTTATAAAATATTTTTAATCAAGAAAACAGTACGCCACTGACTTCAGTTGAACGTCGCCAATGTATTCATTCTATTTGCAAATTCAGTGAAGGTCAACTCATTTCTTGTCAGCGCGGGTACCCGCTCTCGTAGAGATTACTAGATTTTCTATTGTACTTTTATTTCAATTTATTTAGTTTATTTTCAGTTTTACCAACGTTATTCACTCATAATGATAATAAAAAGAGGTTTAAGGTTAATCTGTCAAAATATACTCATGTTTCAGAAAGTGGTCAAAATTAAGCACCTAATTTTAAAAAAAGCCTACCTCGTTACTACTTAAATACGGAGTGGTCCAAAAAATGTATACACTGTTTAACAGTCTAGAGACTTGTATGGGGACGAAAGTTTTACTTACAAGATTGTGCCTCAGCACACTACTATAATCGTGTTGGGGAGTATCTCAACGAAAATCTACCAGGATGATGGATAGGGCGAAGAGGTGCTGTAGAATATCCACTACGTTCACCCGACTTGGATGGAGAACACTAAAGGACATTGGGTGCCACTATAGTATGCGGTCTACCGTCACATTACTACTATAGCATGCGGTCTACCGTATACCACGCGGTCTACCGTCAATTACTACTGCAGTATGCGGTCTAGTACTATAAAAAACGAATAAAAATGGTGAGGAATGAAAAATTCAAAAACGATTGTGTGACGTTTCGTCCATTCCATTTCGTCCACTGGCCGCTACGTCCACTAATTCTTTCGTCCACCGCCTTCCAATTCCATTAATTTTTTTGTCCACTGGCCGCTACGTCCACTAGTTCTTTACTCCACCGCCCTCAAAATCCATTAATTCTTTTGTCCACCTCCCTTAAAATCCACTAATTAATTGATTATTATTAGGTCAAAAAAAATACCTACGTCTTAATATTAAAAGTATTTTTAAGGTGGCAGGTTCGCGTACCTGTTTTAAAAAAAAACTTAAGACGTCCTAACAACGATTCAATATGCTTCGCCCCCATGTACACAGAGGTCCGCCCTCACACGAAGGTTTTTACAATGGTCTTCTTACAACATCTACGCCACAATATTAATCTTTAATTTTCTAAATATATAAATACACAAACTTTTAAATATCCTTTGTAATAAATGTTTATTATAAAACTTGTATTTATTTTGAGTGGACAAAAAATTGGTGAAATTTGGTAGATCACACTCTGGCGGTAGACCGCATACTATAGTGGCACCGGATATTGTTTATCGATAAAAGTCACACACATTGGATGCATTACGAGAATGCATCGTACATTCATGTGCAGATATCCAACACGTCGCAGTCGCAGTTCGGCGACATCGTCTATGTTAATGGTGATAATTTCGAACACCTACATACCTATAAGTTGGAGTTTAAGCTACACTTTCACCAAAAATGCGGACAACTCCGTTAATTAGTTTGGAAGTTATGGATTGTTACACAGTGTCTATATTTTTTTGACCACTCTGTAGTTGACTACCTATCTAAAGTTAAACTGAGATTGTCAGAAACCTATATTAACCGAAATCCATGACCGAAACCGATTGAAAAAGGTAAAACTGTAACCGAAACCGAATCGTAACGCAAACAAAAAGCGAAACGGTTTCAGTCCCTGCTTCTCAGACATAGTTACGATTAGAGCGGCTTCCCCTTCCAGTATCCTCAGGTTCATCTCACGTATGGGATGGCTAGAGTGTCTCTTGTCAGGGAGGTAGTAAAAAGGACCCGAATGTAAGGCTTTGGTACGCGTGAACCACATCCACACTCCTATCGTAATTCAGGATTCAAAATCCAGAATTGTCCCAGTGTATCAGATGTACTTTTGGAAAAAAAAGTAGAACTAATATTTTTGACTTTTGATTAATTTTTATTTTCCTGTTTTACAGTGCAGATTATTTGACAGCGGCTAACACGGCTCTGTTTTTGCTTCAAATTCTTAGATAAATTGACAAACTTTGTTAGTGTGAAGATATAAATACAGCAGCAGTACGTCGTGTTTAAATGAATTAAACCAAGTCCTTCGCTGTTAATTAAGTACATACGATTAAAGTGTTTAATCACCTCTAAACAATTTGAATTTAAACTGCAATTACGGCATACCTGAGAGAGAAGTTGAAAGTTTGTACGACTTTTATTCACCAATTTCTCCGATAATTAAAATGGGAATGAATGTCTATAAATAAACGAGAACAATGCTTAACGAAAGAAATAAAATGGTCTTTAAGAGTCTGCCATAACAATACGAATATTGGAAAAATATTGCGTTCTTATTTTCTAAGATGTAGGGTATTGTTTTTTTGGTGAGTGCTTCAAATTACTTTTTCTTTAATTATTTTTCTTTTATAAGCGTTTTTTTTTTGAGTCAACAACGTTATGAACAAAGTGAGCGATTACTGCAAATACGATTAATTTTATGGTATAATTTATACCTGATTTTTAGTATAGTAATTATTTGGTTTTCAAAGCTTTTTCGTGAAATGAGCACTACTTACTATGTATATCTTTCCAATGAAGTCCGTAACTTTTTTACTCAATAAATTTACTGATAGGTACGTAACCTTTTTTCCTCTCAATACACCTTTTTTCCATCTGTCGACTAATGCTTCTTTTCTATCCGAGAACTTTCTTGACTGCATGCGAAACCATTATGTATTCCGATTTTCACGCTTTCCTTATCCCAGAAGTGCGGGCTGAAATCCTTTTTCGATTCTCCAAAATTGTGGTAGTCACTTGGTACCAGATCTGAAGAGTACGGTGGATGTTTATTCACTGTAAATGTTCAATTTTTTATCACGTTTTGTGCGCATTATGTGGACGAACGTTATCATGTTCACGAAAAATACCCTTTCACAAAAATCCACCGCGTGTACGGGTTTCAGGGCATCTTTCAACCGGCTACTATTAGGTAATACTATTAACTTTACTTCCCTTAGTTGGGTAATATTTATCAAAAGTCCTGAGTCGGTGCAACTTATGATACAATAAAAGAGTATCATGGGTGCAATTCGTTCTCGTACGCCCGCTTGAGCTTTTTTCAAATTCCTTTGCTTTGAAACCAATCTTGAGCGCAATTTATAAAATGTCAGGTCATCCACAACATTATTATGAAATCGCCATGATGATGGTCCGATACTCACCAAAGGGGTTGTAGGATAATAGACCAATAAAAACTCTCACAACCTCCCCTTTACCAATATATTATAATAAGACTAGATGATGCGATGAATGTGTCTGATGAATTTCTTTTTTTATAAAGTTAATGACACTGCCCCCCAATGCAAGAGAAACAGGAAGTAAAATGTTAACAGTTAACCAAACTGACATGATGTAGTAATCAAACCTTAGACTAGACCGTATCATTGGATAATAAAATAATAAAATTTAATAATTAATGAATAGTGCAACATGTTTCGAAACCTAGACTGGTTTCATTATCAAGAAGCAAATGGGGTGATTATCGATTACATTAAACAATTAGATGGGTAAAAACAAACTATATAACTAACCTTAATTACACAAGACTCACCTTTGGAGAAAAATCGATTGGAAAAGCAAAGAGATGTCGCACTAAAATATTATTAAAATTAACCTTGACAGAAAAAGATACAGGGTGAATGCAAATTAAACATAAGTATAGGGAACTGATGAATTCAGTGATCTCTTTAACCAAATTGGGGTTATTTTTATGTTTCATGATTTCGAAAGATTCTAAAACATTAAGAAGGTGACCCAAATGGAGGATGCGGTAATCTAACTTAGGATCAAACAAGTGGCGGGAATGAAATATGTGTCCCGCAAAGGCAGATTTGCGATCAAAATTATTGGTTTTGATGGAGTGAAGGTGTTCGTTAAACCGAGTAACAAAGGGTCTGACTTTTTGGCCAACATAAAAGGATGAACATGAACTACACTGGAGTTGGTATACCCCTAACTTTTCAATTTTATTTATAGTATCCTTATTTTTGACAAGGGCAGTTCTAATGTTATTCGTAGTGGGAAAGGAAATTATAATATTGTGTCTTTTGAAGGCGTTCTTAATGCTGTATGACAAGTGTGGGTAAAATGTGAGGGAACTGTAATCGATGATGTCTTGAGTGGGCTCCTGTGGGATTTGAGTAGTTTTGTTAATGGAAACTGCTATTCTATGTGAAAGTCTGTACATGAGTTGGGTGGAGTAGCCATTGGTTTGATAATACTAAAATCTTTGTGGAAATTATAAAGGGACATGGGATTAGAGTGGCGGAGTGAGAAGAGTCATTGGGGATCAAAGTATCCGTGGTGGTGGGTTTCCTTAATATATGCTAAATGAAATTTTCATGGGGCTCTTGCTTAACATAATATCTAAAAATTTTCTTTTTCGATAGTAAATTTGATTTTAGAATGGATGTGATTGAGATGTTCTAAGGAGTTGATATTAAGATAAGATAAGTAAACAAGTAAACCTTCCTTCTAAGAAATCATTAAATTTGAAAAAATTTTGGCCTATACAAAGTTTCAAAAGATCATTAATACATTCTAGTTGGGGATCTGAGAGGTGAGAGGAGTGGAGATAATCCGATATAATTTTTTCACAATCAAGGGGGGGGGGGGGGGTGCTGGGAAACAGGTTAGTGACATCAAAGAAGACCATGGATAATTGAGTGGGTAATATGAGGGAATTGAGTTTAACAGTATGATCGACAGAATTTTTGATAGAAAGGTTTGGGTGAAGTTTAATATGACTCTTTAAAAAATGATTTAACTAAGCCGTGATTTTAGAAACCGTGACACCCCGGTTTCTAAAAACCGCTTTTGTCTCCAAAAAACGTATTTCAATTTTTAATAATTGATTGGCCATCTATAAGTATGTATAAGCAGGAGTGTTAGTTTTCTGACTTTATAATGACGAAAATTTAAAACTAAGATTTTTGATAGGTTTTCTAAAAACCCTTTGTACCTACTTGTTTACACTAAAATAATTTGTACGATTCATCACCCTGTATGTCTGTTCTTATCTGACTCCACAGTGCTAAAGTTAGGGCAAGGACTGTTAAGTAATTAATTATAGCGCTTCAGAATATTGGGTAATTTTAAACGCTCTGTAAATATTTGAAGTGATTTTGACAGTTTTCAGCCTTCAGTAGGCGCATTAGTGTAATTAAGCGCAATTGACTTTCTCAGACCAGCGTGTTTGTACAAGAAATTTATTCTCAATTGACATGACTTGTAGTGTTTCTCGTCGAGAAATAAATAATTTCCCTCGAGTCCGTAAAGTGCCTTTCCACTTCTTTTTACATACATGTAAATTAAAAAAGTTTTTAGATATACGTTTCATATAAAAATTTGATTTATAAAGGACGCATAAACAATAAGAACTTTTGCTCAAAAGGAGTAGGAGTAGGTGGAGGTGCTCGCCCACTGGGACAAAACTTTATTTACCAATAAAAAGAAACTACAAAACTCTCGTTTATACGTTACTTTCACAAGTTGAACTTTATCTGAACGCTTGACCTAATTTTATTGGAAAGTCCTACCTTGTTCGAGACCCTATTTAACAATTAATCTCAGACGTGGGATAGGATTTAACCTACATCCAGTTAGCGATCTTTTTGTTTTATAGTAAAAAAAAACAAATTGTTTTACATTTTGAAAATTGGGATAATTGATTTCTTTAAATGCTTGCTAAAGTTTATTTGTTTTCGAAATACAATTTTAGACCACTTTTAATTGAAAAAACATAAACATTATGAACTGACATCACATTGAATTGAGGTAGTAGAACGAAAAGACAAAAAGTTGATCGAAATACATTTACTTTACAGAGTATCAACCACACGAAAACAAACCAGTTTACATATTCATTAAACTACAACAATAACTAACGTCAAATTCAACAAACTCTTATTTACCTAAAATTTGAATAGGGTTTTCATAATGTAAAAGGGTATAATGTTCGTGCTTACGCGTAAAGCCGTAAACTACCTTCACATTGTAAAAACTTCTTCTATGCGTCTTTAACTTATTATTAATTATTAATCTGTAGATAAATCTAAAATAAGGATTGCAATATATTCCGAAATCGTATATACAGGGTCCTTATGACAAAGTACTAAATGAGACCTCCTCCCATTGGTATACCGAAAAATGCACTTTCTTTGGGGTTTGAGTCGCTCTAGAAGTTGAAGGTTGAAGGGGATTCATAATACCATTATTGGTAGTCCCGTTCACAGAATCCCGATATGCAACAGAAAGCCACGCTATAAATTCTCTAGACGGCGATTGTCGTCCTCAATACGTAAATGTCCCACAAGATTGATTTTGTAGGGATGATGTTTGTGCGTTTTTAGGGTACGGTTCACTGACGAATGGGAAATACTCGTTTTTTCAACGATCTGTTTCCTTGAAGGACTAGAGTTCACTGCAACACTGGTTAGGTTCTTCATTTTGTTTTAACACATACGACCCGTTTTACTTAAACGGCTTTCCAGATTTAAAAAGGAATCGGCATGAGAATGCGAACGAACTGGATAACCAGCCCCAGCTTGAATTTCTTAAAGACTCACCAAACACCAATAACATTATCAACGTTTTTGTTGAAATTTATTTTAATAAATAATTATTCATTGTAAGTATAATTTTCTTGTACATTTTAGGGCACAAACCTTCATCTCTTTTGTTTAAAATTAATTGCATTTATGGTCTATTTCATGTATTGATTCTGTTAAACGTACGTGTTGGAGATACTCCATAACAATTTTACTCCGCTTGAATTATCTTCAATTCCCACCAACTCTAGTTTAAATAAGCAATAGCATTGTCTTAACGTTTAACGATGAGAAATTAGAGATGGTTGGTCAAGTCGAGTGAGTTAAATTATTGACTCTATAATAAGAACCATTTAATTAAATTTCGTGTTGCTAGAATCGCATGTAACCCTCTATCCTTGATCTACAATTTCAGAGTCTAGATCGACAATATTAGTAATTAATGATTCCAAATCTAAATGTAAATAAAAATGGCGAAAATATCGTTTCACTATAGTACGAGGGCGATGTTGATATGTAAATACGTAGACATACAATATACTGTGCAGTTAAAGATTTCAAGGGAACCAAAAACCTTTTCACACCATTATCCTTGGTATTAAATGTAGGTGTACTAAAAACATAACATTATTCGGTATAATGTCACGTGGTTTATGGAACTTTTGAGTTATAACGTAGCTTTATAGTTGGGGAATTTTTAGGATTTTGACAATAGTATGATTATACGACCTTGCCAAACGCACAGTAACAGATCCTGCCCTTTGCTGCCTCGGTAGTCTTAAGGTAAGCGTGTTTACCTTTCGCCCGGGTGACGCGGGTTCAAACCCGGCCAAGGTAGCC
This sequence comes from Pyrocoelia pectoralis, assembly GCA_036250285.1. NCBI lineage: Eukaryota > Metazoa > Arthropoda > Insecta > Coleoptera > Lampyridae > Pyrocoelia > Pyrocoelia pectoralis. Next base: position 47,806,415 of record CM070076.1, read on the forward strand.
GTTTTTCTAAAGCGGGGAAAAACTGAAACACGCCTTCTTCTCGGATAGGAAGTAAAATTGTAGGTCCCGTGTCGATGCGATGTTCGGCACGATAAAGATCCTGATTAAGGGTGAAATTCCCTTAATCAGACAAAATTCTAGTAAGGGTAGTGCTAATAACCAAAGCAGTTGATGCGCGTAGAGATGCTTGGAAATTCGCTGTTCCTAGATCTCGGCCCGTAACATGAATAAAATAAAAATAAAAATAGTGCCCTCTTCCTGTATATGTCTGACATTGTCATTTTTTAACCTCATAAAACATATTTGGATGGACTATTTTGGTTTTGGGACCAACGAGGAACACTTAAATTTCCATAACACAAAGTATTGACCTTTGGATAATACACGTAAGACAGCAGCATGTTTTCCACGAAATCGCTTAGGAATAAATTAACATGGACATGTAAATGGTTCCATATGGGTTCGTAATTAAAGTAGATTTATGTATTTTAAAAATCGACGCAGAGCTCAAAAAACTGCATCGAAGATCCTAATTTACTTTCTCCACCGAATCACGACCATTCTACCCAAAAATTCTGTTTTTCTACAAAGGTTAAAAAATGATAAGGTTCGCGCATTAATAACAATATGCGAAGTGACCCTTTTTTTCATTTTCCTACATTATGCGCGAAATAGTATGCGAAATACATATTTCGCGCACTGCATGTAAACCATGTGAGATTTTTTGACGTTTGTAAAAAAAATGTTGTTTGCAACTCGCGCACTAGAACAAAAATGACTAAGTATCTAATTCGTTTTATACTATTTGTGAAAATATGGTTGTTTTTCATTACAGTATTGTTTAAAATGGCCTATAAGATAAGAAGGAGTCGTCGATGCAAACCTGTCTTATGAATAATCAACATTCGATATACTTTTCCAAATGTAAATGTTTAGTAATTGTTTAGTTTAGTTTTCGTATTGAATGTGAGTGCATCGGTTCTATTATAGTGATCAATATTTCGCGTTCGTGAGTTACCAAATGTGCAGGAATAATGCGCACTTACGATATGGACGGGGTAAGATAGTTAATTCGCTTGCTATGATAAAAATTTTGTGTAATAACTTTACATAAAAAAATCTATTAGATCTTATTTTCAAAAAATGCTAATATCCAACTTTTTTGTTTCAGGTGAGTGCTTTTCATCTATATTATACATATAATGGTTATTGGTGAGTTTTTGTTACATAAAGTTTTTTTATTTTTATTCTTATAATGCAGATGTTACCTATCTGCATGTTAGGTAAATCATTGTGAACAACTATATTTGACAGGAAAAAGTTGTAATTGCCATAATTTTCACAGAGCAAAAGCCTGTGTGTCTGTGTGTGAATTTTTTATGTTAAGGAATTTTAAAATCTTACTTCCGATTGGAAAGAGCATCAAAAAGGAAGCTTAGATCGTGAAGTGCTTCGGTGTAACTCATCGGGAACACCGTCAAATTGACGGTCAAAATATAAAAGTTTGCTAAATAAATATACTGGGTCCTTCACCTCACCTCCCGTCTTCTGTAGCTCAAGGTTTTGATATTTTGATATTAGGAATTGCCATAGAGCTGTATTAGAAAAAAAGTTTTGTTTTTCAATTCCGCATCGAATGACATCACTATATGTATAGGTTGCAATTTAAAATAAGAAAGATAAAGTGCTTTAAAGTTTGAGAAGTTTGACACTAGATTTTGATCACCCTGTATAGTTTGGATAAATGAAACTTGGTAAAAGATATTACTAGACTTCATTTAATGAGTGTGTCGTAAAATTTCATTAACGAGGTACTATTTGCGTTTTTTATTAATTTTGAAAACCAGTGGTGCGAAACCGACTTTTTTCGTTTTTATTTTTTTTCGCTGGTTTCATCAAACCGATTTCAATAGATTTTTAGTAATATGTAGGCAAGCATAAAAGACGACCAAATAAGTACAAAAAGTAAAGCATGTAATTTAAAAAAATTTATCATCATGGCGTCACACTTTGTTGGGACACCTTTTATAATCAAAAATATTTTCCTGAAATATTTTCTGTGGTACAGGAAACCTCTGCAAAATATCAAAAACTTAACTGAATTAGTAACTGAGCTACAGAAGACGGGAGGTGAGGTGCAGGAGTATACATATGATCTATGTGATTTTTAACGCTGAAAACGAATATAAAATTTAAAACTTATAGTTTATAAAAAAAATGTTTTTAAATAAAAGATAGTCATGAAGTCATGACCATTGCGTCAACAAAGTAGCGATTCCAAATTAAATTAAAGGACTCTCATCTCTTTACCTCAGTATTCCAATTTATTAATTTTGTGGCCATCTATCCTCCGTCATGGGTATAACATGACCGTATCACTAGAGATCTGTTACCTAGTGATTTTATGATTTTTTTTCTCCAATCCTTACTATATTCATCCTAGTACGGTGTAAACATCTTCCGTTACAGTTTATTGCGACAGTCCCTGCTTTGTCAAGACACCATACATTTGTATAATCCTATGAACGGGACGCTTTAAAACATTCTGACCCCTGATCTAGCCACTTTGCGAACACTAAACGACAAAAAATTGCTAACCTAAGCGTAGTTTGTCACAAAAGCGCTTAGGTTATTTGCATATTTAGTATATTTTTTTACAAAAACGAGAGTATAACACTAAAAACGACGTCGGCAAGCTCCGCTCCGTGGCTAGATCAGGGGTCAGAATGTTTTAATGCGAACGGGACCCTCATTTTTTTATCACCAACGAATCGATTTTTAATTTTTAAAATTGGTTTTTTGAAACAAACTTGCCTTATCGGCATCGGATCACGAAAAGTTTATTTGTTTTTTGAGATCCATGGAAATTATACCTTTAGTTTATAACCCATTTCACGAAATCCCAAAGGAAACTTGAAAAGGGTGCAAAAGCAAAATGATTAGTTTTGGAATAAAAATATATTTCTCTAATGTTGTGACCGATGGAATTTTGAAGACGATTTTTAGAGCCAAAATCACTCCGTTTTTCATGAATACCGGGCGCAAATCTACCATAAAAATTCTCCGGAAATGTCCTGAAAAATACGGGACGAAATTCCATGAGAACATCTTATTTTCTTCTTCTTTTTTATTTTTAATTAAAATATCGATAATAAAAAATACTTTGAAAACACTCTGACTTAGACAGTTAGAGGACTTGGCTTAATTCATGAGGTGCAAAGGAAGTATTCTCATGGTCATGATCTTTCTCCGCTGGAGTATTTCGTCCCGGACTTTCAAGACATTTCCGGAAAATTGTTATTGAAATTTGCGGCCAGGATTCATGAAAAGCGGAGGAGTATTTTTACATGTTGAAAAGTCCTCTAAAAATCTAAGGTTATCCTTAAACATTTTTGTTTGTTTGGTTGGTTCGTTCATAAATAAACTTTTCTTCTTCTATTTCTTCCGCAAAAGAATATTGAATAGATGTTGAAAACGGCACTGGCCAGGATACAGAATGCAACGGTAATAAAGTTTCCAATTATGAGTATTTACCCACATCTTTGAATCGTACTTTGAGTAGATTTTCATAATTTTCCCTAGCGCGAAATTCAGTGAAATTGTGCCTTAAAATTTCCATGTCTCGATTTGGAAAAACTAACGTTTTTAGATTGACGCACAGTGGTTGCCCAATAAAAAATGTTGATAAGCAAAATTAGACTCGTTGACTTTGTATTTCGAACTGCACTTTCATTTGGAAGATGAATGAAGGTTGATTGAAGTTACCAATTAAAACATGATGTGATATGGGAGGAAATTTACAGAGAATATCAATGTTATAAATTGTCAGTTCGCTAATTTAATTATGTTATATGATTATCTTATTAACATGAGAAACAAATATAACGATTGATCAAAACACTTTGTAAAAGTTTTCGATAGAAGATTGGCAATCGACTAATGATCAAAATATATCAGAGAGGTTTTTAAATTAATATTTCTTTATTGTAATATTCACCAATCAATGATTCAATTAATTGAGACCGAAATATAGTCTCAAAATTTGAAAGAATCATTTTTATCATCACTAATATTATACTAATAATACGAGTAAAAGCTCGTCTTTTTTATTTCCAAAAATGTAATTTTTTCGAAACATTTGCTTCAACATTCCGTACTTTGGCAAATCAAATTTAGAAAAATTAGTAATTGAACTTTTTGAAAAATTCTGTGAATATCATACTCGTTTTAATATATTTTAGAAAGATCAATAAGTATCTGCTTAAATTGAATCAACCCCGAAGAAAATAATATCTTAAATTGATGTTAAGTTAGTGTCTTTTACGACAAATACAGAAAACAGAACGAACCTGTAAAATAATACAATCTGCATTTCGTACGGCTTTTAGTACGGTTTAATTTATGGGTTGTTGATAATTATTTAATTAGATACGTGTGAATCGCTAAAAATATTGCGTTATTTGATCTTTAGATATACTCATAACACCCTTAGCTTCAAACAGTGTAACCAACGCCGGTTTTTCATGTTATTTAGTAGTACCCACTAATTGAACATTGGGCCCCTCCACCATTACCACCTACCGTCACTACCCACTACATTATCAACTTAAATTCTCCATTTTGTCATTTTCAAGAAAAGCCGGTTCTCTATAAAAATTCCTACATGTTCGAAAACTCATAAAACGCCTAGAGATTTTCCTAGAAAAGGCTAAGTATTCAAATACACCTTCTTCTTCTTCTTCCGTCTTCCACTTTAGGTTGTTATCTGTTTTTTCTTCGGATTTGCCTCGTTTATTCTTGTTTAAATTAGGTTGTCACTTGAACGTTTTCTGGGTCAACCAATACTCCGTCTCCCTAAGGGTAACCTGTTTTCATTCATTGATTGGTTCTATCTTGCATGTTTTTCTTATGTTTTTGCTTCTCTCCCTATCGTGCAGCGTTTTGTTGGAGAATTTTCATTTCTGTTGTTTCCAGAAGTCTATACATTATACACCTTAATTCCTTAATATTAAGTGCACCTACAAACTTCCATTAAATAAATAAACTTCAAACTTCAGATTTGTCCTGGCCCTCCGCACGTGCGTACTGTGCGTAATGTGTAAACCGGCGCTGAGTGTAACCCTTCTTGTGGTTCTCGAAAAATTGAATTGTTAAGTGGTAACATTTTGAAAATATGTGACAATCTGAAGAATTAAAAAAAAAATTTAAAACGTTCGATCCTACAAATTCGTGCTTTTTAGACGAAAAGGCAGTATGAAAAGATTTTAAATTTAAATTTTTCGAGAATTTTGTAATGAAACGAATTAACATTAATTAAGAATAACCTCTACACTATTACATTAATAATAATTGTTTAACTTTATCAATTGGAAAGTTACAACAATATTTGATTTATTTTAATTTAAAATGCGAGAGGGTTGGTACAATTAATCTTTTAGAAGTTGATAAAAATTCTTTTTCTTATATTGCATTTGTCTGTTAAAGGAATTTTATTCAAAGTTCTTTTTAGACATTTTACCAGTACATGCATGAATGGTAACCACGTTTCGCTATCAGTTAAAGCTCACACAAGAACAGTTCTATTTAAGGAACGATTTAAACGATCTACGAGACAGCATTTCAGGAAGGAATTATTTAGCTGAATAGGTTAACGTCTTTTCAATGCATTCTCCAGAATGCATAGAGCTACCGACTTCGATTTCATAGATAAAGTGTTTTGAAGTAAGTAATTTTTTCTCTGGAACGAGAGAGCATCATTAATTATTACTACTTACTGAATAAACAAGGTCCTATTTCAGCTCAAATTATATTATGAAATAACTTAACATATTACAAATTGATTTACTGCCACAGTATTTCTTCAAAAATTATTACTTGCACAAATACAAGGTTTTAGGAGTAAAAATGCATTTTCAGGTTTCTTGAGTTTTTAAAAGTGGAAGTAGTAGGTATTACAATACGAATTTACTAATAAACATGCAATCCGTGTAGCCATCCTAGCCAACATGAGGTTAAAACATTGAAATTGGATAAACCTGGTTACTTCCATTTGTAGTCAAGCTTTGATTAGTACAGTTTGAAGCTAAGTGTAATGCGTTTTAATATTAAATAACAACATGGAGTACATAGTCTTAAAAATAAATTGAATGTGATATTTTCACTTTATATTCTCTCTTAATAATCATGCAAAACTGGCAGATACCAGTTAGTTTAATTAGAATTTTAATTATGTGATAGATAATACCTAACAATTTTTTTCGTCGTGTTCGCAATAATCTCAATCATTTAATTTAATTATACATCATTAAATCCTTCGCATGAAGATGACTTTTTAAGTCGAAACTAGTCGCATTACACTTAATTTATCAATAAAGAAATAATTATGGGGAAGGTTGTGTGAATTATTTAATTATTTCATCGTAATTGGTCACTCCATTTCGAATTCTAATAATAATCATCGATGGATATAATAAAGCGTTAAGTTTCCTTGTTTAAATTTAATTTTTAAAGCTCGTATAGCACTATTCTTTTGTATGATTCGTATAAATTTGATATTAATTATAATTCGTCTTAAAAAGTTGTTCTATTTAATTTCAATTTTTTAACAAAAAATGTTCATTACTGTGACTAACATATGCATAAACGTACATCTTTTGTTTTTTTTGAAATCTACCAGAATGAGTGGTTTTTAACTGTTTTCTTTTGAAGTTGTCAGTTGGTGCTCAGTGAAGGACTATGTAAATAATCGAAAAAGAACTATTATTTTAGATGTGTTTTAAATAGCTGTGGAACGTAAGCAAACCGTGCGTAATCAAACTGCAATGATCACTTGTAGAATCTTTCTTGTAGAGAACTATACTGCCAACAAAATTTGTTATAGGTATCCCTAAGATTTACTTTTTGAGGCATTTCAAAAAACCTTTGATCCTGTACCGCATTTTTGGCACAAGGAACATCTCCTCTAACTTGAGCAAACCAGTTCACACCTATTATTACATTACGGCACAGTAAACCTTCAGAGATAAGTACAGTTGCAATATCTTTTTATCTCTGGAATGTTTAAATTTTAAAAATAGAACACGTCTAGTATCAAAACTTAAAAGATCTCCTCATAAGTTGTAGTGACAGTGTAAAATCTGTTAACAATGCTGCAAACATTTGTTTCTATTTATTACCAAACAAAAGTTGAAGGTAATAGTATTTTACATTAATTTAAGAAAAGTGGTGAGATACCATTTTTGGCACAATTAGCCGGAAAACGTTCAGAAACTTGTTCCACACAAACTTTGGGAATTTGTAATAAACGCATCGATTGGTTTTAGTAAATAAGGTGTGTGTTATCTCGAGATAACCCATGATTAAACATTTATCTTGCGAGATTACTTCAGTCAACTAAATTACTGTTGTAGGTGTAACGACCACCTGTTTTGTTTTGTGAGTCTTGACGAAGGGATGTTTAATATTACAATTTTTCGTGGGACTTACATTCGAGTCAACTACCATTAAATTTTTTACCGGAGACTGCAAGATTGACATTTAATCCTCGGGTAAGTCATAAATCAAACGTGAACTCAGCAACTTATTTTAAGTATTATAAACCCTTTCTTGACTTCTATAATTCCGCCAACATTCATGTTATTAGTACCTAATTTCATGTTCTATTAATATATTATAGTGGTATTGTTATTGTGTCATAGTTAATTGTGTATAATTTTTTATTAATTTTAACTCCACTAGCTACACTACTACACAGGAAAGTTATCTCATATCCGCCTTTAATACTTACACTTGTAATTATCTAAATGTCGGTGTTTAAATTGAAATTATAGATCGTTACCATCAAAGTAGATACATCTCCTGGTCAATAACCAAAAACTTCTAAAACTGTTCTAGAAGCCAACGCTCTAGATTTGAATCTAGAAGGCGCCGCCAGAAAATTTTCCCAGGGGGGCAAGTAATATTGGGAGTGCGTGGCTCTGGCGTTTTTTCAAGATTTCGTAAAAAATTTATTTTTATTTTTAATAACTTTTACCTTTTTTCTTTTTCCCAAAGGGGGCGATTGCCCCCCTGTCCCCCCCTTGAAAAGTTACAGAATTCCCTTTCCGATCTTTCTGTATTTCCATTATTCTTATGAAGGGGTTTGCTATCCTGCCTTCGCGTTTCTTTAAAATGATTCTCTGGAATGTAACTTTTCCATGAGCCTTCAAGGTCTGTAATATATGTTTCCATAGTACCTACAGTTCACCGTTGTGTTGAACTTGGAGAAATTACGAACAATTCCTGCACTAACGAGAAGGTGTGTCATGTTCTGTTATTGAAAGCAAGCGTTAAAGAATACAGTGCCGGTTTTACATGTCATTTAGTAGTACGCACTAAGTAACATTGGGCCCCCCACCATCACCACCCACCCTCACAACAATTTGCATAGATAGCAAAACTTCGAATTTGATATAAGCCAATCTATTTTTTTTCTCTACCTCCGTTGCTTTTGAGACGATAATAATGAGAATCATTCAGACTAATATATTTTAAATAGCTTCATAAGATGAAAACGGCAAGTCTGAATTCTCAAGAACCTTATGCAATACAGTAAGTACGGCGCATCTGTCTTTATTTATGGTTGGTGCGAGTACAAACAACACCGCACGCAAACGAAGTGTAGGCCGGAAATTATGGCAATCAGAATTTTGTTCCATAATTGGAATGTTTCACATTATTGTTAACTTACTGGAAAATAAAATTTACATTTTGCATTTTTTTTTTAAATACGTACTCAGCAATTCAAGAGGAATGTTTACGAAAATACAAATATTAGTGCCGTAACATCCGGGTCCCATAGATCACAGGCCCGGGTTCCGCGGGGCTGATAGTTACCATGATAGTTACACCCCTGATTCACAAACCCCTCTTGTGTCGGCATAATTAAGTACAAAGGTTATTTACTTAGAAAGGGACGAGGAAATGTTGAATCTGCAATAAACTCTTTTAAAATATATGACCAATAAATTTTAGTCTCAAACGTGTTATAGGGTGTCTTCTTATTATTATACCTTCTTTTGAGATTTTAACTTTCCTGTTATTTAAGATTGTTGTATCTTACTGTATTTATTTTGAAGGGAAGTCGTGACTCGTGAGTGAAATAAGTACACCTTAATTCCTTAATATTAAATGCATTGATTGATACCTATAATTAATAAACTTAAAACTTTAGAGTTGTTCGGGCCCTACGCACGTCCGGGCCCTACGCACGTGCGTAGTGTGCGTAATGTATAAACCGGCACTGAAAGAATAACATAAATACCTTGAAGTGAATTTTTTTATATTTCTACCTTTATCGTACGAAAACCATTTTAAGGCATTAGAATTTTAAAGTAAGGTTTTATTGACATTAAATCAAAATAAAACTACTTAAGATGAAATATTTTTCAGGCAACCTTATTTTAGTAAAAATTAGAAAAACATAATTATTAAAACATTATTTTATATCTTGGCACAGATATGTACCTGTCTGTGAAAGTAATGCTGCCACACAAAAATCCCCTCTAGCAACTTCTGCTGGTGAAGGATTCACCAATTTCCTCTGCATTCGCATCAAGATTTAGAAATGTCGAAATCGTCTTCTTCTTCTCCAAATTCGGTAGACTCAAAAAAGAATCTTAATTCAAAGTCTTCGAAACGTTTATTCTTCATTTCTTTCTCCCCAACTTATTAAGTCTAACTCTTATGCATTGGACCAATACATTTGAAAATCGGTAGTGTCCTTGAAACTACATAAGCAGTTTATTACATATTATTATATTGTTGTTCTATAACCCTTGACAGTAACACATAGTCTCGAAAAACGTCGGTTTACTTTTTAAAATACTTCTTGTCAGTTGTGTTTCAAAATATGGGTGACAGAGCATCCACTGTCCGGCTGGCGTTCTTGAGTCTCTTAGTTCGTAATTCCGACCACGGATTTTCTATTAAAAGGTGTAACATAATCATTCAGTTTACTCTTCCCTTTCTTCTGCGCTTGAGTTTAAGGTGCTTAACAAATCCTGGTATGTGGAATCAAAAAAATGGAGGAGGTTCCACCCCCCACCCTCCTCATAAATAGTGTTGTGTAGTGTACTTAATAGAAAAGTTTGACGATCTGTTACCCTGTATGTTGTGTTCGAAATGAATTAAAGTTTGACTGAAGTTCCCATTTGCTGTTTATAAATTCGACTGTTTTCCCCATTTCCTGTAAACAGTCGCCCATCTATCAATAGTAAATGAAATGTTCGATTGATTACTTTTTAGCGTATTCCGTCAGTCTATTTCAATTTTTGTCAAACCTGGAAAAACATTTGAAAAAAATGGCCAAAAAAAGAAAATGGGAGAGTTTATAGAAAAAATTTACGTAAAATTCTTGCTATTTATGTCATATTGTAGTATCTTAATAATTGTCAAAAAAACAAGAGAAAATGCTAGAATTGGTTAAAATTTAAAAATAGCGTAAAATTTCAACCAATAAGACTTCCAATCACTGACACTGAGTGACTCTTTTCAAACAAAAGTAGCCCTGAATATGAATGAGAAGGCATGAATTTTTACTTGAAGGTTTTCAGTGAAGGAATATAAGTGAAAACGCACAGACACAAATCATGAACAAAAAACTGGAAGACATTTGGGAAAGGCAACTCTTGCGAACGGATAGTTTATACTTGGCACGATAAATTGCACATTAGAAATGAGTTGAGTTGCATGCATTTCAACAAAAGTTTTTGACTGTTTATGAACGAATTTAGGCAGTTCTTAACTATGGACCATTTCGGCACAGGAACGCTTTGCAGTTGCCAAAATATGAAATTGAATTCAGATGAATGTTATCACACGTTTTTTTAAGTATTGAACGGTCAGAGATTAAATTGCCTAATAAGAATAAACTTCTTGTCAGTTCTTTTCGAAATCGGTTAAAATGCAGGTTACAGCTTAATAATGTATAACATGTATAATGACTTTCACTATTACTAGATTATATCTGCGAATAAACAAGTTCATTTTAATTAAAATGTATAAGGATTCTTAATTTCAAATGGGTATATTTTGAGATGCCTTGCTTCTTGGGATCCTTTACATGCTATTTGCCATCTGTCGTTATCATAACAGATTAAGCTTACAGTTACAGGCATATGGCCCTAATATACTCATCTTCGTATTACATTACAAAATGGCTGTATGATACACCGTAGGGCGTAGTGCATGTAGAAATATTTAGTTGTTACTGAAACACATGGATGGCGCGGCCCTGAATACATAAGAAAAATAAATACATTTGAGGTATAGGCCTTGGATTACCTCTTGAACGACACGTGACCGCGTAGCTGCGTTTGGGAGGAGCCATAACTATGAAGTTTGGTAGTAAATGAAGTATAAAAACATCGACTTAGTTTGGAAAAGGTCCCAAAATGTAAAAAAATTTAATACAAAACACGTCAGTAAAATCTCTTACTTGACTCGGGGCTTTAAAATACTATGCACAAATTACCTCGTATTTCAATTTAGCTCCTCTTCCTAACTTTTATGTAAATAACTATTCTTTTCCTTGTACAGCAGCATAATGGTTCCCAACTACATTGTAAATAAGCACCTTGTATTAATTGATTCATAAAACTTGTTACCCCTAGGTAACTTAAAGTAATATTCAGAGGCGTATTTATGCTTCTGCCGCCTAGGGGCACAAGAAAAGTGCCGCCCCATCACATCCCTCAGCACAGAAATAGAACTTATTTATGGAAGTCTGAAGTCCAGAAAACATTTTTTATTAAAAATAAATAAAATTTATTTCAAATTGATTGGATCCATCACTCCATCAGGGTGTTAATCAGAACACTAAATGGGGTGGAACGTAAAATGTAGGAAATAACTTCACAAAACCTTCGCCATAGACAAATACATATTTACATTCTCTATGGTTAAACTTAAATATATATTTGTCTATGGGGAAGGTTTTGTGAAGTTATTTCCTACAGAATTTATTTCATTTTCGACGTATTGCAATTTAATAAAACATACTACTACACCTGGACGACGAGAAGCGGCAAATGGTCATGCAAATTCTTAGAAAGTCTGTGGCTAAATAGGATTATGCATCTGATTAGGACCATATTTAAATGAGTCCGACTGAATAAACTGATGTTTGGGATTTTTATCACGTAAAATAATAGCTCGTATTGACGTATTTCTACTTCAATAATTTCCATTGTTTTCCAATTTTTTTCAAAAAGATTCTTTCAATTAATTTTTGTGCTCCGTAATTTTGCCGCCCTCTAATTTTTGCCGCCCTGGGCACGAGCCCTTAAAGCCCCCCCCCCCCCCCTAAATCCGCCACTGGTAATATTGCACATAACTAACAAACTTGTCTACGTAATAACAATTATTGGGTGAGGGTAATTTTACCCGTTAATTTACTGAGCTTTATTTGCTGCAAAAATCAGGTAAATTGAAATTTTATTTATAAAACCGCGTAAATTCGTCCTGAAAATAAATTCACCTTGTAAAAACCGAATAACTGAATGCTCTTTATATGGGATTCCGTTGATCAACATGGGCAACCTAAATAACTAACGGAAAAGTGTTTTTACGTTTCCTGTTCAGTAACGCTATCGATTGCAATATCTAAAATTCCCAGACAGTCTAACGCGACAATCTATAAAGGGAATATAAATGTTAGAATTCATAGAAAATATTATAATTATTTACTTATATCTATCCATATACATATTATGAAACTGCGAGTACAAAAGTAATTCATGATTACTTCCATTTGTTTGCGTTGCTATTCAAAGATCTTATCCTTTTTGACTTCCTCTTCGTTAATCTTTTTACCTACGAAGGCCGACCTGTTTGTGTTATCTTAGTATCAACGCGTCAACCTCTGTCGTGCAGTAGAAATCGATTACCTTTTTACCCTTGTGAAGTTCTTAAAATTGCTAATGTAACACTTTTAGTAAAGCTAAATAGGTTTTCTAAATTTCCTTTGGATTTTGCTTGTCCGGCCTTATGAAGGGCATTTCTTTTTTCAGTTGAATCATTTGTCACCTTTTAGCACAAATAATAGTTATTGATGTATCAAGGGAATTATAAGGGTCTTAATTACCGAGGACAAAGTTTGCGTCCCGAGGGCCGTTGGCCCGAGCGACAGCAATTGCCCGAGACCCTTATAATTCCCCTGGTACATAGATAATTTTATTTCTGACCGATTTTAATAAAATTTTGTTCATTTCCGGTATATTTGAATCAGGTATCGTCGATTAGAGAGCACAATCGTTCACAACACGCGTGTTGTCAGCTCTAAACTTTAAAGACGTAAATACAACGAAGGAAAATGTGTCTCCAATTATAAAAAAATAATTATACCATTTTCTTCGATAACTGTACGGTTGGTTATTCCGTCCTGGTTCTATCACAAGACTTAATAAAAGGCAATGCAAAAATCTAATTTTCATTCATTCATTTGCTTACTTGTTACCATGGAAGTGTCTGCTCTACCACCACCTCTAACATCCCCATCTCTCTATGTCCTTAACTAACATAATTTTTTTTAATAATTAGTCTTATTTATAGTCTGATAAAATGTAGATGTTTATTATGTTCATTTGATGACATGTTATTGAATCTGGATCTGGTGTGTCATTAAGTCTCTAGTAAATTCTTTTGTTTGTGAAGACTTGTAAATATAATAACGCTTTCTGTTCACAATGTGAGCTAATGGCATTTACACTTTATAATTGCGCAGTGTTTAACCTTCGCTAACTATGTTTGCATTATTGTCATGAACAGGGTCTCTAACATGTACAACTTATCCCCTTTCAAATAATACAGGTGTGAATTGATGTTCCCTGTCATGAAAATATTTATACGCCTATTATATTATTATGAGTCAATTTCTACAGGTTTTTTACCAAAATTCTCAGCGGTTAGTGGATTGCGACCAAACATTAACTCAATTGGTGATTTATTAATACTCGTATATGGATCTCGACCACAATCTTTTTCAGCATATTTTTACATATTTGGACATACCTTTTTACCATCCCGTTGGATCTAGTGCAATATGTACTAGATTGTGAACCTTGATCAGTATAATATATGTATAACGTTCTAGAGACTTCACATCTAGCAAAATTTGACAGTTATATCCGACTCTGTAGTTTCACTTTCCAAATCATTAAACTCAATATACTTACTTGATAGTTAAGTAATAATAAAAATGCATTCGAATGAACATAAAATATGTCTGCTCCAATGACCTGTCAGGGTTCTTCCGGAATAGGTCTTAAAAAAGTTTCTCTTCTCCCAATTCCTTTAACATATGTAACCAAAATAGTACTTATCACACATTTCTCCAAGCCAAAATTGTTATAATGGGTTAACTCTAACGTGTCTCATCGTAGAGCTTCCCACACTGGAAAATTTACGACTACACCATTGCTTGTCACACTTTAGCCACCCTGTCTCTACAACTAACTAAACTACAAATCTTTATCTTTTATATAGTTTCATCTATAAGTACACATAGGTACCTCCACAGGTCCGTATTGTTTGAATTTTCCTAAATTTCATTCACATATTCAGAATGTTTTTGCAATAGTTATTTGTACAAGTGATGAAAGCAAGTAAATTCAAAAAAATATATTTATGGTCCTTTAAATAATAATACATTTTCAGCATTATTCATTTGGTGGCTTATTCCAATAAAACATCTTCACAGTAACATATCTATACTGACTTCCATAAAAATCGCAACACCCGTAATTTGTTGAACGATTTTATTGAAATTGTCATATAACGTGTCCACCTTTATGAAATAAAGTGATGATTAAAATTTGAATAAAACCAGGCCAGTAGTTTTCTGTTTTTTTCCTTTGCACAAAATAGTTATTTGTGTATCAAGGTTGTAAAAGTGATCTTTTTTGACCGAATCTAATGATTGCAGCCGAGGCGAAAGCCGAGGCTAACAAATCAGATGAGGCTAAAAAAGAATTTTTAACCGAGGTGCACACAACATTTTTTAGGCGACTATCACAAAAAGATATAAACTTTAATTTAAAAATCAATTTCATAATTTTGATAGTGACAGTTACCTGACAAATACAATCATATATTTGATTAATTATTCATGTCACTTACAGAGTGCTTTGCTCCATCACCTGGACAACAAAAAGCGGTTGTAAAGTAAATGCGGCCGTAAAGTTGTTTATTTTATGACAGATGTTAAAAAAAAAGTTATACTTTACGGGTTTCAAAAGATACGTAAAACAACTATTTAGGTAATAGCCGCCTAAAAAATTATATATTTAAACAAATGAACTAGCCAGTGTGTCATTAACTGTCAATTTTGCAAATTGTTGGTTCACAATTTCCTACTGAACTTGAGAACAATGCCAAGAGTACGTCACCATCAGCATTTTTCCCAATTAACTGCGTTTGAACGTGGTCGTATTATTGGTATGAGAGAGGCTGGAGTTTCGCTAAGAGAAAGTGTTCGCCGTGTAAACCGAAATGTTACAACGGTATTGAGATGTTAGACCAAATGGTCCGAGGAAGGGGTCAACAACGTCGCGCTGGATGTGGACGTCCCCGGAGGGCTACAGATCGCGAACAACGTCGATTAAGACTTTTGGCCACAAGAGAGAGATTTTCAACTACTCGATCAATTGCAATTGATTTGATGAGAGGTGTAGGACCCAGAATATCCATGTCATCTGTTTATCGCCGGATAAGGTCTAATGGGCTGCATTCATATCGTCCATTTTTATGTCTTCCTCTTACACCAATTCACCGTCTACGTGACTTCCTCCCGTGGCCTGCTCGGTCGCCTGATTTGTCGCCCATTGAACATGTGTGGGATGCGATCGGTAGACGACTAGATAATTTACCACACCCTCCGGATAACTTACACGATCTCCAGCTACGGATTCAAGAAGCTTGGAGCGATATACCACATACAGCTATAGATCACTTGATTGATAGCATGCCACGTCTTCTAAATGAGTGCATTACAAAACGTGGCGGAGCAACTACTTTTTGAAAAAACTTTTAAACTTTTTATTCTTTTGTTTTCATATTATTTTGTTTTATGAAAATGGGCGCCTTAAAACAATTTCAATGAAATCGTTCAACAAACTTCAGGTGTTCCAATTTTTATGTCAGTATATTTGCCACAGCCTTTATTGACAGTACTCGGTAACTATCCAAGGGTGTATCCATTGGTCAAAACTGTGTTCAACTAAATTAGATAATACATTAATACCCATAAATTGCTTTAAGATAATCATAATTACAGTTGCTGCAGACATATTTTCTCCATCAATACTTTGGGTACCTTTTCGCAACCATGCACAATAGTTAATAACTCCTTTTCTATTGGCGCCCACATATTTTGTGTTGAAGTGAGCATCTGGGACACATAGACTATAGGTAAACTATGCATAGGCTTTATTACGTTAATGTACAGTGTCACGTATTCTTTCTACAAATTCTCGGGCGTATCCCGTATGTGTCGTCAGGACTCAGATGTGGAATAGAACAATACTTATAGTACTTCCAAAAATTGAGAGGTGCAGTTTCTTCTATTTAAACCCATTGTTTTCCAAAAAGTACCTTAATCACTATAATATCGAGTAAATTGTTTAATGACCTAATTCTAAAGAGATTTTTGAGATATTAGAATTGGAATGTTTATCATCCTTTGGGACTACGGTTTTTTTTTATTTCCCAGGTGCCGAAAAGTAAATTGTCACACAATTTTGAATATGTCATTCGTTTAATTTGGTATTTTAAAGTAAATTAGTATGCAGCGAAATGATATTGTACGTTGACATAAATATTAAAGATTTATTCATGAAAATGTTTAATACACCGAGACAATGCAGTAAGATGGATAAAATCTCATTTGTTCGCATTTTGTTAAAACAATTGCAAATCGCAGTCACTCTGATTCATTGTCTGAAGATGAAGTGATAAAATTAAATTAACGACGAATAATAGGACGCTATAAAAATTGTCGCTTTTGTTGTGGGTTATAAAAACAAAAACTCTGTCATTAATATTTCGTGTATCAAAATTTGTAGAATTGCTACCCCTTTTTTTGTTTGAAAAATCTAATCAAAAGATGTGTGAGTCATAGTTGACTTTTCTCGTTCGAAACTACTTAAACTTTCAGGTTAAATTTTCAGGGAGTTCTTTTCTACTTAAACTCTCTGTGAATTTTAAAACTCACATTTTTTAAAAAGTTGGTGAACAAATTACACTGATTTACTTTAGGATTGGCTAACATAAATTTATTTTGGAGAATTGTGTAATTTAGAATTTGCTACTTCAATATTCTCTTCAACCTCGGCTAAATCTCTGTTTGTGTTAACCACTGTAGTTAATACAAACAATTTCTAATTACACCTTTCCTTTTTGCCGTTTGTTTGGAATAAGTTATTCAATTCAAACCAACTCTATTTAACTTTTATCCATGTAAATTGCCTTCTTTTTAGCACTTCGTTGGATACTAAAATCGCTTTGTAAGAGAAATTCGCGAAAATGTGCTAAATTCGTTGTAAAAAAATCTGACAAGCCGTCGTCGCATTTAGAGTTGAAGGAGTGCAATATAATTGGTTTGTTGCCTTAATGATATCGAGAATTCTCCAAAGATTTCCCTTAGATAATACTATTCGCAGTCCAGTTTATTAGATTAAAGTAATAATGTTGAAAGCTTGTTGCAAGTTCAAACATTTTGATTAATTTTAACGAAGTGATTTTAGTAGCGTTTGCACTATAAAGTTTTGGCTAACAAATTAATAAATTTAATAGAGTTTGAACTACCTATTGAAAAAAGTAAATATTTATTACCTTTTACTGTGCGAAATACATAAGTTTGGATGTTGTAAGTCTTTTTCGTCTTGTTTAATGCCACAAATTACACTTTGTAACATGTTTCAGTTCCCTAATTTCTTGCTTGGTTTTCGGAACATTTTTGATTTAAATTCTTCTTAGTCCATATCTGGTTTTTCACAAAATTCGCCATATAGTCATCATTAATTAATTAATTATTTGAATTGTTCTCTGTCGAATGAGATTTATATTTCTGTTTTTTTAAATATTTCTAAGCTCCACTGTTATCTCACATTTTCCGGATTTAGCCCCTTGATAAGTGTTTTTTAAAAGTGTATGTGGGTCGATGTGTGCTGTACATCAGCGGCAGCACATCTACACTGTGATCAAAAAAAAAGGTAAAACTTTGAATTTAAAATACGCGGGCTCTTCGATTCTGAGAAATCTTTTTTTTAAACTGGCTACCTCACAAAAAAATTTTTACAAGTGGTACAAACAATTCAAAGAAGGCAGAGAAGGTGCTGAAGACAAAAATCGCCCTGGACGACTATCAACGTCAACCGATGAACAACACGTCAAGAAAATCGAAGATTTGGTGCTTGAGAATCGTCGATTGACAATTAGAGACTTCGTTGGCACTGTCATTTTATTTGGATCAATTCAGACCATTTTGAAAGATCTTTTGTGCCTGAGAAAAGTGAAATATCGTTTGTTGTTGAAGTTTGAAGTCTGTGAAACAATGCTTTCTGGCTATCAGGATAAAATAAAATGTATCATAACTGGACATGAGACTTATTTACGACACGGAAACAACCGACCAATCAAGCGAATACCGTGCAAAAGGTGAGTCAAGACCGAAAAGATCGTACCAAAGTCGTTCAAAATGTTTTCATCGATTGTGGTGCATCATGAATTCCTTCCGCCGGGCCAAACTGTTAATAAGGAATATTATTTGAGCGTTATGCAACGTTTACGTGAAGCTATTCGTCAGAATTATGGACAAACAATTTTTGGTTTTTGCACCACGATAATGCACCATCTCACACAAAATTGGTTCTTCGAGACCATTTCGTGAAAAATTCAATTCATATCGTTCCGCAACCAACCTATTCACCTGATTTAGCACCGTATGACTTCTGGCTATTCGCTAAGCTCAAGAGACCGCTCCGGGAACACCGTTTCGACACGATTGAGGAGATAAGAACCGAATCGCTGCGCGCTTTGAAGGCCATTCCGAAAATTCGTTTCAACAATTGTTTCGAGGATTGGAAAAAACGTTGGCGTAAGTGTGTTGTATCGGGAGGGGCGTACTTTGAAAGCGATGAAATAGATTTAGAAGAATAAACAAAGATTTTAAAAGTTATAAACAATTTCACCTTATTTTTACTTTCCCGTGCATATACACACGTGTATATCCATAGGGAAAGTAATGTAATCGAAAAAACATCGAACTCGAGGTTTCGATGAATCTCAACGTTTTTGGTGCTCCTGATTTTAAAATCACCATCTTTGGAAAATGTTTGCCTGTGGGTTTGTGGGTGCGTACGTTATGACTGTGGAGCGTAAACCACTAGACCGATTTTGATGAAAGGCCTATAAAAAAACATCGGTAAAACAAGCTTCTCATCAAAATTGACCCAAAGAGGCCAAAGGGGTGTTATTTTGGGCGCAAATATTCAAATTTTAACCCAATCTAATTTCCTTTGGTGATAAGTTAGTAGATAAGGTTACAAGTACAACGCCGTTTGTTTCTAAATTTAAAATGGCGGCCAATGTAGCAATTCTTCAAGTTTTTACTTTTTTGGTCTAGCCGAATAATTTTGGTTACTTGAAAAAAGAGTTTACGAAACCTCCCCCTTAATTTATACTTCTCCTTTTGAAGACATCATGGATGATTTTAACTCTCAAAGGAGGTAAGGGATAAATATTGTTTGAAATCAAACACTCAACCTCCTTTTACCAACAAGGTGCAACATATGCAATATTTATGGAATGAAAATGGTCTACAGTTTGGGTTAAATCCATTGAATAACTTTGGTTACTCGAAAAGAGAGTGGCAGGGAATAATTCACGAAACCTCCCCCTTAATTTACTTTTCTCCTTTTTAAGACATCATGGATGGTTCTAACTCTCAAAGGGGGTAAGGGATAAATATTGATTGAAATCAAACACTTAACCTCCCCTTTACCTTGTTGGTAAAAGGGGAGGTTGAGCGTTTGATTTCAATCAAAATTTTTCTCCTTTTTATGATTCTTGAATAGATAGATAAATAGGAAACGAGATAACGAAAGTGTCTGGAATCAAGGCACTATTAGGTGCGACTGTAGTGGTCGTCAGGTGATGATAATGTGATGAATTAAAATTTTTAAGACGGCATGGTAAGGGTTATATTACGTTATCACAAATTAGATTTTCAATTAATCACAGTAATACAACACAAGACTAAAAACACCAAAAATGACAATACATATTTATTAATTTGTTTCAACAACGAATTTGTGATCATCGGCGATTTAATAAATTTGTATTGTGGTTTTTCGTGTTTTCAGTGTCAGTGTCACAAGAGTTGCAGTTCTTCCACACACTAAACAAGCTTGGTTACATGATTAAAATAGTTGAATGATTGAAATAAATTTAAATTAAGTTGTGTTCATGTCTCAATAAATGAAACTAATAATTTTATTGAATCATTAATTTGATCGTATCATCGTGGACTACCTACTCTATACATATAAACAGAAACATCTTTGCACATTACCAATTCAATTTATCCTCATCAATAATGCATGCCTATTAGAATTACGAATGTCTTACTATAAAGTCGGAGGACTCTGTTATAAAGGTGTTGTTAATAAACTGTTGCTGAATTTTAATTTTAGTAAACAGCAAAACTTTCCCTTAATTCTGTTTTCGGGGGTTCCGCAAAATAAAAGAAAATGAATCGGTGAAAATGAAGACACAGTAAATCATCGGTCCACCGAGAAAACTCACAAATTCCTTAGGAATCATATGGTTGTATGGCTGGAGTTTCAACAGCTCTCTTTCTTAATTTTTGAAATTTGGAGTGAGCGAAGTATCTGTATGTCCCCTCAAATCTCTTGAAAATCGGCAGCTTTTCATTTTAAACGCCAAGACAGTTCCTAAAGTGAGGAATCACGGCCATTATGGTCTCAAATATAGTTTTGCCAGAAAATTAGTCGTTTGGGATACAAAATTGCTAAAATGTTATAGTCTTGGGGTCGCTGTTATTTGCTTTTATTTAGTGTATTGATACATTATTAATCTACTAAATATGAACGTTGGAAACATGAAAATGTAAATATAAAAATTTCCACACGTAATACTAAAAGAACGTAGACAAGAAATTTAAATGATTTTTTATTTAACATATAACCTCTAAAGTTACAATCTCTAAAAGTAGCCTTTATGCTTGACCTGTAATCACTTATTTGGAAATGAACACAAAACAATAATCCCTCCCTTTATTTTACAAACCGAATTTTTACAATACCATTCATGTAAATAAAAATATGGGTCCATTTCCCCAGCACACCCCACTTCGAATTTCGAAATGAAAATTTGCACACGAATTGTGCTCGTTTTGTGCTCAATTGTGCCCTTAAAATTTCGTTTTGTGCTTCACCCCTTCCAGAGATATCATCAATAAACTTTGGGCGGTGCTGGGGAAATGCGAGCACACCCCACTTCGAATTTCGAAATGAAAATTTGCACACGAATTGTGCTCGTTTTGTGCTCAATTGTGTCCTTAAAATTTCGTTTTGTGCTTCATCCCTTGCGGAGATATCGCCAAAAGTATGGGCGGTGCTGGGGAAATGCGAGCACACCCCACTTCGAATTTCGAAGTGAAAATTTGCACACGAATTGTGCTCGTTTTGTGCTCAATTGTGCCCTTAAAATTTCGTTTTGTGCTTCACCCCTTCCAGAGATATCATCAATAAACTTTGGGCGGTGCTGGGGAAATGCGAGCACACCCCACTTCGAATTTCGAAATGAAAATTTGCACACGAGTTGTGCTCGTTTTGTGCTCAATTGTGCTCTTAAAATTTCGTTTTGTGCTTCACCCCTTCCAGAGATATCATCAATAAACTTTGGGCGGTGCTGGGGAAATGCGAGCACACCCCACTTCGAATTTCGAAATGAAAATTTGCACACGAATTGTGCTCGTTTTGTGCTCAATTGTGCCCTTAAAATTTCGTTTTGTGCTTCATCCCTTGCGGAGATATCGCCAAAAGTATGGGCGGTGCTGGGGAAATGCGAGCACACCCCACTTCGAATTTCGAAATGAAAATTTGCACACGAATTGTGCTCGTTTTGTGCTCAATTGTGCCCTTAAAATTTCGTTTTGTGCTTCACCCCTTCCAGAGATATCAATAAACTTTGGGCGGTGCTGGGGAAATGCGAGCACACCCCACTTCGAATTTCGAAATGAAAATTTGCACACGAATTGTGCTCGTTTTGTGCTCAATTGTGCCCTTAAAATTTCGTTTTGTGCTTCACCCCTTCCAGAGATATCATCAATAAACTTTGGGCGGTGCTGGGGAAATGCGAGCACACCCCACTTCGAATTTCGAAATGAAAATTTGCACACGAATTGTGCTCGTTTTGTGCTCAATTTTGCCCTTAAAATTTCGTTTTGTGCTTCATCCCTTGCGGAGATATCGCCAAAAGTATGGGCGGTGCTGGGGAAATGCGAGCACACCCCACTTCGAATTTCGAAATGAAAATTTGCACACGAATTGTGCTTGTTTTGTGCTCAATTGTGCCCTTAAAATTTCGTTTTGTGCTTCACCCCTTCCAGAGATATCATCAATAAACTTTGGGCGGTGCTGGGGAAATGCGAGCACACCCCACTTCGAATTTCGAAATGAAAATTTGCACACGAATTGTGCTCGTTTTGTGCTCAATTGTGCCCTTAAAATTTCGTTTTGTGCTTCACCCCTTCCAGAGATATCATCAATAAACTTTGGGCGGTGCTGGGGAAATGCGAGCACACCCCACTTCGAATTTCGAAATGAAAATTTGCACACGAATTGTGCTCGTTTTGTGCTCAATTGTGCCCTTAAAATTTCGTTTTGTGCTTCACCCCTTCCAGAGATATCATCAATAAACTTTGGGCGGTGCTGGGGAAATGCGAGCACACCCCACTTCGAATTTCGAAATGAAAATTTGCACACGAATTGTGCTCGTTTTGTGCTCAATTGTGCCCTTAAAATTTCGTTTTGTGCTTCACCCCTTCCAGAGATATCATCAATAAACTTTGGGCGGTGCTGGGGAAATGCGAGCACACCCCACTTCGAATTTCGAAATGAAAATTTGCACACGAGTTGTGCTCGTTTTGTGCTCAATTGTGCCCTTAAAATTTCGTTTTGTGCTTCACCCCTTCCAGAGATATCATCAATAAACTTTGGGCGGTGCTGGGGAAATGCGAGCACACCCCACTTCGAATTTCGAAATGAAAATTTGCACACGAATTGTGCTCGTTTTGTGATCAATTGTGCCCTTAAAATTTCGTTTTGTGCTTCATCCCTTGCGGAGATATCGCCAAAAGTATGGGCGGTGCTGGGGAAATGCGAGCACACCTCACTTCGAATTTCGAAATGAAAATTTGCACACGAATTGTGCTCGTTTTGTGCTCAATTGTGCCCTTAAAATTTCGTTTTGTGCTTCATCCCTTGCGGAGATATCGCCAAAAGTATGGGCGGTGCTGGGGAAATGCGAGCACCCCCCACTCCGAATTTCGAAATGAAAATTTGCAAACCAATTGTGCTCATTTTGTGCCGTTATTTCGTTTTATGCTCTTTTCCTCCTAACAGATATTAAGGGTGGCAGTGGAAATGGCAGCCCCATTTCGCACAAAAAACAAAAAAACTAAAAAAAACTAGTGCACTGAATTCAGAAAAGAAAGACCTTTCAAATGACATATCACTTACCCCATCATCTCTATCTAAATGATAGGGGTTGTTCTCACAGCGCTAAGGGATGAAATCGTTTCAGGTTGTAAATAATGAAAAAAAGTTGTCCCCCTTAATATAAAAATTGCTATTTTCGAATTTCTCAAAAAAAAAAATTTCTACCCAGAAACCCGTCTGTTACCTTTTCGTTGGGCCACCCTGTATATTATATTACCTTGTTATTTTTTTAGTTTTTTTATTTTATTTTGTGATATTCATGGGAAACGCTCTTCGTTTTGTTTTTATTTTTTTATTTGGCTTTAGCTTATTTTGTTTTTCTTCCTTTTTACGTGTATTGTTCTGTATACAGGGTGTACCGAAAAGATTGGTCATAAATTATACCACATATTCGTGGGTCCAAAAATAGGTTGATTGAACCTCACTTACCTATATACAAAAGTGCACACAAAAAAAGTTACAGGGTGATTTAGATAAAAATTTAAATAAGTTTTTTTATCATTGCTCTAAAACGGTTTAACTTTAATTTATGAAAATTTATACGAAATACTAGTAGACGATAACCAATAAATTGGAAACAGTCGTATTCAATTATTTTTATTTATTATGGATTTTCAGAGGGGATGAACACCCCTTTTACCCTCCAACTTTTTTTAGGGTTATACTTTAACAAAATATGGAACGCTACTGGAATCAAACGTCTATTCTTCAACTTTTTTGTCTCTTTGTATTTTTTTGTAAACATTTTAGTTTAGAAGATACAGCCACTCTGTAAAATGTCAATTTCAAATTATTTAATATTTCAACTCTACATTTTCACAAATATTAAACCTTCAGTCCTTCATTATTATTAAATTGCAATTTAGACACAATCAAGGTATTAAGATTAACTCAACAACTTATTTACTAGTGGAAGTTGTGCTAGTTTATCAGTAAACAAAATATCGATGAATGACATTCTTTCAGCTATAAAGAAGCTTAAAAATAAGAGTACGGCCGGACCTGACCAGGTACCTTCCTACTTAATCAAAGACTGGGATAACATATTTGCCAAGCCGCTGTTTATCCTATTCAACAAGGTGTTGCAGACGAATACCTTTCCTACCGAGTGGAAACTTGCTAACATTTGCCCGATACTGAAGAACGGTGATCCTAGTGATATCACAAACTACCGACCGATCAGTATACTAAACAATTTCGCAAAGGTTTTGGAAATGGTACTACATAGTTACATCTATCCATTTGTGCGAAGGTATATATCAACAGATCAACATGGATTTATGGAAGGCCGATCAACCGCAACCAATTTGATGTGCTTTACGCAATTTGTAGCATCTCAATTAGACACTCAACGGCAGGTAGACGTAATCTATACGGATTTTTCAAAGGCATTTGACCGTATATCGCATCAACTCATAGTTCCAAAGCTTTCGAACATCGGCCTCAATGACAATCTACTATCACTACTCAATTCTTACCTGTCAAATCGAACGCAGTACGTGTCTCATAGAAATTTTATCTCTGATCCAATAAGTGTTACATCTGGAGTGCCTCAAGGCTCTAACCTTGGACCTCTGTTGTTTCTTATCTTTCTAAACGACCTACCAAATGAACTGAACTGTGGAAAGCTTTTGTTTGCTGACGATGTTAAATTATATGGATCTGTATCGAATCTCCAAGACTGCGCTTTATTACAGGATAATCTTAATCGCCTGGTAACTTGGTGTGAGAGAAACTCACTAACATTAAACATTTCGAAGTGTAAAGTAATTTCGTTCACCAACAAGCGTCACACGTTGCACTACGATTATCACATCGATTCTACTGCCATTCCTCGCTACACCTCCTTGACAGACTTAGGTGTTATTTTTGATAAAAGCCTCACATTTAAAGAGCATACGCGCTCAATAATTCAATCTTCCACAAGGGTGGTCGGATTTATCTGGCGAAACTGCAAATCTTTTTCCAGCACTCGTGCGTTGTACGCCCTTCTATGTGTCGCTGGTTCGTTCTAAACTAGAGTACTGCTCATTAATATGGAATCCTCACTATAACACACAGAAGCTGTCACTTGAATCGGTTCAAAGAAGATTTTTAAAGATGCTATATTTCAAACAGTATGGAGTGTACCCCCCAAGAGGCTACCCGCAAACGGACTTGTTAATGAGTTTCGGAGTAGAATCTCTTGCAGATAGGCGGTATAAGGCCAGCGTTATCTTTCTTTTTAAAATACTTCACAATTATATTGATTCGCCCGTCTTATTATCCTCACTTTACTTCAATGTACCAACCTACTCATCGCGCAACTTAAGAACCTTTTATTATTCAACACCCCGAACTAATGTGCTGGTAAAAGCTCCAATTTACACCATGTGCATAAACTATAATTCAATTTCACAAATGTGCGATATATTCAATTGCACCCTAACTCAGCTTATGTCTCAATTGAAAAGTTTAGTTTTGTCACTTTAATAAATTTTTATTTTACATTTTTCGTTCTCACAAATTTAATTTTTATTTAATTTAATCCTAATTTAGCATTTAGTTATTACTATTATCAGTTAGGCAAATTGGCCTGTTATTGGATGTAGATCTGTTGGCCAATAAATACATATTATTATTATTATTATTATTAAGTGTTAAACATGACCTCCTCCTTCCTGTATACCGGGTGTCCCATTTTAATCCGCCACCTGCAACAATTCTATAACACTAGGTCGGATCACAAAATGTCCCGAATAAAAAGTTAACGGTTTTGAGGGTGACATCTGATGCTGTTAACCCTTGCCTCCCACGGACTCCCAGTGGGGCGGGAACGGAGGGTAACTTTAAAATTTTAAATGGAAATCCTATTCCAAAAATGTTTGTTAAGCGAGCTGGAGCTCCTTATAGATGGTGTCATGAAGTATACTTTTTTTGTAATATGTATTGAAACAGGTGGCTGTCATCTAGAGCACTTACTGTAAAATTTGTTGTTTTTTATATAACTTGATATAAGAGTAATTTGTTAAATAAATTAATAAATTAGTAATTTATTTAAATTTATTTTTCTCGAGAAGGGTGCATCCTAACGATTTGAAACAAGAGCACATTATTTTTAGAAAAGACCCTAGAGAATTCGAATTTGACACAAAAAATGTCAAAAAAATAAATGTAAGAAAAATACAATCCAAAATGTCTGCGGCCCCTCCCACATGAGACGCTAATGGCCGCAGCAAGGAAGTATTATTTACAGCGACCGATATGTGATCGATCAGAAGGTAAGTCATTGTGCAAAGTTTGGACATCTTCGATCGAAACGTTTTTGAGATATTACAAAAAAAAGTACTTCATGGCACCATCTATAACCTCGCTTAAGAAGCATTTTTGGACTAAGGTAATTTAAGTAAAATCGACATAAAATAATGTCTACTAACTGGGATTTTCGTTTGGCACCTTCATTTCTGGGCACCCTGTATTTATTCTATCTATTTACACTGTAGAGGGATCATTTGTTTTTATGGTGGTTTATTTTATATTTTATATTTCATTTTATTATGGTTTTATTTACAAAAGGACTGGTTGTTTTTTTATTTTTTAGAAAATTCCTGTTTATATTTTGTTTTATTGTTAACTTAGAAGATATCTGTTTTTGTTCTGTTTTTGAGATTTCTGTTATTATTATATATTATTATTAAATATTTTCTAATTTTTTATTATTAGTGATATTGTTATTATCATTATTATTATTACGGGGTAGATGCACGGATGATGTCTGGGTAGATCACAAAAAGGCAGGCCTACCGAAGGATAAGGTGCAAATGTCTGGCCAGGATTCCCCCAATATGGATCGTCTCAGTTGGACAAGTGCGAGACACTCACAAAGTATGTGGTGTGCCGTCTCGTCCTTACTAATGTTAAGCACTTGAATTTTAAAAGCTAACTTTTATGAAAAATGAATGCTTAACGCATCTCAACCAAACTTTTAAGTCTACTTTAGGGAAAGGTAGGCAATAGAAGTATCAAAGTATGCAGCATAAATGAGTACAAAATACAGGGTAGACCATTTTAAGGGCGAATATCTCGAAAAGGAGATTTTTTTTCAAAAAATGTTTCAGGTGAAGGTTTTGTGGCTTTGAGGGGGAAAGATGACGACATTATCAATTTAATTGTGATGGCGCGACTTAAGAGATTTCATCATGACGGCTATTTTTTTAAATGGGAGTTGATTTTTCTTTCCAAATGAAAGTTGTAGCTGGCAATAAGACGAATACAATGGTTTTTGGTTTTTTGTAATCTAATCATTTTTCACTGAGTTAAGTACGGTGTTCCAAAGTTTATAAATTAAGTAAAAGCACAGGTAAAAGTTTCCACAATTCCACCCCCCTTAGTGTACGTATTTTGTAACTCCACACCACTCTGCATTTCTCTCCCCTCTCTGTGTTGTTCCGATCCGTTACCTGGACCGATTTTGTTTGATAGTCAACCAGGTCCAGGCTGATTGACACGCATTTTCCCTTGCTTAGCATTACCCAGGATGAACGACGTGGACGTGACGGGGTTTTCATCCCTTTGGGGTGCTTGATTAGCGTGAGTCCCCTTGCCTCTTACTATTCGGAGTACTTGAATAGTGCGAGAGGTGCAGAATTACAAAATACGTATACTATGGGGGTGGAACCTTTACTTAATTTATACATTTTGGGACACCGTACCTCACTGAAAAATGATACGATGAAAAAACACAAAAAACTGTTGTATTCGTCTTATTGCTAGCTACAACTTTCATTTGGAAAGAAAAATCAACTACCGTTTAAAGAAATGGCCGCCATGATGAAATCTCTAAAGTGGCGCCATCTACAATTAAATTGATAATGTCATCATCTTTCCCCCTCAAAGCCACAAAACTTTCGCCTGAAACATTTTTTGGAAAAAATTCTCCTTTTCGAGATATTTGCGTGTATCACTTAAAATGGTCTACCCTGTATAGTATATATAAAAGATTGAGACCTGTTTCAATTAGAAATTCCAGATAGAAAGGGCTTCCATTTCGACAACTTCACCCGTAAGTTTCCTTAATATCTATTGAAAGGTGAGAGCACTAATGATGGTAATTTGTGCGCAATGGGGCTGCCATTTCCACTGCCACCCTTAATATCTGTTAGGAGGAAAAGAGCACAAAAAGAAATAACGACACAAAATGAGCACAATTGGTGTGCAAATTTTCATTTCGAAATTCGGAGTGGGTGGTGCTCGCATTTCCCCAGCACCGCCCATACTTTTGGCGATATCTCCGCAAGGGATGAAGCACAAAACGAAATTTTAAGGGCACAATTGAGCACAAAACGAGCACAATTCGTGTGCAAATTTTCATTTCGAAATTCGAAGTGGGGTGTGCTCGCATTTCCCCAGCACCGCCCATACTTTTGGCGATATCTCCGCAAGGGATGAAGCACATAACGAAATTTTAAGGGCACAATTGAGCACAAAACGAGCACAATTCGTGTGCAAATTTTCATTTCGAAATTCGAAGTGGGGTGTGCTCGCATTTCCCCAGCACCGCCCAAAGTTTATTGATGATATCTCTGGAAGGGGTGAAGCACAAAACGAAATTTTAAGGGCACAATTGAGCACAAAACGGGCACAATTCGTGTGCAAATTTTCATTTCGAAATTCGAAGTGGGGTGTGCTCGCATTTCCCCAGCACCGCCCAAAGTTTATTGATGATATCTCTGGAAGGGGGTGAAGCACAAAACGAAATTTTAAGGGCACAATTGAGCACAAAACGAGCACAACTCGTGTGCAAATTTTCATTTCGAAATTCGAAGTGGGGTGTGCTCGCATTTCCCCAGCACCGCCCAAAGTTTATTGATGATATCTCTGGAAGGGGTGAAGCACAAAACGAAATTTTAAGGGCACAATTGAGCACAAAACGAGCACAATTCGTGTGCAAATTTTCATTTCGAAATTCG
The DNA here is from genome assembly GCA_036250285.1 of Pyrocoelia pectoralis. NCBI lineage: Eukaryota > Metazoa > Arthropoda > Insecta > Coleoptera > Lampyridae > Pyrocoelia > Pyrocoelia pectoralis. The sequence goes on from CM070076.1 coordinate 47,836,143, forward strand.
AAGTGGGGTGTGCTCGCATTTCCCCAGCACCGCCCATACTTTTGGCGATATCTCCGCAAGGGATGAAGCACAAAACGAAATTTTAAGGGCACAATTGAGCACAAAACGAGCACAATTCGTGTGCAAATTTTCATTTCGAAATTCGAAGTGGGGTGTGCTCGCATTTCCCCAGCACCGCCCAAAGTTTATTGATGATATCTCTGGAAGGGGTGAAGCACAAAACGAAATTTTAAGGGCACAATTGAGCACAAAACGAGCACAACTCGTGTGCAAATTTTCATTTCGAAATTCGAAGTGGGGTGTGCTCGCATTTCCCCAGCACCGCCCAAAGTTTATTGATGATATCTCTGGAAGGGGTGAAGCACAAAACGAAATTTTAAGGGCACAATTGAGCACAAAACGAGCACAATTCGTGTGCAAATTTTCATTTCGAAATTCGAAGTGGGGTGTGCTCGCATTTCCCCAGCACCGCCCATACTTTTGGCGATATCTCCGCAAGGGATGAAGCACAAAACGAAATTTTAAGGGCACAATTGAGCACAAAACGAGCACAATTCGTGTGCAAATTTTCATTTCGAAATTCGAAGTGGGGTGTGCTCGCATTTCCCCAGCACCGCCCAAAGTTTATTGATGATATCTCTGGAAGGGGTGAAGCACAAAACGAAATTTTAAGGGCACAATTGAGCACAAAACGAGCACAATTCGTGTGCAAATTTTCATTTCGAAATTCGGAGTGGGGTGTGCTGGGGAAATGGACCCTAAAAATATAATCTTTTTACGGTGATTCTGTCTGTAACAACCTTTTTATGCGCTGGTTTCTACTACTAATTATGCACATAAATCGGAAACGTTAAAATGTTTCGTCCTTTTAAATTCTCACGATTAACGAGTGCTTGTGAATTAATTAATTACAACTCATATAACTGACTATACACACCTTTTAAACATTATTTTTGTATTAGATACTCTAGCGATTACCATATTCTTTAATTAGTTACAATACCTTATTACATCGTGTTTGTGAGAAAAAATTCTATCATGTGCGAAGTACAAGTGGAACTTAAAAGTGTCTTTAAGAGGAAAACGTAATCTTCATTAAAAACCTTTTAGCTTTAACGCATTTTTAATATTGCTAAAGTGTATTTCCTTAGGGAATTCGCAAATTTCTGTTTGTGTTACTCAAATACCGTGGTAAGAATATTTCATATTATCTCCTATGCGCTTTTTCAAGTAATGTGCCGAATTTTCACGCTGTAATTAATTAATTATTTAATAGATCGCTTATACAAATCTCTGTATATTTCCGTTATAAATTATGACGAAACATCCATTTAATCAAATTGAAGCGAATATACCATTCATAACCACAAATTGGTAATTAAAGACATGAGAATTTAATAACATTTGTGTAATTGCAGCTGACTCATTAGCGTCGTAATTCCTGAAATATTCGGTGGGTTTAATAATTATTTCTCATTATTGATGGAAAACTTTCATGACCGCTTCTAATTAGGTTGGTTATTCACATTATCATCGGTAGGTATCGCAGCGTGGCATGCGTATGTAGAAAAATTTCGATTTTCTGTTCTCGCAACAAGTCGTATGGAAAATGGAAATTCCAGCTGCTTCTCGCCGCCAGAAGCTTAATCTGACATTCTCTTAGTGTAACTTACTTTCGAAATTTTGAATTTCACTAAATATTTTTATTTAGAATTGAATTGTTTTTAAGTGAGTAAACTGTAACGTAACAGAATCAGAAAAAATCTTTATGTGGGGTGTCAACGTCATTTTACACCTTTTGATACATAAAACCGTGGCAATAACACGATGATATACCTATTAATTTTTAAATATTCAATTTCAACTTTCTATAATTTTCATAACGAATCAAAGAAGTTTGTGATATTACAAGGGCAGCTGCAATAATTAATAAGACGTTATAAGTTTGTCAGAATACCGACACTTGCCCCCCCCCCCCACGTTTTTGACGTCGCGGTGGGGAGCATGGCCCACGTGGGGGACGTAATTTGGCCGCCCGCCGTTTTCTGGCGTCACGGTGGAGGTGTGAAGGCCCACGTGAGACGTAAACAGTTAACCAATCACTAATTAATACAGTTAGTAGTAAACACGCAACTTTCCCCTTCAAAAAACTTTGTAATTGATTGAATAAATTGTAAGTTATATCAGCGACAAGTTCCGGGAACCGACTGTTCCCATTATCAAGCGAAGATTCGAACGAGATGAACTTAAGTATCGATACAGTAAAATTATATTGGATTAATATCTAAAACAATACGAGCATTAAGATAACACTTAAAACTTAAACAGCATACCTGATGGGGAAATAATCTATCGACAGTAACATTATTGATAAAAAATTTCTTCAAAATCACATTATTAAAGAAGGGTTCTCACACGAGAAACCCCCGTAAAGCTTGAAGTGCCATGATTGAGAGGAAAAACAATAAATTAAAATACAATTAAGGTGAAAGCAAGTGCCCGGTTTCTCCAAGTTGAATACTAATCCTACTCCCAAATTTACTAAGCTTGCCCGTAATATTGTCTACAGTCAAAAATCTACCCTCCTTTCATTCCACATAAACTACAAAGCACTCCTTTTGATGAACGCTGTTTGTCCTCTGTTGTACGGCCTCCCCAAGATACATATGACCGATGTGCCCATTAGACCCGTAGTCAACTTCATTGACACCCCCGTTCGCAAGATTACCGCGTGGTTGAATTCCTTCCTCAAACTCCACATCAAATTTTATCAGAACTTCGCGATAAAAAACTCTGTTCACCTCACAGAGAGGATTGGATCGATTAAACTTCCCTCGATGGTTTCCTTTGATGTTGAGAACCTTTTCCCTAGCATACCCTCCAACCCTCTTGCATCATTTCTCTTCAAACAAAATTTTGTTAAGTTTAACAACGTTTGTTATGCCCAGGATGAGGCGCTGGAAATTGGATCTAACCTCTCCCCTCTATTGGCCGAGGTTTTTATGAATCATCTAGCTAGAATGTGCTATATCAGATCACGTGAGCTTTTGGGGTCGTTACGTGGACGACGTCATTTGGTGAACGATTTTGTAACGAACCTCTTCCTCAATGATCTCAACCTTTTTCATCCCACAATCAAATTCAGCATGGAACAAGAACGCAATTTGGAACTTCCCTTTCTTGACGTGCTACTACAACTACAACTCCTTCCAAAATGGATTTTAGCATCTATCGCAAACCCACTACCACCGACACTTTGATTCCTTATGACTCAGAACATTCCTTCACTCACAAGATTGCTGGCTTAAATTCCCTTCTCCGCAGACTGTTCAACATACCCATGCCACCCGATGGTTTCACTAATGAATTTAATACTATAAAAGAAATCGCTTTAAACAATAGTTTTCCGGTACACAACCTAATGTCATATGCAGATCCTTGCCCTTTTACCCACAAATTTCCCACATGATTCAGAACATTTTTACATCCCACAACATCCTGCCTTCTTTTTCGAACGTCCACACGCTGAGCTCTTCCTTAGTCAGAAACAAAGATAGTCCTCACCCTTTGGATGCTTCTGGGCTCTATAAACTTAACTGTAACTCTTGCCACTCGTTCTACTTTGGATAAACAGGTAGATCGTTCTCCACCAATGATCAAAAATCGGCTAAGGGGGATCATATCCTTTTCACTGGCCCGAATGTGGACTTCAAAATTTTACACAGATGTAATAAAGGCCCTCTATTGAAGATTCTAGAAATCACTCGTCATAAACAACACCGGGGCTTGCTGAATGAAATTGTTGATTTTCAGAACGTTCTTATTTGCGCCCACCGTATATAAAATTTTTTTTCTATTTTAGTTCCTTATGCTCTTACCCTTGTTCTGTCTTGGGTTTAAGGTTGGTCGCCTGTTTTCTGTCAAGTTTACCTGTCATTTCATCTCGCACCTTAATTGTTACATATTTTAATTCATTGTTTTTCCTCTCAATCATGGCTCTTCAAGCTTTACGGGGGTTTCTCGTGTGAGAACCCTTTAACGTGAAGAAATGTTTTATCAATCATGTTACTGTCGTAACTGTGAATAAGAAGACGGCAAACGAGAAGCGTGTCCCAATTGCCAAAGTCTTGAAGACCAAAGGTAACTAACGAAGACGAGAAGGAATGTTTGAATTCCAAATGCCAATAAAAAATAAAATTCGAGCTTGAAAGCTTTGAGAATTATTAAATTGTACGAGTGTTTCGAACAATCATACCTAAAGCGAGGTAGCAATCATATTTGAGGACCTCCGCGATGTGCAAAATAAAATCTCTGTTAAAAAATGCCGGTACTTTGTCATGCTACATTTAATTAAAAAGTTGCGACGGCTTCCCTTATACATCATCATGAAATATGCCATTTAAACCAAAGTAGATCTTTCTGGTGTGATTTATTTATGAAACAATAATAGCGAGGGAATATTGCACATTAAATTTTAATATCTTTCCACTAAAAAGAACGACGTGTAACTTTGCAGTTATTTGTAATTAGTAATAATAAAAGAAAATTGCCAACGTTCTATTGATTAATCGCTGTGTTTGTTTTCGTACGTATAATTTTTCTTTTGGAAAAAAAATGGGGTGTATTCGTTTTCTTTTTAATTTCGAAATCTGAGACTGACGACCGCTTTTTTAATGTAGCGAATTTGCATTAAAAATAAAAGGTATAAGATGTATCTGTCAAATATTACATTAAACCCTTGGGATATTTGGCTTATACGTTCATAAATTTGAAACAAAACCGTAAAACATGTAAATATTTATTTATGTTGTGCTACTATACGGAAAATACCAATTTACAGAAAGAATTGCGACTAAACATGCTAATTTTTAATTTCCTTGTCAGAGTTTCAATCCATTTTTTTGGCAATTTTCCTTAGTAATGTATTTAAAAAAATATATTCATTAAATATGTGAAACTTTGTTTAATGAATTTATACGATTGCTGTCAAAATAAAGGGAGGGGGAACCATATAATGTGTTATTGACTTGGAAACGGGTTGCTTGAATGTGTCAAGATTGGTCTCGATGTTAAGGGAAACTTGATATTACCAAACAAATCCAAAACCACAACAATTTCTTATCTCCGTCTGGCAATAGAGTTGTTGAAGGAACAAAACGGCATTTCTAAACAAAATTCAAATGATACCAAATGTTTTTTTCCATTGGTATTGGAAGAAAAATTAATTAGGGGGTATTTAAATAAATATATGTCAATAGCTCTTATAGAACTGATGATATACTCAAAAATACGGCAATGGCAATGGGCGGCCTCCTTTCTTAGTTCATACCTGGTACATGTTTTATTGAAATTTTAGTTGAATGTAGAGAAATATTATATCGCCCTCACGCCCTCTCAACAAATATTTGCGAATCGACCAAAGGTACCACAAAATCATGGACCAATAATAATAATTCTACTTGTAGATCTAAGTGTGTTAGAGTTACTTGATTACTTATGAAGGCTGAGTGAACTTCGAGGAGGCAAGAAGCCAAAGTTATTCTAACGGGACCACGAATCGAACCTGATTCAATGTGTAACTTCCCAAATGCCAAAAATTGCGATCCAATATAATCAGACCGGTTGATTGGTTCGATCATCCGTAGTTTAATAAATGGGTGTAAGATTTAGTTGAGTGATGATTGAGATGAGTGAGATTAATCAGTGAATCAGATTAATGACGTTGAAAAATTCTTATCAAGTTTTGACAACTTCAATATTGTCATCATCAGGCCGATAAGAGTGAATCGAGGAGTAACATTGAAGAAATAGATAAGTGAGTTTTAATAATTGAGAGACATGATTGCACAATGGCGATAAATTTAAACAGCTAGACACGTCGAGGTTAATCCATCACAAACGGAAGCCAAAAAGGGTTGGGATGAAAGGAATCCGTATTAAACAACCATGGGGAAATAATTAATGAACAAAATAACTATTAGGAAGACTTTGAAAAACCGCCCCAACGTTGTGGCAAAGAGTTAGGCTGTATGCACTGTGAATTTACTGTTACGCAGTGCAGCAAAAGGTATACTTATAACATTTCGTAATACCAGAGTACAAATGTCAATGAACGATTTTGTAATTATAGTAGAATTGCCGAACAGATGGAAACAGGCTCCTCCTACTACAAAAAGGGGCTGAATTATGTTAAGTCAGATTTACATACACTTTATCAGACACTGATAAATGTTTCGATATACGTTTTTTTCGTGGAGAAAGATCCATCATAATATACCTATTACTTAACCTATAATTTTATTTTGTTAGTTGTTAGGTATTGTAACAGAAACCACAAAACTTGTTTTGTGACAAAAACTAAATTTGGAGAAGTGCATCAGACTTTCAATGTAATTTGCCCGCGTATTTTGAATTAACCAATTACAAACGCATTTGTGGGAGGAGCCTATTTCCATCTGTTCGGCAATTCTACTATAGCAGTGTAACTACTACAAATCGTGAATACTGACATCTAGTGACGTTGGATCTGAACACTTTTTGTACATGTTAAACATGAAAATCTTCCCAAAATACTGAAAAGGTTTGATTGGAAAATTGAAATAATCTTTGCCCAATGTGATGCGAAAATCTTGATAATTTAGACAATGTGCAAAAATACTCCACCAAACCACCAAACCTCGTAGGGATTTTATATAGGACGTTGTTAAAGTGGAAAAAAGAAGCAGGAAATGGAATCAACTCGATTCGCGATGTAATTGAATTTCTCCATTTCGCTTTTTGGTGCTGGAGGAGCGAAATCTGGATCATGTTTGCATTTAGAGGTGCATATTGAATGAAACTATCGATCTCGTTATAAATGAGATTTGATTAAATGACATTGTCGAGCGTATGGACTATATTCAACAACCTCTTAGTTATCAGACGCAAGGCTGCCAGCATGGCCTGCTCTCTCACGTGTAGATCTAGTGGAGGCAGACCTAGAAGGGCTTCTATGACGGCTGTGGGGGTTGTTCGTATTTGTTGGGCTGGGCCCCAAAGTCTTCCAATTCCGTGGTAACATTGCCAGAAATCCCTATTTGCTTTTTCCGCTTTGAGCTGGACAACTCCAACTCACTTTGTTGTCAAGCAGATACGCTTCACTGACTTTGAAAATTGGAGATTTTTTTGAAAGAGCAGAGGAGCTCGAAGACCCCCTACCCTTTTTTTTCTTATGAAGAGAACTATGTACCTACCCCTGTTTTTGTCGGATTAATGGACAAGGAGAATTCCTTACACCATTCTTCGGTTACTCTGAGAGCTGATTGGATCAGACTGCACAGAGTAGCCTCTATAATAATGTACATGTATGACTTTTGCAAAAAACTATTGTTGTAGTTTAATTTGTCTAAAAAGTAGGTACATTTCTCTGAAAGCGTCTAGATTTTTTAATTTAAAGTAGTTTCCGGAATATGAGGACTTTATCAATTTACACTGAACTTTGATGATTTTTATCACTTCTTTAAACTGAATCATCACTACTACAAACATTTCTCGCGGTACTCTGTAAAAAAATTTTCGTAGACCGCGGGACCGGGTTTCGGCGAACGCGCTGAACCTGCCTTGCGCCGGGCCTGAACAGGTCTAACTGCATTCGTATGAAAATTTGAAGTAAGAAAACTAAACTAAACGCGCCGTATTGCGAAAATCAATCAACCAGCAACAATAAAAAAAGCGAACCGCAGCAATAACATGATAAAGAGACGGAGACCAACAGAAAACACTTCATTTAGGCCTTTGGGAAAGTTGTGTTCGCCAATATCCGTTTTCACGGGAACCGAAATCTTGTTTACAATCTGTGCGAGTCATAAATTATTATCATTACTAAAACCTTTTCTTTAGCTTATCAATTTACCAAGGAGCACCTGCTGCTTGTTAATTACAATATTTAAAAAGAATGCTCTAAAGCAGTAATGTGAGTCTGTAAACGAATCTAGGACTGTTATGTACATATTTTAGAAAAATTAATTTTAGCAAACTTGACCCAGAATTTCAATGTCATCCTACTGGAATTTAATAAAGCCGTACACATAAATTCTCGATAGACAACACAAAATACTGTATGCAAAGATATTTTGAATTTGTTAATTTTCGTAATATTTTAGGTAAAAGAACAGTAGTTGTTGATCAATGTAAACCGACACGAAAGAAAATGGAAGTAAAGCTTAAATCGATATTCGAAATCACAACCACTTTTAGGGAGCCGATGTTCTTGTGTAAAACATATCTTTTTGACATTCGGTCTCCTCCTTATCGTACACTTAACTTGTTTTTATATATTCCTTTGCTTCCATCTTCTTTGTCGAATTCTTTGATGTATTACGTATAAGTCTTGGTAGCAAATGCGTGATTCTTGGGAAATTTCGTTCATCTCGAGTATTGGTTTTCATTCAAATGCATAATTGATGTTTTATCAACCTATATAGGGAGCATATTGAGCCAAATTAAAGATTTGTAATCAATACAGTGGATATAGGAAAACCTATTGCATTTAATGAGGCTTAAAAGGAAGTTTTTTAGGCGAAAAACTTCCCCCTTTTTTTATTGTTGATGTTGTAAAAGAGGCAGGATAACAAGTTACAACGATGAAAGAATTAACCTTCTATTTAATTAAAAGTGGAGCTCAAAAAAAGAGTTGGCAAACAGAATTAGATCTACGCTTTTTGGATGAAAATGTTTTATCGCGATTTTTATGTGCGAGTGAAATTATTGTAGTTTTATATACTTTGACGTTGACATTCAGACGTTCGCTGTCTGATGACAAATGCGTTATAAAAAAATTTGCTCTGTCAAAATGTACTGAAAGACCTTATATAAAACCACAGATAATTTTATCTGTAATAAAACGAAATGTAATGACATGATGTCGCCATTGTCGCATTACACTTGTGTAGGTGTAGTACAATTTGATGAAAAAGATGTGGCGGTTGTCTGGACCTTTATTGAATATTTCTGTTGGTTTTTACAAACCCATTTCATGATATGAGTATCCGATTGTTTCCTTTCTTTCGTGGTGAGCTGCTAAATTTATTTCATACAGGAATGTAGAAATATTTGATATCCACAATTATCGATACGTATAGTGGGCAACTGAGACATTAGTAAGATACTAAAAATCATCAGTAATTATTAATTAAATGTCCTATTTTTAAATTAAATGCTCAAGTTATTTTCGCACTCGAGGGCTTTATCTATCTACATCTTACTTTGTAAGTAAGGAAAAACGATATTGAAAAAATTTAACAAAACACATGAAGGTTTATATTTATATAGTAGTAAATATTACCTACACTAAAAATGTCTCGTGAATTTTAAGACAACGTTAACCAATTTTATTGTAGATATCTTTTTTTAACCTTTAATAATGCATTGGCCATATATTATGTTTTCGTGTGACGAGGCATTATCCTTTATCAAATCTTTTAAACTTTTTATAATTCTGTCTAATTTATTTATTTATTATAATAATCCAATCTGACACATAGTGTATAGGATTTACTATAGCCCCTAGAAACCCATAGTACCGACAACGTTTGATCTTGCCGACTGGAGCAAAATTTGTTGGTAACAATGGTAACACTAAAAAATTCCCTAAGCGGATGAAGTGCGTGAATAGAAAGCGCAACAGCGCAAGCGCCACTTGTGTTTTTTCGCTTTGCTGTTTTCTCTATTTGTTTACATTGCAATCTTTCCATCTGAAAATTTCGGTAAATAACATGTAAATTGTAAATTATTATTAGTGCCAGGTTGCTTTACAAGAGGTTGCACCAGCAGTGGCAAAAAAGGACAAAGTTTATTTTGAATCCCTGCGAACCTTAGTAGGACAAAAACATGGTTAACCTCACTTTCTCCTCATTACCAAGAATATACTTACCGTAATTTAGGTATGTAATTAAATTAAATGCATCCTTTAAAGTAATGTGAATTGCTCGCATTCAAATTGTATAATTTGCAATTTATGACGCTGAACTATTGAGGCTTAACGAAAGGTAATGAGAGGGGCCGATTAGTCTGAAAACGGCCGTTCAACATTTTTCATTAATTTTCTAGGTTTAATTCACAGTTTAATTATTGAATAATATTCAATGAATGGTTCAATTAATCACATTAGTTATGAAAAATTAACCTCAAATAATAAATCATAACATTTGAAATTAGCGTCAATTGCCTTAGGGATTTTTCGTATGTCAATGTTGATGTCAGGTTTGCTCCAGCGTGTCGGTACTATGTGTTGTAGGGGCTATAGGATTTACAATACATAATATTAACAAACATATCAATAAAATTACAATCTATTACACATATTCCACACTGTACACCACCTCATCCAGTAGTACGTACTTGTGTGGTGGAAGTTATTGACAAGTTTAATCCCCATAGAAATAGGACACTTTTGGGATATTTTTAGGCGGTTGAAAGGAGTTAAAATTTCATTTTTTCGTCTAGTGTGATAGTTATGGAGATCGGAATTACGTTTATGAAAACTTTGCTGCTGATATGTGTAGCTCAGAACGTCCATTATGTATATGGCTGGTAAGGACATAATCCGAAGCTTTTAAAAGTATTGGCGACATGCCACCGAGTTTCCTACCCCCCCCCCCCCCCATACATCTAACAAAGTCTTGAATGCACTTGAGCATAGTAAAATGTCACACAATGGGTGATGCCAATAAGTTTCCTGAGTAACCGAATCTGGAAACAGATGGTATTGAGGATTGTCATCACAGAGGTGCAATGTTTTCTCCACCTAAGATTTGCATCTATGTATAAGCCAAGGAATTTAACCGTAGGGGTAATTGAGACAGTGTCAGAGCCACAATTAAAGGGGATGTCGTCAAGCACATCTTCCGTTTTCTTATAGCTGGTGCGGAAGAAGATGTAAGAAGACTTCGAGGGGTTCATGTGAAGTTTATTTATTTTAAGCCATGCATTTAATTACGTAAAAATATCACTTGCTCTTGAACGAAGCTCTGTAAGATCCCTTGCCACCAATACCGTGGAAATATCATCCGCATACAGTACTAAAAGGCTTCTAGAAACAGAACAATGTCATTTATAACCAAAATGAAGGGTATTGGTCCCAGTATTGAACCCTGAGGAACCTCCCCTAAACGATTACATTCTTGGTGGCACATTAAAGCCTTGTAGGCGGTAGCGTGCACTCGCGGACATTCTATAGCATATTTTTAAATTGGTGTACCTTTACAAATAATAACTTCTGCAATGAGGGACACTATGTCGCTGTATCTCTAGATCCCACATAGGTTATTGGAGCCGTTGGGTAGCCCAGTCGTTAGCTTCTACGTTCCACCTTCCGCGTGTCGATAACTGTGGGCAGAACCTGTTGATCTTCTCCCAGTACCCCTCGCAGTGGATCATCAGATCTATCATGTTGTCAGGTTTTATCTCAGTTTGCAGTTCGATGTTGAGCCTCCCTGTGCCATCTCGGGCATTGGAAGATGGCGTATGCCCTGTCGTCGGGGAGACCGCAGTCCACGCACTCAGTCGGTCTTCTTTTTACCGATCCTGGCGAAATACTGTCCGTTTTCTCCATGCCCTGTCAGTAGCTGGGTTAGAGTGTAGTCTATCTCTCTGTGTGTTCGGCCAGTCCAGGCTCTGATGTCCTTGATCAGCGTGCGAATCCAGGAGGTGTTACGATCCCATTTCATCTAACACTCCATGCATCTTCGCATTTTGTCCCATTTTTGGGCTCTAGCTTTCACCAGGATTTTATTGGATTACCTGGCAAGCCCTCCTCCCCGCATCATGTTTCCACTCTATTTAAAGCTCCTTTCATCACAACCTATACGGTCTTCTCAAATCCGCCACGTACCACAATCACTATGCCATGGGCATAGCCAACTGGAATGTAGCCCGTCTCGTTTACTCGCCTTAGAAGTCCGTTCACAGCTAACCACAACAGTACCTGCCCCTAAATATAAAAATTTAAAACTCAAATAGACTCAAAATTGAAGCTTCTACAGCCCCAACCAATTCTTTCTTTAAATTGCCAATTAAAAAATTTACATAAATAAAGCTGTTTAGCTTATACATTCATTAAATATTACAAATTTTCTAATTAAGACAGTAATAATTTTGCCACCTTCGTGTAGACAAACGGCGGTTATTTATCTAATCATTGAGATTTTTTTATTCAAAGTGCATCAGCAACTGAGGGTATTAGCTATTAGAAATATTAAGTTATTATCATAGACATTAGATTACCTTAAAGCTAATTAGGGAGTCGATTCAATTAGTCAAAATAATTTTAAATTAGTAATCGACTTTCAAAAAGTTATAAATAAACAAATACCTAAAAGAAAGGTTTGTTCTTAACCTCTCAATACTGAATGTGCCAAAATCTCAAAGAACATAGAACACCAACCAATAAAACTTTCATATAATGAAAATAGAAACATAACATACTCCTTTACAAAACTTCTTCATCCACAAAAATCATCTGTTGTGTACCATAAATTCAATCACTGCGTATTCATCCAACACAAAGAACAATCTTTTTTATACACCCTTATACTAACCATCAGACAAAAAACAGATTACCAGTTCGGAAAAATAAACTCAACCAAACAATGTATAAAATGTTCTAAAGGCCAGCGATAACCATTTCTCAAGTTCTCCATGAATCAGCCAGAGGAAGCTTTTGAACAGTTGAATGTTTTCTTTCTTCTTCAATAATAACTTCCATTAAGAGCTTTTTCCGAGTTTACCAATATTAGGCTTATTTTGTGATTATATAGCACCTTTCATCAGAGTTAGAGAGCTAATAATTTTCGTCAAATTGTACCATTATTGTACCTAATTCAAAGGAGGAAATCAAGAATACTTGAAATTTAGTATCTGTGTTTGGCTTTAACTCATATTTATCATAAAAACTCAACTTTTGTTTGTTAATATTATTAATACAAAGGATTTTTTTACTGTATTAACGTACTTATAAAGATTCACACGAATTAGCTTGAAATGACATGTTGAAAAATATTCGAGCAAAGAGGAGATTTGTGAAGTTAAAGGTAGTTGATAAAATATTGATTTTAGAGGGCTTTGTGGGGAAAAGAAAAGAAAAGAAACCACTATGACGACCGAAAACTCTACGCTATTGAACCTCGCACATTTACTCTATTTTTCATGGAAAATGCCCAAAGAGATTTTTGTTCGAACAATACTTTGATGTTGTTAATTGAAGAACCTTCTATTTACGTTCTAATTTATGCGACAATAACCAAAAAAGTAATTTAGGCTAATTTAATTAAACGAGACTTTGTATGTCTCTATGCCAAAGTAATTATTAAGAACGAAGGCGTTTTTAATCATTTATTCATCTCATGATTACCACCTAAATTAAATCATTGAATTGCTTATATTAACGTTAAGATATTAATAAACTCTCTTTCAGTAGAGGAACTGAATAAATTAGGATTTTAAAATAAAAGAGAACATGGAAGATGTATAATTTTTAGTAAAAACCTTACGTTCTTTGAGTGGCACCGGGAATTGCGCTAAGGACTTTTGTTATCTAATGATGTTCTACCAAACGTAATTTAATACAGAAAATTTTCCTTTAAAAACTGTTTTACTGATTATTCAAATTAACTAACTTATTAATTTATTTCTGAATATCAAACTCCATTAATCATTTATTTATTTCAATCAAATTACGTTATAAAGGAGATAATATGCAAAAAAAAAGTTTCTTTTACCCACAATGATACAAGGCGAAAATTTTAGGAAAATGTTCGGAATACTTCTTTGTTATTTTGAAATATAAACTAATGGACGAGAAAGGATTATGGGATAATATTACATTAAAATATTGATATAAACCATATTATTTCATAATAACATCATATATATTTCTATTATAGGTACATATACATATACACTGCGTCCAATATTCAATTCTCACCGTTGGTATCTTGGAAACGGTAAGAGTTACCATTGAATGAAAGAAGTTTGTCAAATGGAAGAATATGAAAGCCTTCATCTCATCTAGGTAATTTCATCTTCTGCAAGGCGTTTTATAAAAATATTTTTTATCTAACATAGTTCTCCAGGTGGAACATAAAGTTGTATTTTCTTCTCAACTAAAAAAAGATAAATACCTTAAATCTTATATCGTAAAAAATACACCTTTCTATACTTATCGACTTGCAACAAGAGGACCTTTTTTAAACAAAATTGAATTCTCTTTCATATTTTGAAAGAAAATAGAAAAATTTTAGTTGGTACAGTATGTTTTTTATAAAAGTACTTACAGGTACCCCCCTATGTACGCCACTGAAAACATCACACCATAGGTTTTAATATCAAATTATTCGCACTTGACCACTTTGTCTTTTGGCGCAATATCATAATGTTACCCCAAAGAACTTTTTTTAATCGACAAAAATATTAAAAAAATATCATCATTTCAATACCCTGAGATTTATATTTTTACTTAAAAAAATGTGTTTTACCGACTGTTGAAGTTAGCGACATTTATACTGACTCACCCTGTATACACCACAGAAATGTATTTTTGGTAATATAATTATTCTTTTTTAGTGTAAGAATTACTTCTCACTTCGAGAACCCTTTGATCTCTTTCATTTAACATTGCGACTTATAACTTTTGTCGGTTGTGCCAAAAAGTCATTAAAACTGAATCGACGATCCAGCCAATATATTACTTCCCGTTAAGAACAATTTTGGAAATTATTTTTTTTCTTTGTTACAAAAAATACCTGTTGTTTCAAAATAACGCAAATAATTGGAACTTGAACATACATTGAGAAAAGACGAGGAGTGAATATAGTAACATTACCGCCCACAAGACTGTCGTTATCAATAATGGTAAAGCTTTGAAATGTGAAACGGAGCGTAAACGGTTCAATAACGGAGAGCTTTCCATTTTGAATGCAAAATTATTATATTGGAAAGGGTTCATGTTCATGGACTTGGCGATCTCTCCTTAATCACATCATATTATATTGAAGCGAAACTGCACTTTAAGAAATTGTAATTTTGTTGATAGAATGAAGTTTTATATCTGTAAAACTACTTTCGTCTGTGCTTTTCGCAACAAATTTCGTACCTAGGTTATAATTTCCTTTGACTTTTCATCAATATAATTTTCAACAATACCATCAACCGATGAACTGTTAAGCAACTACTCTGAAACGGTTAAACTAATATTATACGAGGGCTACCTTTTAAGTAGCTACAAAAACTAGAAAAGAACAACATTTTTTGGAACACTGTTTTATTGTTTTTACAAATGTTTGCCTTGTGTATGTGTTCAAAGCAATTGTCGAAGCATGTTTTCCACTCTGAAGATGGTATCGAAAAAACATGGTTTTCAAAGGCTTCAACGGCTATTTAAGATGATGATAATCGCTGTTTACGAAATTTTTATTTGACATTTGGAAACATAAAAAAGGTGCTACGCGATAAAAGTTAATATTCATTCGATATTTTTGTCCTTAAAATAATGAATGTTTAACGTTTTGTGTGGAAGCTGGATGTGGAAGACGATGCAAAGTTTTTGGTTTTTTTCCTAATTCCATGGATGACTTCTGGCAAACAAATGGATGTTTTCCACTCAACGTTAACTCTTCTTCTATTCTCTAAACTTTAAAGGAATGGTTGCTACATGTCTAGTACAATTCAAGAAAGAAGTGATCATTTTCTTGGAAATGCTTCGTGAACGAACAACTGTTGTGGGATTCGTTTCATCTTCTCTGAGACAAAATCTCAATGCAATTTAATGGTTTTGCATTGATCTTGATCCACTCTTAATCTATAATATAGAATCCGTCACAGTGCTGACCCATGACAATAACACCAAAAGCTTTTTTGTAAGAATTTTGCTAGTTTTTAACCAAATAACTTGTTCATCTTCGGTTGCTTTTTTATGTTTTGGTACGGTTGTGCTGAAAAATTCAATTTTCAATTTTTGGGCGACTCGATATCCAAATTTTTCGATACAAACTATCACGACAATGTTGCAAGTCCTCCTCAACTTTCCAACTTCTGCAAATGTTATTCAGATAACCTCAAATCGGTGTCTCGGATATAATGTTCTCGATGGCCTTATTATCCAAAAAATTTACGTTTTTTTTGCTGATTTCATGGTTTCAAAAAGAGCTACTACATAATTAAATCCGTCAGACATATTTCCTTCGGTATGGCTCTAGAAATTACTTTTTCTAGAACTTCATTAATATGTACTTGACATCATGTTGAGATTTATAACATTCGTAACACATATCGTTAATTATATCGTATTCCCATTGATTAACATAAAGCTTTTCCATGTTTACCTACTTGGTAGGCCTACCGAGGTTTAGGATTATATTACAAATATCAACAATTCATTTTATCACAATCGTGATTAGGTATACATTATTAAAAGTGATGCCTCTATTTATGTAATTACTTCCTTACAGGTGAAGGTTCCCAATCTGACAACGAGGATCAATGTGAATTACACTCAGATCAAGAAGAGAACAAAGAGGGCGCAGAGAAAACCGATCAAAGTCAACAAACAACTCCAACAACGCCTCCACCCCCAGAAAACGGTAAGTAAGCACTGAAAATATGGTAGAAATTTCCTTTTGTAAGGTTTATCTAAATTCAACTTAATTGAATTATTTTTGAAGTAAACCTAATGAAGCCTTATTCGTCTCACTTAATTTCCTTTTTAATATTACAAAATAATTATTTCCATTATAAGAACTTTCATCTCGAATATTAAATTAAATTGAATACTTTGAATGGTAAACACAATATTTTAATGAATTAACGAAGAAGTTCGACAAAAAGGATGTTTAATCAAATTTGTTTACTCTCGAGACCTTTTTTTGTTTGTTTCTTTGAAAGTTTACCACTACATATATCAATGATTTGTGAGAACTATAGTAGCTGACACTTTTTATTTATGTTAGGTACGTGACAGAAAGTAAAATTTATTAGACACCTACATGAAAATGATCTTTATGTGCAACAACGATCACGTTATCTCTAAATGATTTTGAGATAATTAATTTTTCTGTATATAAAAGTATGTCCTCCAAATTTTGATTGGCTGTACTCGTGCTGTATTGCCTAATTCATCTATGACCAATTTTTTGGACATCAGCTTGATTTCTACCGTGAAACGTCTAGGAAATGTTTTATTAGGTTTCATTTCATATTTGTGTACCTCTGAGAATCCTTTTGTTGTTATAGACGCTAGAGGCCCGTGGTCTGCTTAAAGTTTGCAAGGGCACGCGCTATGAAATCATCTCCGTGTAGGGACGGGGCACAAATAACCGCAGAGGCA
This sequence comes from Pyrocoelia pectoralis, assembly GCA_036250285.1. Taxonomy (NCBI): domain Eukaryota; kingdom Metazoa; phylum Arthropoda; class Insecta; order Coleoptera; family Lampyridae; genus Pyrocoelia; species Pyrocoelia pectoralis. The sequence goes on from CM070076.1 coordinate 47,853,499, forward strand.
CTGCGTGTCGCAAAAAGCGACTAATGAATGAACGTGAGGGAGTCCCAATTAAGTCTAGAGAGATTTAAGTTCGTTTTAGTTGGCGGTAAAGCTACAGAATTTTTGAAATGTTCCTCGTATAGATGGATTCATATACGTTGGTCGTTAAAATTTTGATAAGTTACATTCCTAAGGTGTGTGATCTCAATATTGTTATACATTGTAATTGAATAAGAGTTTTGTCATTGTTAATGACGCAAATCGTCATTTACCCGCCCGCTTATATTGAAAACCGCAGGATATTTAATTTATCTAGGTTACGACAAATAACGTGGGAAGCTGAGTGGACACTAATGGGAACGATTTTATCTTCTAGTCATTTTCGCTTCCGTGCTGAAACTCTACTTTCTTCTGATCGGATATTACTTATACTTCTAATGTTTTGGTGACTTTCTTTGGCGCGATCTCTTGAAAACCAGTTGTGTTCCTGAGATGTATTTTATATCTTTATCGCTTTAGTTTAATCCTTTACAAACGCGGTGATATATTTGTAAATTCGTTTGCATTATTATTAGTACTTACTTCATTTTTTGTAAGACTTTGCATTGAAGCATTCATTTTTTTGAAAAATCTGTTTGATGATAGAACATAATCATTGATAATAATTTTCTTAAAGCACGGAGTGAATCATAAATATGGCTATACGTTTGATCGCGTTGTGTGATGAAAATATTACCATTACAGGAAATATGAAATTACCGTTGGAAAGCCAATTCTTCAAATTACGACAATGGAATAAAGCAAAACAGTGTAGAACTTACGTCATTAGTCAAAATGGCGTTGAATATGCAACAGCAAATTACAATTGCTGCATGGGCAATAACGTATGCTAATGATCGTGGGGCCACAAGACGTGGGTTTAACGTAGCATTGCAGCCGTCGACTGTGAGGAACTGGAGAAAACGACTGCTGGAACCGGGAAGGATGCAGAAAATCAAACTTTCTGGAAGGCCTCGCAATAGCACGAATGCAGAAACTACGGAGAGAATTGTAGAGGCCCACAAAAATCAACCCGCCAAGCTTTTTTTTTTGTTGTAATTTGAAGGATTCCCTTTGCAATGATAACATCTATTTCCTTTAATATGTAATAATATTTTCGTCAAAAAATGCGATCAAACGTATAGCCATATTTCTGAATCACTCTGTACTTTTTTCTGATAAACTGGTGATAAAATTTTGAAGGTGATTGAACATTCCTGAAATTCATTGTATTTTTTGTTTTATTTTATTTTTTAGTTAAGTGAATGTTTCTGCTGGAACGATAAAATGTGGAAAAAATGCCACACCAATTGAACCTCGATAAATGTTCGCCCTTCTAGGTCGGGAAAACTAACTATGGGAAAAATACCAAATTAATTACCTATACATATATGGAACTTCATTAATTTTCTAATCTAATGTTGTAAACCAATTTTATATTAGATTAATTCCATTAATTAACGGATAAACGGGAAAAAAAGAATTAAAAAGGTCATGTGCAAGGGAACAATAACTGATACAATCTACCTATAATTTTCAACTGAAATTTCCTCTTTTTTAATTTATAAAACTACCCCTTAAATAAATTTAATTATTTCTACGAATGTTGCATCAATATAATTAGGAAGGGTCCTAATGTGAATCCCAGGATCCCGGTATTGATACTGGTGTTGACTTTTTTTACTGCTGAAACTATAAAAGTGAAATAAAAAACGCAAAGCTTAGAAATTCAAAGTTCAAAATTCCAAATTCAAAGCATTCAAGTTATTCAAAGATGTAAATATAAAATGTAAATTAAATAAATCCACTTAAAATTCAAAAATTGAAATTGTAAATTTTGAAATTCAAATTTCAAAATTCGAAACGTATGATATTACTGCTATTTATAGTTAATAAAGAAAAATTGGCATAGTCTTGGCCACGGCCTTCTAAGCTTTCCATTTTTTTGCACACATGCGGCTAAACGATTCGTACTATGTGTGACGCATAAAGTTACACTAGAATTGACCAAGGAATATACAGGGAGCTAAATGTTCATAAATTGTCGAGAATTATAATTTTCAGCTAGTGACATTTATTTCAACACGATGTTTAACTTTTGATTATTATCAATTTATTTTCTCTAGGCTATAAAATAAAGGGATTTATACTTCACAAAAAAACACCCCGCTATATTTTACTTGATTTACATTATTCTCTAGGTAATTTAGCATTTAATAGGTAGCACTTAGCACATAATCCCTTACACCTTATTTACACTAGAATTAGTACACTTTCAACTACTGAAGTATAACGCTTTTCTTGCTTGAAACTGTGAGCACAGTAAAACTGTCTTGACGGCGATATGACGTGAATATCAAGGGTATGTAAGACTGGAAGGAGAGTATTAAATCCTCCATGCTTGAAATAGATTAACCTACCCCTTTAGTCCCGATGGCATGTTCGTATAGCAATTTTACGATTTTGAGAAACTACGCGACCAAATGTCATCTGTACTTAATTAAATAAGCATTTTAATTAGTGCACTTAAATCGTGTAAATTGCTTGGCTTCAACCTTTTATATTATATTTATATATTTTATAGCTTCGGTTTTTTTTCTATAACGTGCAAATAAAGTTGGAAAACGTTATGTTAAAGTTTACTCATAATTTCATTTCTCTTTCCAATAAAGAATAAATGCTAACTTATTTCATTTGCATTCAGCCTGTGCGGTTATAACTTATAATTGAAACTTCAAGAATCGGTTCTGGGGTGTCACAAGATTGCCATCAGATTGTCAAAGCTTGTCATAGTTAAATTTCATTTCCACTTTGCAACGTAGTCCTGATTTAAACACTCATTGAATCAATCAAATCAAAATTTAAAGATGGTGCACTCTGCTTGTATATTTATTTATTCTTTGAAAACACTCTCGTTTCATTTCTACTAAATCAGTTAATATTCGTAAGGAAGCTATGAAACAAAACTGAAACTTTAATTTAAATTTGGCGACATGTTTCGACGACATAGTCATATTAAGTGATATTTAAATTTTTCCCTCTTACATTGCCTTATTTTAAAAGTGTAATTTGAAGCTTCATTTTCTTTCTTCATCAGTTATTATAATATTATCATCACTCAAAGTCCTGAAGATGACTACGTCGAAACATTTCGCCATATTTAAATTAATGCAATTGAATCACTCACTTACCATCAACTACGTACATTAAAAGTCATTGTTAAACATTACTTAATAAACAACAATAGTAAACGTTTTGTGCATATTAACCTGACAATTCTCATCTTCTCGAGATTCACGCTACAACAACGTTAGGCAATAATTTAATTTTTATGGAAATCATTAAACGAGTGATTAAAAAATTTAAAAAGTGAAATATTGAAACATAAGAAGTAAAGAAATTATTGGGGCTTGTAATAGAAAAAAATGTTGTTTTGTTCTTTCGTTAATATAATATAATTTAAAACGCCAAGAGCTTGATGTTGTTTACGATATCGCGGTACATTTGGTAGACCAGTACAACAAGGTTATAGTGTTAGGTAAGCAAGAATGTATTACAATCTTTTAGTTTCGTTAGTCGGAGTTGAAATGTTTAACGGTAACAGTTGTATTAATTCTTACATTTAAGGTTACTAATTAACCAATGTATTGTCACCATTGATGGTGAAGTTTGTGTTTTAGTGTAATCAAGAATAACCATAACGGAAATATCGATGATTAACCGAAAAAACGTATTAAAAACTGTTAAGTGGATATGGAAGCAGTGCCGGTTTTACATGTCATTTAGTAGTACGCACTAAGTAACATTGGGCCCCCCACCATCACCAACCACCCTCACAACAATTTGCATACATAGCAAAACTTCGAATTTGATACAAGTCAATCTATTTTTTTCTCTACCTCCGTTGCTTTTGAGACGATAAAAATGAGAATCATTCAGACTAATATATTTTAAATAGCTTCATAAGATGAAAACGGCAAGTCTGAATTCTCAAGAAGCTTACAATACAATAAATACGGCGCATCTGTCTTTATTTATGGTTGGTACAAGTACAAACAACACCGCACGTAAACGAAGTGTAGGCCGGAAGTTATGGCAATAAAAATTTTGTTCCATAATTGGAATGTTTCACATTATTGTTAAATTGCTGGAAAATAAAATTTACATTTTGCAATTTTTTTAAATATGTTTTCAGCAATTTAAGAGGAATGTTTACGAAAATACAAATATTAGTGCCGTAACATCCGAGTCCCATAGATTACAGGCCCGGGTTCCGCGGGGCTGATAATTACCCTGATAGTTACGCCCCTGATTCACAAACCCCTCTGGTGTCGGCATAATTAAGTACAAAGGTTATTTACTTACAAAGGGATGAGGAAATGTTCAATCTGCAATAAACTCTTTTAAAATATATGACCAGTAATAAATTTTAGTCTCAAACGTGTTAAAAGGTGTCTTCTTATTATTATACCTTCTTTTCAGATTTTAACTTTCCTGTTATTTAAGATTGTTGTATCTTACATTACAGTATTTATTCTGAAGGGAAGTCGTGAGTGAAATAAATACACCTTAAGTCCTTATTAATATTAAGTGCATTGATTGATACCTATAATTAATAAATTTAAAACTTTAGATTTGTCCGGGCCCTACGCACGTCCGGGCCCTACGCACGTGCGTAGTGTGCGTAATGTATAAACCGGCACTGTATGGAAGTACATATTAAACAACGAATATTTTAACAGAAAGTTCGATGTACAAAGAGTAAAAAAAATATGAAAGGGAGGTAGAGAAACATTGCCTCGGGATTTAGTCATGTAAAAAATAGATGTGGAAATTATAAAAAAATTGCAGACAATTATGAAAACACCAACATGTTGTCAGCATCACGCAGAGAACACACAGGTACAAAATGAACATAATATAAACAATACGATATTTAATCGTATCTGAATTTTACGTATTTTACCACGTTCTTATTTGTGCAATTTAACTGCCTTACATCATATTATTTAAAACCACTTGTCCATGTAGTTAAATCAGAAACACTTGATGCACTGAAACTGAAACACAACAGCATTCCTGAAATTCGACCTCTACAAAGTTATCGAAATTAGGTTAATCAAATTCCTCTTGTGAACAGAGCTGTTTATTTTGTTTCTAAATCATTATTCTTATTGGAAAATGCGTTATATCGTGTATTGGCGAAAATTTTGTATACGTAACTGAGTGAAACTAAAATAAATGTCCAAGCGAAACATATTATCTATTCCATTTTTCCACATTTTGTTATTGAGCAACGTGTTCCTTATCCGCGTATTCCCCTTTTATTATAATTTTTGCCTTTGTAGACCAATAAATTGTACTTCATCTGTAAATGTAGAACGCGACTCTAAATGAGAGTCGTAACCTTTGCGGTGAGTCCTTCTTTGATAAGCAACACTCTGTTTGACTTGAACCAATAGCTAAAGTATTTCAATTATCGATCAATGTTGCTCTTTAGTTACAAATACCTATTTAACTTTCTACAAAGGGTGAGTTTGACAAATTTCTAAACCACCACGGGGGTTGATAATGAGCCTTTTATTGCATTATTAAAAGAAATGTGTTTATCTTCTTACATACACTGATCAATAACAAATTCGGTGCAAGCTTAATATAAAATAAAACTGTATGTAGTACATTTCAGCTAGTTAAATCGTGCAATGAACTAAATAGAAGATGTCTTCTATACGGGTGGAATAAATAACGTTGCTACTGTAATTTCAGCTGAATTTTAGTATTGGAATTGAAATTTGAAACTAACTTCCAGATTCAGTGTAATCTGAGTAACTATGTACATATAATTTCGTATAAGTACGTATCAGTTATTTAATTTTTAAGTATAGGTAAGGGTGTTTGTTTACCTAAATTCTAAGGCAATCAGGGATTTTAGTTTTAAAACAATATAGAGGGGTAACATTTTTTTATCGTTTTAGAAAAGTCTCATAGTTTCATGAAATATTGCTACCACTACCACAGTGAGCGTTTTTGTTTAATTTATCACAAATCTGTAGAATAATGTTATCGTTACTCCTATAACTCACGTTTATGAGTTTGGCAAGACAATTCTGAGGGACGTTCTAGATAAATGGAAGCAGAAATTTGAACTATAAATAATTGCAATTGCGGTTGTAGAATGACATGCTTTATCGTAAAAGCCGTGGCCCTTGGCTTTTTTATACTTATCATTTAAGATGCTACTGCTACAATGCAGAAGATTTTCCTATTTACCTAAGTATTATAGGTTGTACAGGTGGAACGTTCCCATTGTAATTATTTGTTAATTTTCGTCTCCAACATCTGAATTCAACATTAAATTTATCCGCAAATTCCTTAAATTCTTTTGACGAGAATGGACTGTTATCTGCCCTAATTATGGTGGGATATCTAAGCTTATCGAAATTTTCTTTGAACTTTTCTATCAAATATTGAGATGTTTTTCCTGTGAAACTCTCTACACTCAAAGGTTAGAGTATGAATCGTACATTGATAAAAATTCTTTTCCCATACATTCATATATGTCAATGCCCAAAATATGAAATGGATGGTCTTGGATTAAGACACACGCTCAATTTACCATTTGGTTTTTCTACCACCTGCAAATTTTTGATCCATTTCGTGGGCTCATTAACTTGTGATACTATGCCTTCCCCTTCTAGTACTTTCAACTCATCTTTTAATTTTTTTAGGAGTGTTAATGGAAACCGTTTTCTATAATGCATGACTGGCTCCGCGTCTTCTTTTAAATGTATTTTGATCTTTTCCGGAAATTTTCCTATTCCATTAAAAACATCCGAATTTTCTGTTAAAAATTGCTTCGTTTCATTGATGTGATGTCAATCCTTGCAACGTCTATTCTTGTAATAATTTCAAAATCCAAACATGACTTTAAACCCAAAATTGGTTGCATAGTTTCCTCTACCACAATAAATATTGAGTAGGTCTTTCCTATTTTTACATCCACACAATTTAATTTTACTTTTCCTAATGTTTGAATGTTTTTGCCATTATAATCAAATAGTTTCATTTTTGTTTTTTAAATTCCTTTTTGTACATAAGTACATAATAGGAATACAATTCACTTCTGCTCCGCTATCTACTTGAAACTTGATTACTTTCTTATTAACTACATATTCCTTATACCATTTCCCTAATTCTAAAGTATTTATATGTACATTAGGCTATTCTGGATGGCGTTTACTCTCCTCCGGTTCCTCCTGCAGGACTTCTGGTAATGGCCCTTCATGCCACATCCATAACACTCTGCGTTTCGAGCTGGGCAATTTATTTTGTGTCCTTCTTTAAATGGACCTCCACAACTGTAGCACGTTTTCTCCTTCACGCCCCTTCTAACTGCTGCCACATCCGCCTCCAAGTCACCTCCTGACGACAAAGCACCCACCACTCCCATCTTCAACACATTAGTGTTTACGCTCAGCAAGGCCGCACCACTCTCCTTCGCCATTTCATAACTTTGACAGAGCTCAATCACCTTCACTAAGCTCTCCTCCTTCTTATCCAGCAAGTTCTTCCACTGCTATCCTTGTGAGTGTTTTATTGCACAGAAGAATTACAATTACAATTGGGTACTTCCTAATAACCACAGTAAGAGTACCAACAGAATGAATTCCTAAAAACAATACCTAATGAACACATTTGCGATTCAGGGTTAGGTATTTCTTCTAGGCGGAATATTTATTTTCTACCAAATAGGCAAATGATGGCCAAAACTAAGAAATCTGTGTACTTTTACTTGAATGAATCAATAACATTGTAAGGTGAAATGAATTTATACTGTCCTAATGGAGTTTGCTGTTTAAAATACTGTATCCTCGAAGGAGTTTAATTTGAAAATGTATCCACGCTTCAACTATAACACGAGACATTGTTTATACAAACAATTTCAAAATAAACAGCTTTCGAATTTAATTATTCCACTTAATGATTTATACCCTATTAAAACACGCTCATAAATTGTTCCGTTTAATGCACGGATCTAAAATTTTCGATTGAATATCATGTTCGAAGTATTTTCAGCAAAGCTTAAATTTTTTATCTAGGAGAGCGAACTAATAAAATAACATTCCATATATTTAAAAAGATCACGTTGTAATCCTTATAATTGGGAGGTCTTTAGAGCTAATAGTTATACATTAATGAACGGAACGCAACAAGTGGAGTAGATAGACACAAATACAAAAACTATTTATCGAATTGACAGTAATTATTTATTGTTATAAACTACAAATATTGACTTATTTTTCTACAGCTACGGTTCAACATTTTTCATGGCGTAGATTGAGTTTTTGTGTACCCTCTCCTATCTGTTCACTCGGTCATTTGTGCAGGAGCAGGATCGTTTTAAACGGTTTAATCCCCACTTAAATCTTTTCAGCAATTTTCTACTTTTGACAGTATGGCCGAGTACTGTCTTTCAAAAGTACCTACGACTTCCTTGGCCAGCAATCCTTGCCGCTTATTCTTTCATTTCTATAACGATTTATAAATTCTATGTGATCCTTGTACTTATTAAATTACAAGCATAACTATAAAATAAAGGGATACTATAAATCTATAAACTTGGCCAATGATTCCTCCATGGATTACTCGCTGTAAGAACTTATTTTATTTGCAAATAACACCTCTAATGAGACAAGATGAAACTTTGTCCAGAAATTCAAAACAATTACTTACCGGAATGTTATGCTTCTTACCTCGAAGAAATGTTCTTCGAACCACACATTCAGGAAGACTATTGTTAAAAGAAACTATCCCACGGGATATAACTGGCAAAAAAAGAATAGGTGAAATTGGTTTGCCCTATCAATGTAAAAATCAAATTCAAATAAGTACCAAACCACCACTTAAGATTTAGACACAATCATTCCACTTACCATAGATCTATACTATATTCTGACATTATACAATCTTAATCAACAGTTACATCAACGAGGATGACGCCGGTTCTGAGCTTAAATAAATAAAAGCTGTAGTTCCGCACCCTTTGGATCCGGTCATCTATCTACTATACTTATATGCGAACTGCCAAAATTTTGGCCGACAACATGGCCATTCTCGCAATGGATAAAGGCAATAATGAAACAACAGTCTACGAAGTGCCATTAATAAATTCCAAAATTGGATATGGAAACTAAAACTAAATGAAAATGAATTAGTACAGTGCATGTAGACGGATGACTAGCACATCGAGAAAGTATTTTAGAGTGATTCGTTAGCCTCAATTTCCATAGTATACTTAATATCGGGATATTGGGTGTCAAAATAATCTTGGCATTCCAACAAAACGTCATAACCGTGCGGCCAAATAATATCAACGTACCTATACCAGATTTTGGTCTGAGGATGAAAGACTTCAGGAAGATGTTGGCTACCACCAGTGAGAGCGGATAACCCATGGCAGCACCGGAAACTTGTTCGTATAACTTGTCTTGGAACTGGAAATTAGACTTATTGATCAAGGTAACTAATCCGACATCCTTATCTTTAACCTTTAGAATTTGCTCAATGATGATAAGAAAATCCTAAATGGGAGCTTTGGTAAATAGGGACGTAACATCGAAGCTGACCAGAAGATCTTGGAGATCCAAAGGAGGATTGGGGATGCGTTGAATGAAATGACCGGAATTCAGAATGTGTGATGACGTGCAACCTGTGGAATCCTTCAAATAATTCCTTGCTTGTGAATTTTAGGAAAACACCTGACAAAGGGTGGTCACTTTCTCCGGTGTGGAAATCTGTTATCCCATTGGTCGTTGTATCACTTTCTCCTGACGGAATAGCCAGGTTTATTTTTCTCTTTTCAATGTTTCAGCGTGTACAGTTTAGTCTAGTGGTGTGTTGTTCACATTAGTTCATTTAGTAAGAGTTTTTATATTTTTATTTTGTTCTTGTTTATATTTGTTTTTGTTTTGTTCTTGTGGGCGAAACTTTGACTTTTCGTTCAACAATGACACAGTCCACAACCCCTGAATTCGATTTTATGTTATTGACTCTGGCCTACCCTTTGACATTCTCAAAAATACAATATGGCTGCGTCTTTTGTAAAATATTATTCTATCGCATTTGCACAGGAAAGAAGCAACTACGAAATGGTGGAAAAAATACAAAATATTAGAAAATTCGATGGGAAAATAGGTAATTGGAATAGAACTAATTTGACTAAATGATTGCCAAAGAATAATTAAAATTACATAATTTTATTATGCTTCCTTTGTTAATGAAATGCGTGTGTAAGTACTTATTTGAATTATTTGAAATTCAATTTTTTTCCCATATCCTAAAGCTGCCACAAAGTACATTTTTTTATAAAGTTGGAAATGTCTGTGAATTATTGAGCGTTCACGCCCGTTTACTTATTTTAATTTCTTAATAGCGAATGAATAAAACAAGAGTACATTTAAAAAAACCGAACAATACCGAACAATTTTTTTGCTAATTGAATGTTGAACAAGAAGCAAAATCAAACGCAATTCATTTTCGTTGAAAATTATGAAAACTGAAATTAAATATTTATGTTCGCTTTTTTAAAATGTAAATTTCCATCAATTAACGTAGCGGAACGTTCGTAGGTCGAATATTAATATAAAATATGAAAATTCAAGGTATACGGATCGAATGTCATATACAATAATTACAACTGATAAAGATTTCAATAAAAATATTACCTACACAGGAAAAGATTCTACAATTTGGACCATTAAAATTTGAGGCAACGAAATGGCCGAGAAACTTGAATAATTCAATCACGTTAGAGGATTGACCAATTTGTTGGGAGCTTAACATTTGGTGCATTCTTCTGTGCACACTCCTACCACGCTCTTCTTTCATCTCGAGATCATCTTTTTGCGTCTCAACCTCTATGTACATGAAAAAGTAATACTCATCGAATGATGTCCCATTTGCTTGAGAGACACATTTTCTCGTCGCTTTCTCCAATCGATGGAGTAATTCCTTATGTCATTGCCTCTTAACCGCGCGATAAGGTGCATCTTTCCTAATAATACACCAAGTTCGCCTTTAAAGCTACTATCTCCTTTGGTTGTGTCCTCTTACTACGTTTCCCTACTTTGAAAAATAAGGAATTTGTTTGCCTTTTTGGATATCGTCTGCAGTTCAAGGCGATCCTAGGCCAATTTCATTCACTCTGATCCACTTAGTATGCGATGAATTTGAAGTGCCCATTAATATGACTTGGGAGAGGCTGAAAGGAACTCTTTTATCACTAAATACAATTCAAAAAACCTAGGAAAGTAATATAAAGTGATTACCTACCTATTGAAAGCTCGTAGAAAATGTTATCCAAATCTGTAATAAAATACAGGGTGAGCCATTAAGGAAAATGAGAAAAATAACATTGGGCCAAATAGACTAACCCTGTATATATCGAGAAAAGAAAGTTAAAGCTAGACACTGGAAAATCAAATCCCAAAATTTCATTCCGATACCTTTCAAAATGGCGGAACAGGTGCTTACTTAATTGATTTAATTGTTCTGCATAAATATTTCAATAACTCAGGAACCGGTAGTCCTAGAGCTAGACCTATAGCATCTTGTATAATTTGCAAATATAAGTATAAATGAGTGTGCCATCTAAAAAACATAAATTTGGTATAGTGCTCGAAAATGAGCCATCCTGTACACACAAAAATATTTTTACAAGATGCTCCTCCTCCTTGTGGACTGCAATAATATGTTATGTATTAGTATTTTTTTCATTAACAGTATAATCGTCTTCCACCCCCAGATCGTTGCGACATCCTGTACGTTCAATTGTTAAATTCTTTGCTTACATTTAATTCTTAATCATTATTTATCAGTTTTGTCTAAGGTATTTCTTGCGCCCCATTCTCGTTTTGGAGGTTCCACTCGATTTATTTTTCCCCCAAATTAACACCGTACAAGCGAGATAAAGTGGTTAAATAAACACGTAGAGTGGAATAAATACGTAAAATTGTTTGTAGATACGAAATGTTTGAAGAATGGAAATATTTTTGCGTTTTCAATGAAATAAATTCCGATTATTATTGTACGGGCATAGGCATGTAGCACCTAAAAGACCACTGATAGAAAACTGTTGGTAATGTCAACGCAAAATGATCCTTTTCTCCTTTGTGGCAATAGTTCACAAAGAAAATGATCTTTTTACCAAAAAGAACTGGGAAATCGATTATGTCCTTTAGAGTGAGATTACAGGCATTTTCATTCTAATGAAATTCTTTCATTTATTGGTCAACTCAGTTATTTGAATTAAAGCTTTAACGTAAAATCATTTTGGCATTCGAAGTATTTGTTTGCGTCTACAATTCTCTATACCTCATCACATCACTTTATATTTGCGTCAATATTTCACTTATTAAAGTTGTTTTTCCAGCATTATAAGGGAAATTATTTCGTGAGTGGATGACGTACTAAAACTTTCAGAATTGCTTTACCGAAAGATCATACGGCCGCGGCGTCCCGTGTTGTACAGTAGATAAACCACTGTTGCGCTTTATTTCAGTTAAATAATGAGTTTCCAAAGACATAAATCCAATATAATTAATAAGTAGTTAAAATCGATAAGTTCGCAAAGTTGGAAAGCAATGAATTTCTATAGAGACATTATCTATCCATTGCAGTCCCTAATATATTATCTTTCCCCATAATATTACGTAAATTAAAACTGGAAGCTTTCGAACACTAACATACGTGCGCATGTGGATTAATGTAGATGTACAAATAAATTAACGTTGGAAACGATTACAGAAATATTAAGTTTTATGTAGGTGTATTATTCAAAGCAAATTACTTATTTAATAAACATACTGTTGTTCATTTAATTAAGTAGACAAGAGAGCAGGTTATTTATTGCTGTCTGCTTTACTCGAGACATTCATGAAAGATTTGGCCGTTTGTAGATTTAGTTTAACACAAAAACAGTAGTGCTTTCTTGATGATCCAGTGGCGTAACTACACTCACGCAAGCCCACGCGATGCGCGGGGGTCCTAGACGTGAGGGGACCCAAGGGGCTTTCTGATACATCTATGTTTTTAAATTTAATAGCAAACAATCTAATTCAAAATAACATAACCGGCGGAAAACCTTTCTTTTCATTTGCGTTGTACATTTATTTTGAATTCTACTTTATATCACATACAGGGTGTCCACGGCTGAGTGGAAGAGTGGGACATAGGGAGAATACACACAAAACAGTTTTTTAGTGAATATGATCTCCCTAGTACTATCTCATCTAAATTCAATCGTCACATGACACAACTGGGCTAACAATGAACAATTCGACATAAAAAATTCGTTTTGTAAAGCTAGAAAATGAGGTTTTGTTGTTTGTTTTTAAACATTATTGTTTATGATTTTATTCTGCCTCTTACAATTTAACTAACATGATAGTAAATAACAAGAATTAATTCAATTAAATAAACAATTGGAAATTAAGTAACATTAAGAGCACCTGATCATTTTTGTTATTGTACGAACTATTCATAAGTTATCTTAATTCTCAAAAACCGATTTTGTGTGTATTCTCCCTACTACTATACTTAATACTTAATATTTATTTGTTTTTTACAAAAGTTTAAAACAAATAATTCGATTCTACATAACATAATTATACATACATCCATACCACCCGTTCTCCTCCATCGCCTAATATCTCCATTGTAACTCCTCTCTCAACTCCCCACATTCCCTCATCATATGTTCCAAGCTCTCCCACCGTTCCCCACAACCCCCTCTACACCTTCTACTTTTGTCCTCCCTCCAATAGCTATGTACTCTCTCTTCATTTCCGCACCTAAACTTCGCTACTATTTTTTTTCTTTCATGCCCATCCCTCCCTTCCGATATCTTGGTATCCCGTCTTCCATTATTTCATATTGTTCATTATATTTCCCTTTCCTTATTTTTCCTCTTCTTCCTTGTCACTGTACGGCTTTATCCTTCATTACCAACTCCACCTCAACGCTCCTTCACTCCGCCCTTCACCTTCCCACCTCATCCCTCGCCATACTTCCTCTCTCGAAGTATTTTTTCCTTTCTTCTTGACCCCACTTCGCCCTATTCTCCTTCACTTCCCTCCAACATTCTTCCAGTATTTTGTTATCTACTACCTCTACATCTACATACCTTTTCATATCATTAGTTTTGTCTTTTTCACATTCGCCCTTAAATCCTTTTTTTCCAAATACCTTTTCAAAACTCCTATTGCTGCCCCCATCTCACCCACATCTTTTGCCATAACCGCCACTTTACATCGTCCGCGTACGCCAATACTCACACTTTACATCTTCCTATGATCACTCCTCCTCGGAAAAGAATTGTATTTAATTTAATTTAATCTAATTATATAAGTAAATAATTAATACTAACTAAATACGCGAACACCGTTATTAAAATTTTTCGACCTCCAATGGTCAATTTGGGAAATTTTTCAGTTTGTAAGCAGGGTTTTCTAAATAATTTAGCCCGTCTTTTTTTAATTTATAGCTTACATTCCAAAGAAAGCTCGTTTCATAAATAAATTACCATAAATCATCCTACAATAAGATTCGTCATGATTTAAACTATTATTATTAAATTTTGATATTGAATCATTTTTATTCAACGGTTTTGATCATTTTCTCCAACATACTGTACGATTTGATATCGAGGTAAAAAGATTACTTATATTCGAAGAAAAACATGTTTAACGATTCAAATTATGCATGTACCTCATTTTCATTGATTTGAATTGTTTCGTTTTAAAATTAGATTCGATTGAATTTAATTAGAAATTTAGGATCTATAATGTGTGGGTTTTTTTAGTGATTTTATTAATTTCCTAATTTAGAATTTGAAAAAAATTGACCCTTTGATCGCGACTTTTTAAGTGGCAATTTGTACGGTTTTGGTGACAGGCTTCTGAGTACAAAAATATCCTGGACTAGGGCGAGAATTTTAGTTAGAATATTATCATTTCTTGCTTACAATTAATAAGCGTAACAAAAAGATCAATTAAATATCCTTATTCCTTATTAAGAAAAGTTGCAATAAACATGTACATAGATTCATAATCCTGTCGCTATAACGGCGACGTAAATCGAAGTTTTATTTCTTAAAGAAAGAAGTGTCGTAAAAGAAATGGAAACGAGATACGAAAACGTAGATAGAATCTATTTTATAGTTTCAATATGAATCACCTAAATTTTCTATTACTTCACGTATAAAAGTTTTGTCTAACATTACTTAATTCAATATCTACGGAGCTAGAATTTAGAAATACTTGTAATTACTGCTATCGACATACATTTCGAATAATCTCATTTATGACTTTTGTACATCGAAGTAACATCGTTACACTTAACGAACTCAATTTTATCTATTCATTGAAATTGTACGTGCCATGTACCGTTTTTTAAATGGCTCACTTACATAATTCATAAGGTATTTTACAGAATTCTATCTTTTTCTAGAATGCTTTAAAATTCAATTTTCAATCCATTAAACAGTAATAAGTAATGAATCCGACTGTAAAGCAATAGGTATGTCGATTTTGTAAGTACTACATAGTTTATTTTACAGCTCGCATATTACTGCTAAAGCATTATTATATTTTTTATGTGATAGCATTTAATAATTAAATATGGTGGTAGTAGGTTCAATTTTTTTGAAACAGAATTATGGATTATAGGTCTTGCCAAATCTTATGATCCTGCGCGAATAGACCAAAATATGCTTCTGACGTTACCAACTATGGATACAGACCAACCTGAAAATATCAAATTAAATGCATCTTCATATTTTACAATGAAAATATTTGCTTTATGTGCAATGTAAAGTTACACACTTAATGCATAATCTATTTTAAACTTGGCGCCTGCATGCTAGCCAGATGTTTTCGAGTTGTACCGAAAACACTGTTTGGGCGTCCTTTTCACACAGCTTTCACACTCCCGGCGGTGCGCAATTCGAGGATCATGAGATTTGACAAAATTAAATCCTCCAAAAAGGACAAAAACTGACCCTTCTAGTAACGATGCTTGTCCAGGTTATAAAAGACGAAACCGATACAACGGAATATCGAAGGATCCTTAGTTTACCATAACTTATTTTGATGAATTTTAACATGTCTTAGTCGAAAATCATGACTAAAATGGATGAAATTCGTTATTGGACAACGGTGCAATACGCTTGGACATTTTTCCCACGAAATTGGTGCATAAATAACGATTTTTGGTCAAAATTCATGTGATCCCTAAAAACGAATAAAATGCACTTATTCTACCTGGTTCACAAATAACAATTTTCACATACCTTGGTTAAAAATCATCTGTCATGGTAAAAAGGGGGTCGCATCAACAATCGATGGAAAGAGGTTGTTGTACCTTATTCCGTCCATTAACCATCTGGTAACCGAAAATGCATGAAATTCAATTTTTCGCCACCGATGTAATGGGGTGGGACATTTTATTAAGAAAAGTGGTCCACAAAGAACAATTTTGACTGCCTTTGGTCTAACTACATAATAGTAGCTGAAAATGCATGAATTTCGCTTATTGGGCACCGATGTAATGGGTTTGGACATTTTATTAACGAAATTGGTACACAAAAAAACCATTTTAACATGTTTGGTAAAAAATCATATGGTGACCTAAAATACATGACATTCCCTCATAGGGCGTTGATTTTCTCACGGTATTAGTGTATAAATAACGATTTTAGGTAAATTTTGGATTATAACCTTTGACCTGGTCCATGGATGAGAATTATATTGAATAGTTGCACATCTAAGAATCATAAGCTATTATTTAGAAAAAGTCCGAAATCCATACGTGACCTAGAGAATTAATTATACCTATTTTTACCGTTTTAAATCTACTTTTGAGCGCATACTAAACCTTTTGGCATTTTTAGTATCTAAATCGCCATTCAAAAACGCAGTTTGTTCTTTTACTTTCCATTCATTTTGAACTGTATATAGGAGCATGTAAAATTCATATGGTTCGTTCAGAATCTGAAACCCTTTTGCCACTAGCCTGGCTTTGCTATTACAAGTTCCTATTCTTATCTTCAATAGTTTCTGACTTATGACTTATTCTCACTTCATTGCAATGATACCATTTTATTCGGATTTTTTAGTAGTTGGGCATGACCTTATGGCAAACGAATTTTAAACTAATCAAGTGATATTAATCCGTCACATGTTATAAGTTTCAAATCAATTTAAAACCTTGTCTTCTTCAACAAATGCTCAAAATGAGCGCCTTCATGTTCCAAACACAAACTCTTTTTCGTAAATGTTCTCGTGCGGAGTATTGTATGACTTGTGATTCAGTATTGAGCATATCCTTGCAGAGGCAGTTCTTCTGTTGCAGGAACAACAACAACAATATTGCGTAAAATTTCCAAATAACGTTCTGTATTCAAATTTTCTGGATAAATGTGGAAACACAAAATATTTTTATTTTTAAACGCACAAAGTACAATACAACTCCAGCACTCTTGAAAGTGTACATCTCCATTCAAACAAGACTTTTAATGGCACCAGCAATAGCAATGCGAATTATGGCGATTAAAGTTTTACTAAATTTGGCCTCGTCTGACCAAGTAATGTTCCCCAAAAAATATTCCTGGTTCCTTAACATTAGCTATTCGTAAGGTGGTTTCATTTAAAAAATCTGAGTTTTCAGTCTGAATTTTCCTAAATTTGGAACCCCATAGATGAGGTCGTACGAAACTTAACCTTTTTTTAAGTACACCTATTCCACCTCTATGCGCTGGTGAAAGCGCGGCTGTCATAGCTATCACGGTTTTCAAGTAATGAATTCTTAAAGTACCGTCTGCATCGGCCATTTTTTTTAAATAAATGAAAATAACTTAAAAACCATAACTTGTACATATTGACATGTTGGTATCAAAGGTTATGAAATTTCACTTAGAATCCAAAAATGCAATAAAAATAGGGGTTGCCATTTAAAATAACGAAGTTGGTAGCTACTTCCGGCATTTCCGGAAGTGCTGCCATTTTGAAAATATTTTAGATCGATTCGGCTTTCAAAGTAACCCCCAAGTACAGATTTTCAGAAACCTACCTATAAAACTTTCCCAGAAACGTCTAACCAAAGCTCCCAAAAAAACACCCAGTATAGGTATTGCATCTACACACATACAATGTATTAACGTTACCTACCTACCTAACAATGTAAAATAAACAAACAGCGAGACTTACTTAAATAGTAGGTACCTAACTCTGTTCTACTCATTATTTACCGTATTAACTAAGCAACTCTATTATTTAAACTTTACTCTATGTTGTTCCGTAGATATATCTTCTCAGAAAACTTTGTTTACCGTGGGCGTTACCACAACTATAAGCATAGAGTTTTGCATTTCTCTTTGCATAGAGCAAGAACATTGCGCTCAAAATTGAATTAGAAATGTAAATTACAAATTTACTGCACCCCCTACACATTAAAATACAGAATAACGTTGATCGTATAACTTTGGAGTTCATAAACGTTACGATTTAATTATATCGTATTTGAAGTTTACGGCTGTTTTATATAAAATGACTGTTTTTATTATTTTTATGCTTTTAATTAAAACTGGCCTTTCCATGGTGCTGGGGCAAGTCTGTAAACGTGGAAAATATGATGTATATTTTAAGTAGTTGATATTATTATAACATATAACTTATAAGGTAAGGTATTGGTAGCCTCCTAAAGTGAATTTCAGGATTCCGTGCAGTAACAAATCATATTTTCTGCGAACAGTTCAAAACTGTTTTAAAAATGCGTTTCGACTGATCGGCAATCCAGAAAGTGGTAGTAGATGGACAGAAATACCAAAATATTACCATAAACATTTGGGAGATCAGCTGTGCTTATAAATTATTCATAGATAGAATTCACTATTTTTTAAATACCAAAAATAATAGTCACATTAACAATAAAATAATATTAAACTATGATTTACGTTGAAATATTGATAAGAGAAAATACTTCTTCTTCATTTGTTTGTGTATGTCCACTATTTGTTCATGTAATTAATGGATCAGTAACAATATACATTATGTCATCACGCTGCCACATTTTGGTTTCTTCCTTTTTCAATACATTTTTCTCCTACGGTAGCAGTCGAAGACCTGCCATATTGCGCTGCCTTGCCATTTCATCGCCTACAAATTTTATCATTGCACCTTTACCTTGTTTTACAAGTTGCAGCAATTTCCTCTTTAGAGGAAATTTCCTCTTTGAAGGATTTTCTCAAAAGGGAACATTATTATTTTTAATTATCCATCGCCGAATTCGTTTTTTCTTCTATACAGTTTTTAGTCCAATCGATGTCCACTTTTTACCTGAAAAGTATTCCGTACTTATTGGAATTTTGACAGGTTGTTTAGGGGATGTCTACCCAAAGTTTTCGATCTCGAGGACCCTGTGCTAACTTGTGGAGGGGACAAAAATCTCAACATTTTCGGTCTTTTTCAGTTTTTTGTTTATATCTCGTAAACTAAGCATACCATTGTACCACAGAATAAAGCATCACTTGTGCTTTATTCTGTGATTGTACAAGACAAGTTGTAGAGCATTCAATTTAGAAAAATTTGGTTGATGAAACGAATGTTTAGACCCAATATTAACCGACATACAGCCGATCGAAATTTCTCGAAAATGTAAAAAATAAAAAATGAACATCAAGGACAAAAAATTCAATACTGTATGATGCATTCCTTCCTATCGTGGGTTGCATTAACCTAGATTTGAGGATTACGTCCAAAGCCACTTTTGGAGCAATGCCATAGTGCTTTTTGATCGTTATCCTATTGGGAATAAGCTACCAAAGCACCAAAGCAGCTAAACGTTATCGACGTTCTTATTAGCTCGATTTCCGAGGCGAGATTTCTGTGCTGTGCTGTATTCATCCCACTCGTTCAAGTACGAACCACAGGATATTCTTTTCCTGCATGTGATAAGTGGGTGTGACACCAACTCAGCACCCTTTGGTTTTGCAAAGAAGAAGGTGATGCAGATGTATAGCAAGAACCCTGGCCTTTCAGAGATTTTGGCGATTTTTAAAGACCACGAGGCAACTCCAACTCAAATCGCTGACGTTGGTCAGAAATTCCTTGTGAAGCTGTATGGAGGTACCATCGAACTTGACAACGTGGAAGACCTGAGGTACCGCACCAGACTGCCACCAACCACAGATGCCGCCAAGTACAACTCATTCAGGGCGTAGTTGCAAGTCCAGGCGTGAATGGGAAGCTTACCAAACTCACTGACCTCCCCCTTCCTCCTGCACCGCAGGTACACGAAGAAGACGTGTCCGTGGACCGCGACAACAAAGACAACGACAAGGAAGGTTCGGCAGCCCCCAAGCGCTCCAAGGTTGACTACGACTGATACACTTTGTTAATTGCAAATGTTTTTTTGTACTTAGGTAAATAAAATTCAAGATTACGGGTTAACAGAAATTCACAGTAGGCACGAAAATATGGAAGTAACTGCAAATCACAAATCACGCTGATGAGTGATTAACATACCTAATTAACATGGAAATGATGGTAATAATTAATAAATATCTAGTTATAGCGCGTAAACCTTATTCGCTTTTCAGCTATTTCTTTCCATTTCGAGAAATTTTGTCAAACTTTGATCGGCTGTATCTCGTTTAATTTTGGGTCTAAAAATTCGTTTCGCTAATCAAATTTTAGCAAATTGAATGCTCTAGAACTTTGTGTTGCACCATGGTACACACAATATGCTTAGTTTACGAAACATTAGCGAAAAACTGAAAAAATATCGAAAATGTTGAGGTTTTTGTTCCCTTCCCCAAGTTAGCACAGGGCGCAGGAGGTGGAAAACTTACATCCAAGATTACCTCTAAACAACCTCCCTTGGGGGAGAACTTTTGATGTCAAACTTGACATTGGCACATCAACCCCCTGGCCCCAACAACCCCTAACTCAAGGATTTTTCCTAAACAACACCCCCACCTTAGTTAACCTATAGGGTGCTTTTCATGGGGACGAAAAAAAATTGAATAAAACTAATTTCGGTCATGCTGTCGCATAGAGAATTGAAAGACCCTTCAAATGAAGGGTCGCACGACTCCCTTTTCCCATTTACATTCTTGAGTTAGGGGTTTTAAGTTTGACATCAAAAGTTCTCCCCCAAAAATCTAGAAGCGACCTGTCCGAACCATTTGTTAATAAACTAGTCTGTGCCCCAAAACAGGCGTGTTTCCTTTTCAATGCCCCACCCTGTATAATCAGTGAGTATATTCCACGTAACAGCACTAAATTTTAAAATATCTGCTGGTAAATTCTCCACTAGGTAACTGTGTTTTGTGGATAATTTATTTTCTTACACCCTGCTTCACGAAAGCCTGAGCGATCACCATCAGGTCTTTTCGTATATGTACATATGATTTGAAGATCCGATTCGTTTCTCTTTTATATTCTTCCGTAGAATACTGTTCTTTTACTTGCAGGCGAGATTTTCTACTGTTGATAGCTTAACTAGCTCTAAACTTCCATACATTTATGAAGTAAGTATTTATACAGGGTGTAACAAGTAACTATGTTTTTAAAAAATTGGATGGCAGAGGGAACCAAAACAAGCACTTTTTCTAATTAAACCAAACGTCGGAAACGTTTCGTTTGGGAATTTCTTACTCCTAAATGGGGGTGGGAAAAAAATTGGGACCTCGGAGAAATTTGGTGTATGGGGGTTTTTGAACATGAAAATGACGAATGCAAAAATATATATGTATTTAAAAATTCGAAATAAACTTCAACTGATATTCTTGGCCTAATTTTAGCACTTTATTGAGGGTAACTCCCAAACGAAACGAAACCGAAAATACATTTTTTCAACACTTCTTTAGAAAATTCGGTTCTCCTCCCTAATTTTCATGACGAAAGCACTTTCCTCCCCAGGGAAGCAAAATATTTTGCCTCTCGCTCATGAAATTTATTAAATCGTTGTAATTATCCTTTTAACATTCCTTTCTCTCATCCAACACAATAAAGTATCGTTTTTATTTTCATATCGCAATCGTGATTTTTCTGAAAACAAACTTAAATTCATTAATTTAGCCTCTTCCTCTTCCATAATATCTGCAGGAACTGAATTTGCACCATTTTCTTCAATATCTTCCATTTTCTTGAGGAATATGGGAGACGAAATTGAGAAACTTCAAAAAATTGTCAATTCTCAAATCGAATGTTTCTTATTCTGCAACCTTGGTTACAATCATAAATCTTAGATGTTTTTATAGGGGTGTTGAAAAAAATTATATGTATTACACTGTAGTAAAGTGTGTTTTCTTCTCTTGTGCATTTACACGCGAGAGGAAAAGCATCACTTTCTTCCCTAGTAATTTGTACAATATACAGTAAAGTGTATATACAATGCGGTTTTACAGGAGATGGATCCGTCACTGTTTAAAATTTAACGTTAAATATCTTATTCTTATTCCTAAGACACTCTCATTAAGAGCTCTGCTATATTTTGGAATCAATTTGTACAAAGGGTATGCAAACATTCATTATGATAATGACATATTGGTAATTCCCAAACGATTCAAGTAACCTTAGTTATTATTATTATTAACAGTTTGCCGAAATATTTCTTCTTTATTGTAGTAGTATATGAAACACAATACTTAGTACATTTTTCTTTAATTTCAGATAACACAAATCAACAATACATAGTAGAGACAGTCAGAATGACAACAGTAACAGAAAGGCAAATAACCAGAGAAATTGAAGACGATAAGCAACGGTCGAACAGTCCAAATCTTTCCCAAATTGGTTCTCCGATAAGTGGTATATTAAAAGGGGGGCGTTTGTGGAAACAACAAAGCCAAGAGATCAATAACATGAAAAATATTGAACAACAACGCGCTTCGGATTCCGGCATAACCTCGGATGAGGAAAATAACGGTAATAAACGTTCGGTAAGGTTTACAGAGTCAAACGAAAATCAACGCGATGTTTGTGATGGTGCCGCCGATCAACTGCCCGAAGAAATTATTAAACAAGAAGAGAGTAGCATTCAAAAGGACATTCCATTGCCTAACTCTTCATCTCCAGAATCTACGGAAATGATGTTGACATTTAAATTGGGCAATCACATTTTGATCTCTAATAATAGTTTAAAGCCAAACTCGGCCGTAAGGCAACTGTTTCCTTGTTCAAAGCCGCTAAGTAACAAACCCGGTGATAATGATTCTGTTCACCAATATTTAGTAACGGCAGAATCTCTACGCGCCTTCGAAGAGGCGAAACGGTCTAAACTTCCACAAATTATACAAAGTGACGATACTGACGACTCAATTAAACGCGCCATCGAACGTAATACACTACGTCGTTCACTAATTAGAT
This sequence comes from Pyrocoelia pectoralis, assembly GCA_036250285.1. NCBI lineage: Eukaryota > Metazoa > Arthropoda > Insecta > Coleoptera > Lampyridae > Pyrocoelia > Pyrocoelia pectoralis. The sequence continues at coordinate 47,876,943 of CM070076.1, forward strand.
ACGAACCGAGGCCTAAGAAAAAAGAACAGAAAACTGATAATTCACTAGTAGAGCGGATAAAACAATTGACATGCGACGTTGACGATGTCATTCCGGAATCGGAAGATATTCAACAAAGAGCTAGTCCTCCGGGGGAGGAAGCGAGGAAATCTCCGGAAGTAAATCCTGTAAATAAAAGTTTTTCGCCCTCCTCGTCCTCTACCGCTAGTTCCAATTCATCTACAGTTTCATCGACGTATAAAAAAATTACCGATCTGTTTGGAAAAAGGGAAAAACAACCGGATATACAAAATAATCAACTTGAATCGAACTCAAATATAAAATCGATTAATCAACTCGGTCCCGCTCCTGATTTAGGTAACACCAGCTCCCATCCGCAAGATTATATTATGCATCATTGTCCCGTAACAAAATCAAACTCGACAACTGATACTCGAAAACAGTTTCTTTCCACTTTGGCGCCTTTAACTGCCTGCGTGACTAGTCTCGGTGTCGACGATCACTACTACCACATTTCGCATCACACAGGTGACCGATCTTCCGTAACAAGTTCTGTGGGGACAGAGTATAGTTTGGAAGACATAGATGACGGTTTAAAGAATGAAGAGGATGATACTAAACGTAACGCTCCCGATGTAGTTGTGGGAACACCGTCAGCATCTGAGTCGGGTGACGAATTAGCAATGTTTGTTCAACAAGATGCCAGTCGAATAGAACGAATTAAGAAAAAGTACGTAACTATTTTTTACGTAAACCGTTGTTTGACATTTTCATTTTAGGTATCAGCAAGATAGTGAAGATGACGAGCATGATGATTACGGTTTTAATAAGAGACCAAGCGTTCGTGGAATTAAACCAAGATTTGGAACTACAACCGAAATTTTACAGCAAATTCAAAATCAAATGCAACCTGTTCAAGCGGTCAATAAAGTAAATCCTCACGTGGCTTGGCCGTATTACTCAGAGGCTAGCCTAAGCGGGCTCGATAACAATAAATCGCGAAATATAAATCAAAATATACCCCAATATCAATATACTTATGTTACTGAGGAAATGAAGACGAAGATGTATATACAACATTATAGGCCTACATCACTTGTAGATGACAATGTTTATCAAAACTGTACAAATCAACGATGTAATCGAGATGTCGCTTATAAGACTAATGCCAATATAGTGCATTCTCCTGTAATGCGAATTGGAGGGGGATGTAGCGAGTTATATCACCCTCCTCCTCTCTCCAGCAAAAGTAGAAACGGACGGCCAGAATCACCCCCACCGTTTGACGTTGCAAGGAATGTGCATCAAACTATGGTTTACATCCCATATAATCACATAGAGAGTTATCAACCGGCATGTATGTCGCCCAATCCGCAATACATAGGAAACGAAAAAGGCTACACCAGAATTGTTAACCAAAACCAAATTAATCGTTACGCCGAACCCGTATATCATAGTCAACCGAGAATTACCCACGCACCACTCGTAGATGTAAACTTAGTGAAACAAATGCCTAAACCCGTCATGAGATTACCATACCCACTACCAAACACACAACCCCAAGCTCATCTAATAAGCTCAAGAAGTGAAAGCCCTCTTCCCGGACAGTTTTCTACAGCTAGATCCACGCAAACCACCGCTCCACCAATGGGCACGTGTAATTATTACCAAACTGTCACGCCAAGATATAGGCCAATGGTAGGTCCCATTATATCGCACGGAACCGTACCGTGGAATGGCGATAATATTTATGCGAATAAACTTAACAGGCATAGTTTCCCCGCCGCAATGCCAAGATATCCGGCACCAGATAATATATCGTTAACCGACAGCGAAAGTCAATACAGTGGTCCTCTACCGAACGGATTTCGACAGTCAATCGAAACGACCTTTTCGGCTCAAAAAGATTCCTTACCGAATTCACCCACAAAACCCAAATTTATTGAAAGGGGGGTGCCCGAAGGAGCGGCGAGCGTTTCCCCTCAAGATTCAAATTCGGGTCAAAATAATAGCACCATGACTTCGCCCACATCACCCCAAAATCCTCCTTCTACAAATTCGAAACCATTATTTTACGCCATGAACGTTTGACAGAATGAATAGGTAAATATTAAGGTAACGATTTGCATTAGTAATACGTGCCCGTCTACGGACGAGTAAGGGATAACAGAATGGGGTATGATTTTACAATTCGGACGAAGAAAGATTCGCTTTGCATAATAATGAGAACTATCGACTCGAAGAGATCTCGGTAGGTTATACTAACCATAATAAGGCAGAACTTAATAACATGCAGTATTTTAATAATAAATTAGTAATTTATAAAGTCTAAAGATTTAGATTGGATAGTGCATATACGTATATAAAAATTTCTATTGAAATGAGGGTAAAGCATGTGTTTGTTGGGAACTAATGTTTTTAAACATTAGAGAGTAGTCACTGTTGCCAAAAAATATGAGATTCCATTACCAAAGTATTATTGTATAGTTAGGTAATTAAATGTTACTGACCAAATATTAAATTCAAATGCACACAAGATTCTTAACAATTATTTTGTATTTAAATTTTTTAGATAAATTATATAAAGTAGTTACATAACTGTTTGGTAAATATATTGTTAAGAATTTGTTTGCATTAAATGCAATAGCTTTAATATATTCCATCTTTATTGTCACATGGAATTTAATAGGATTTAGATGTTGTTGCATCTAGAACGTTAGTGACAAAAAGAGAGTATTTATTTATTTATTAAAATTGCAAGTGAGATTAACATTAAATGATCTACTTGAAAATTTTATATTTGAAGGTAGGTAGATGCAAATTGTAAAAGCTCAATTGAGCTTGTATAGTGTTGCTCAAAGCACTGTGTTATATTTTAATACTTAAACTGGAATTGTTTTTATATCTATTTTGATTAACAAAATGTTAGGTTGTTAATGTTTTTTTACGTTTTTATTAAAATTCCAAATATTATGAAGGTTAGTGTTGTAAAATGTTGAGAATTCATCTTGCATTACCTACTGAAATGTACTGAAATAGAATAAAATCGTCGTATTAACATTAAACATTATTCATTTTATTTAATATCACCACATCTGGCGTGCATGGTTTCTTTTTACTGGAATGTCATAAATCGTAACATTTTTTTTATTTCGACTCATAGCAAAAAATTAATGTCAATATGAGTGCAGGGTATGTGTAAGGGTTGGCGGCATGGTTAAATGATTAAACCTTAGGCTTCTATTTTAGTGTTGCACATGCAGGACCCAACAGATACAGAAAGTTCATCGTCCAGAGTGTCGAATATTCATGTGGAAAATGTTGGAATAATCTCCACTCACACTAAGAATTCCAAGTAATCGGAAAAGATCAATAAGTAGTACCAACAGAAGTACTGTTGGCTGGTATGAAGTGAAGAAAATGTAAGCGCATTATTGTGTAGAATAGGCTCAAAGTCGTCCCTTTACATCGATCAAAAATGCTTTAGGGAAATATAGAAAATTGGAAAAACACAAACACTCATCTGCGCACATTGAAGCACGTAAATATGAAAAACCTTAAAGGGCGGCCTGTGAAGAAATCGATTCATACTCAAAATGAAAACTTTTAAGTATTTACATTCATTGTGAGACGCACATCTTTTCCTTGGTAGCAGCTTAATGTCGAAATAAAAAGCAAAATGTAAAAATGTTTTTTGTAAAATCGTATTAAAATTAGCTCATTTATGCAGTAATTTGCGGTGCGGGCGTAAATAGTATGCAACCATAGCAACCACCAGCTTGAAACCATTTTACAACCAAATCTTGTTTGGATTTTGGACGCGAACGACAATTTTGGCCCTTTGGCGTCTTATAATTCCGCCGCGGTCTAAAATCACCTTCACGCCCTGAATAAAAAAATAGCTATTTTGTAAAATTGTATTAAATTGTATTATTTATGCACTAATTTGTTGGCGTAAATTTAAACGATTTTACACAAACTCTTGTTTGCATTACGGACGTGAATGACGATTTTGTCCCTTTTGCGTGTTGTAAATCCTTCTGTTATTTTTGTCCAAATATCAAGTAGCGGTAGATCCTTCGATCGATTGGCTCCATTGGACGACCGACGTTTCAATTTATGTATTGAAAAAGTAGGAAAACATGTCGAGCATTTTTTTTAAATACCTACCTAAATTTTATTTTATGCAAATTTTTAATTTTGTGTTTCAAAAAGTAGCTGTTTATTGCAAAATAAAGTTTGTTTGTTTTGTGTCTACCGTTACCTACTTGATATTTGGACACAAATAACATCGAGTGTAAACATTCAGCGCTACTAGATTAAAATGTTAGTTTGCTTTTTGATAGGGAAAGAAATGAATTTTTAAGAAAAACGGAATATTATCGTAAAACGAATGTTTTTAGGATCCCAATAATACAAAAAAATTATATCATTTCATTAAAAAAAAATTGAAATTATTCGTTCAATTACAAATCTGATATCACCATCGTGTAGAGAATGTCCTGAAACATATTACTGCCAAATATTTTGAAAGTAGTACCCGTAGTGTAGCTAAAAAAAAATAGCATATTTTATTTGGAGAAGTTACTTTTCATGGCTTAGGTACCTTCTACTACGGCGCCGTGAAAAGTTGAACTTCTCCGCCACTCCGCCACATGAAATAATCTAGGTACTAGATATTATTTAATCTTTTCTTCACATTCGAAGAAATAAGGCATAAAACTTCGCCCTTTATTCGTTTATTTATTAGTTCATATTTACTATAGTACATTTACAGCATGAAAGTTTGAATGATCGACATAAACTAATTGTAGGGTAGTCTTATACATATGTCGTTACTCTACAATTAATTTATTTCGATCATTCAAACTTTCATGCCGTAAATCTACGCAGCAATTATTAACTAATAAATAACCAAAACGAGAGGGAGGTTTTGTCTCTTATTTCATTCAATGTAAAGAAATTTTGCACCGACGCGAGGCGACGGTGGAGGTAGAAGAAGAAAAAATGGAAGAAATGGATGAGGAGGCGCCAACATTACCAGTAAAAGAGCTACTTTACAAGATGAAAAGCTAGAAATGATGATGAAATTAACGGGGGAGTTTGTGGCAAAATATCACACAACTATGAAACGAGCAAACGTGAATATAGAAAGTTTTCAGAACTAAGAGCAGAGAACGAACAAAAAAAGGAAACTGATCACATGAGAAAGAAGAAAGAACTACCGTGGAGTTAGATGACAAAATAAAAGTGTGGAAAACAGCAAAGGAAAGAATAACATTGTGCTACAAGGATCGAAAATAGATACAAAAGGCACCAAATAACGCTTCAAGAAGTGCTGGAAAGTTTCTTCCATTTTCCTTCCTTTTTATAAAAACGTCCTATAAAGGTCTATTGACTTCAAAAAAATCTAGTTATAAATTGCAAAATTGTCAAATTTGCAGATCATCTAAAGTTTTTAATGTGAAGTCACTTTGTTTTCAAATATTTCCTGCAAATATAAGTATTTTTGTGAATTGTTTTTATTATTTAAAATATCGTGTTTCTTCCCTCAAGAAATTTAATTAAGTAACAATTCTAGTAGACCTTGAAGTGGATACTTGTACTGTATTATAATCGATACTCATTCCTATACAACCAGTCAATCGAGATTCGTTGTATAAGCAACATACCGTTGATTGAAAAATCTTTAGTCAATGAACATACTTAGTGTTGTTGATTGTGTTGGAAGTGCACCCACCATGGACGGACACCCCAAGTAAATCTTCACTGGTTCAAAACTCTTAATTGTTTATTTGCATTTTTATCTTACATTTAAGATAACCGAATACACAGTTGTTAATTTACACGAAAGTTATAGCGTCGAAGTTTACATTTAAACTCTTTCAGCTTCAAAGGTTACATTACATTTACAATTATTGAAAGTTACATATTAACCGTCCGAAGATTACATTTTCACTCTCCGAAGATTACATAACAACTCTCGGAAGATTGCAGAACAACTCTCCGCGAAGATTAGATAACAACTATCTCGGAAGATTGCGGAACAACAACTCCTAATTTACGTTTGTCAGCCCTTTTATCACTTATGCGTGGGCGTGGGCATTACGATACAAAGACTGCACGTCTGGGGTGGCCATAAAAATGTAACCCGTAAAGGGTGAATTATGAGGAGAAAGCGATTGTCTTCATTGAGATGCAATAACGTGCAGTTATAACAAAATGTCAAATGAATATTATGTACATAAATTTGCTGTAAAAAGGGTTTTTTACGGATGAATAGATTTCTTAAATGGTAATGTTTCGAAAGCGTACAATTTCGTTTCTTAATCTAATACACATGCTACAAACCTATTAACTATACATTAAAATGACGTTTTAACAATATAAGGGCGCACATGCTTGTCATTGTCACTTGACATGTTGATTATTTACAGTACCTACTTAAGTCATTCTTTTTACACAATTCTAAAGTTTATGAGCAACCCCTGTTACTCCGTAACATACCCCCCACCTTGAAGGGATCACCGTTCAATTAGAACTGACACTGGGTTCACTTATCACTATTGTCTCTCCTGTGGTAGTGGACAAAAGCATCTGACGGAGCGCTTCACTACACCATTGGATGTCTTGACACTAGCGACTCTCGACACGTTGTCCTTGCCAGGATGGAGTGCGATGACACGTCCTAATTTCCAATACAACGGCGGTTGATTTTCATTTTTAATCAGCACTAAGTCTCCGACTTCCAGTGACTCATCGGATTTGTTCCATTTTGAACGTGTCTGCAATTCGGACACGTACTCTCTTGACCAACGTACCCAAAAGTGTTGTTGCAGAGCTTGGAGCTGCTGAAACTTGGATAGGCGGCTTTCCACTATGCCGGTAACGTCTGGGTCAGGTACGGCCGTTAACCTTCTTCCGATCAGAAAATGGCCCGGAGTGAGAGCTTCCAAGTCGTTAGGATCCGAGGAAAGAGGTGTAATGGGTCGGGAGTTAAGGATAGCTTCTACCTGGTTCAATACGGTGGCGAACTGTTCGTATGTGAGTTTACGATCGCGCAAAATTCTAAGCATGTGATGCTTTGAGGATTTCACCCCTGCCTCCCATAAGCCGCCGAAGTTTGGCGAGTAAGGGGGTGTGAAATGCCAAGTAATGCCGTCATTCGCAAGCGAGTTACCAATATCTTGTCCCGACCGCGCAAAAAATGAGCTTAATCTTTTTAATTCCGCGTTAGCTCCTACAAAATTCCTTCCGTTATCGGAATGAATGTGGCTTGGTTTGCCTCTACGCGCGGTAAATCTTCGAAGAGCAGCCAAAAACGCGTTAGTAGATAGGTCTGTGACCAATTCCAAGTGCACTGCCTTGACAGCGAAGCAAACAAACAGGGCAACATAACCCTTTGTTACCTTACATCCGCGTCCGATCCTATCTTTGATGGCGACTGGGCCGAAATAGTCTACCCCAGTAACGCTGAATGGTGGTGACGTAGTTGTTCGGTGGATTGGCAAGTGACCCATGAGGGGATTAATTACACGAGGTTTCATGCGCGAACAAGTTACGCAGCCATGCACGATTTTCCGAGCTACACTCCTTCCCGACAACGGCCAAAATAGATCGCGTAGCGATGCAAGGAGCAACTGAGGACCAGCGTGTCCGAGGACATTATGTTCGTGGAGCATTAGCAGTTTTGTGAGTATATGGGAAGAGCTTAACACGATTGGAAATTTTTTGTCGTAGCAAAACGCTGAATTCATTAGCCGTCCACCTACACGAATTAGGCCGAATGAATCCAGGAAAGGCGTAAGGCGGCGAAGTTTGCTGTGTGAATCTAAAGGTCTTTGATCCTGTAAGGACCTCAACTCGGATCGAAAGTCATCTTTCTGAGCCATCCTTGCTAGGACCAACAATGCATGCTGAAGTTCATCACTTGTTAATGCGCTAGTGTGCCGACTGTGCGGGGCGTTACGGGTATTTCTTGCGAAGCGTATGCAATGGGCCGTTACGCGCTTTATGCGAGTGAGGGACGAAAAGGCATCCCAGGGAAAATCGATGGATTGAACTTCAGTAACTAGAACTCTTGGCTCTCGACTCTCTGCTAATTGGAGATCATCAAATTGAATGATTTTGATAGGCCACTCTTTCGGAGGAGCCTTCAACCATGTTGGCCCTTGCCACCAGAGGTTATTTTGTACCAAATCTGAGGGTGAAGTTCCTCGCGAAAGCAAATCTGCAGGATTGTCAGCGCTGCTCACATGATTCCACATGCGGGGCTGAGATGATTCTTGAATGAGGGATACTCTGTTTGATACGAAAGTTTGCAACAGGGCGGAGTGAGTGTTAATCCAATGCAACACTACTGTCGAGTCGGACCAAAGAAGGCAGTTACCTTCGCTTATTGCAAGGGCCTTTATTGTGCGAGCGGCTAACTGTGCCAGTACCACCGCGCCACATAGTTCCAAACGGGGTATAGTGAGGGCCTTTAATGGTGCGACACGCCCCTTTGCGCATAAAAGTTGAACGTCGACCACTCCGTCTGATTGAACACTTCTTATGTAAATAGCCGCTCCGTACGCGTCCTGCGAAGCATCGCAGAAACCGTGAAGTTGTACGGTTTCGGCGTATGGGGATCTCGCAATACGGGGCAGGCGAAGTTCATTTAAGGTGATGAACTCGCGACGAAATTTGCTCCAGGTGGTATGTACTGTTTGTGGAACGGATTCATCCCAGGACAGTTTGTTTAGCCAAAGACCTTGAAGAATGATTTTGGCCATCATTGTGGACGGACTGAGTAGACCTAGGGGATCAAACACTCGAGCAATGTCAGAGAGGATTGAACGTTTGCTTATGGACTTCATCTCAGGTTCCTGAACTATACTGAATTGCAACGAATCGTTATGACAATTCCAATACAGTCCCAAAGTAGGCACGACTTCATTTCCGCCAAAATGTACCCTTTCGGATCCCGACTGAACACCAATATTTTGCAACAATTGGGGTGAGTTGGAGACCCACTTGCTGAGAGGGAACGAAGCCGAATCAAGGATGACTGTTACGTCTTTGACAAGTTGTGTGAGAGAAGCCATGCATGAACCGCCTATCAGGAGATCATCCACGTAACAGTTTCGAGCGATTATATCAGCTGCTTCAGGGTATCGATCGACGGTTTCGATAGAAAGTTGCTTGAGGCAGCGCGTAGCGAGGTACGATGCTGCTCGTGTGCCATAAGTCACGGTAGTTAACTGAAAGACCTGTATAGGCTCATGGGGACTTTCACGCCAAAGGATTTGTTGGAGGCTCCATTGTTCGGGATTAATTTGTACCTGGCGATACATCTTTGAAATGTCTGTACCCACCATATATTTGTGTTCCCTAAATCGAAGTAGGATTGTGAACAAATCATCCTGAACTACTGGGCCCGCTAGTTGAATATCGTTGAGTGATACTCCAGAGTCAGAAGGTGCCGAGCCATCGAAGACTACCCTCAGCTTGGTGGTAGAGCTCCTTTCATTTATGACGCCATGGTGTGGCAGAAAATACGAGGGGGTGCTGCCCAGTGTTGGCGAAGCTTTGACCATGTGACCTAGTCGTTCGTATTCTCGCATGAATTCAACATATTGTTGTTGGAACGAAGGGTTACGAATGAATTTTCGTTCTAGTGCAAATAATCTGTTTCGCGCGCGCCGTTGAGAATCACCTAGACTTGATGGATCCGCCTTTAGAGGAATACGAACGACGAATCTACCAACATTGTCACGCTTAGTTGTCTCCCTAAATGAATTTTCGCATGCAATTTCATCAGGCGTCAAGGATTTCTGTGTCTTGGGGAGTTCCTCAAGTAACCAAAAGCGTTCTAACTGTTCCCGCAAATCTACTTCCCTTGTAAAGCCACAATGAGATTGTGCGACAAATAATTGAGTGCAAGGTAGATGCCCTGTTACCACCCATCCCAACCTTGTTTTTTGCATGAGAGGCCCGTTCGGTGCTAATTTAAACTGACCCACGCACAAGAAGTTCCAGAAAATTCCCGCACCAATGAGCATGTCGACCTCCCCAGGGATATTGAATTTAGGATCTGCAAGTTTAACATGGGCTGGAATCTTAATTGAGGTTAAATCCAATGGAGCACTGGGTAGTGGGCTAGTGATGCGATCCATTATCAAACAAGAGACTGTTTCTGGATAATTGCCAATTGATGATTGAATGCTCGCAGTACATTTGAACGGAATACTAGACGCGACTTGATTAATACCAACGATAGAGGTATTAACGCTTTCCTTAACAAGTTCCAATTTCTGACAAAGTGCGCTAGTTATGAAGTTTGACTGAGCGCCTGAATCGAGAAGTGCACGGCACGTGTGAGACTGGCCGTTCTTATCTGCAATGCACACCTGAGCCGTGGACAACAGGACATTGAGATATTGATTTGCGACAATTGATGCGTTATGATTACTACTAGGAGGACGGGATTGTTGCGGTACTGGCGTAGCTACACCAGCCGTATCCGACGATCCTTCCGAATCTTGCGAGGTAACGCGCTCGTAATGTAATAAGGTGTGATGAGAAGACTTACACTTACGACATTTCATGGACTTACAATTCTTAGATATATGACCGGCCTTTAAGCAATTAATGCATAGTCCCGATTTCTTACTATGCTCAAACCTACAATTTACACTTAGGGCGGCAAACTCAGGACAATTGTAAATCGTATGAGACTTATTACAATATGTGCAACTAGGGTTTACTTCTTGTACAGAATACGACATTTTTGGAGCCGATTTGTTATCCGATTTCCGCTCCGGTTTTGCCTCTTTATTGCATGAATCTAAGTTCTCTAGCATTTCCGCGCGTTTCTTTAGGAATTCTCGTAATTGATCAAAAGTTGCGAGTGACTTTGGATCGCGACTACTTTCCCATTCACGTAAGGTACATTTGTCGAGTTTCGCTAATAATATTTGATTGAGTAACGTATCCCACTGTTCAACGGGTTGATGAAGAGTTTTCAGCGCGTTAATGTGCTTTAGTACCGCGTCGTAGAAAGTACGTATTTCACGAGACGATTCCTTGTGAATCGGCGTTAAGTTAATCAAGGCCTTTACATGATTTTGTATAAGGAGGGGTTCATTATCGTACCTCTCGCGTAAGCTGTTCCAGGCGTCAACATAATGCGGAGTTGAGAACGGAATTGACCTAATCACCTGACCAGCCGTTCCCTTTACTGCCGCGCGAAGGTAATGGTATTTTTGCATATCGCCTAACGGAGTATCGTGGATCAACGAGATAAACGTATCGCGAAATTCTAACCATTCGTCGAGAGTCCCATCGAAAGTGGGCAAGTTTATTTGCGGCAATTTGGCAACAAAGGGTTGTGTGCGCGATTGAGAGTGAATGGAATTACCGTCATTTAATTCCACTTCTTTCGAATTAATCATCCGCAAGTCGGACAATTTCTTAGATACCGCAAGTAATTCAAAGTATGTATGCTCAAAGGTAGCACGTATTTTTAACTGCTCATCGAAGTCAACTGATTCTACCGTATCAATTTCGGTTTGCACTTCTTCGAATTGAGTTAATATAGGACTGAATAATTCACGACGAGAATCTAAATTATTAGCCATTTCGATCGAAAGATTTCCATTTTGTTGAAAATGCGCATTCACGAGATCAACGTAGTCCCTGAATGTGTCACATTTTGCATTTAGCGTACGACGCTTCCGACAGAGGGCATTCATTTTATTAATCAAAGTTAAGTCAATTCCCGCTTCACCGTTTTGAGTCATTTTGGTAAAGGGGTAGCAACGATAGGATAGGTTCACACAATAGCACAAAGGAATGAATTAATAAGAATGGAATGCTCTCACCCAAATATCCTGGCGATTCACTTATTGGAAAATGAATCATCCGGCTCGAAGGACCATACTAATGTTGTTGATTGTGTTGGAAGTGCACCCACCATGGACGGACACCCCAAGTAAATCTTCACTGGTTCAAAACTCTTAATTGTTTATTTGCATTTTTATCTTACATTTAAGATAACCGAATACACAGTTGTTAATTTACACGAAAGTTATAGCGTCGAAGTTTACATTTAAACTCTTTCAGCTTCAAAGGTTACATTACATTTACAATTATTGAAAGTTACATATTAACCGTCCGAAGATTACATTTTCACTCTCCGAAGATTACATAACAACTCTCGGAAGATTGCAGAACAACTCTCCGCGAAGATTAGATAACAACTATCTCGGAAGATTGCGGAACAACAACTCCTAATTTACGTTTGTCAGCCCTTTTATCACTTATGCGTGGGCGTGGGCATTACGATACAAAGACTGCACGTCTGGGGTGGCCATAAAAATGTAACCCGTAAAGGGTGAATTATGAGGAGAAAGCGATTGTCTTCATTGAGATGCAATAACGTGCAGTTATAACAAAATGTCAAATGAATATTATGTACATAAATTTGCTGTAAAAAGGGTTTTTTACGGATGAATAGATTTCTTAAATGGTAATGTTTCGAAAGCGTACAATTTCGTTTCTTAATCTAATACACATGCTACAAACCTATTAACTATACATTAAAATGACGTTTTAACAATATAAGGGCGCACATGCTTGTCATTGTCACTTGACATGTTGATTATTTACAGTACCTACTTAAGTCATTCTTTTTACACAATTCTAAAGTTTATGAGCAACCCCTGTTACTCCGTAACACTTAGTGTTAAACAGTTCATACAAATTTCAGTTCATTTCTATTTAAAAATCATGACCGTGTTGCTTCTGCACATAATCAATCGTGAAAATGAGTTTTAGGTGATCAACACAAAGGGCAAATAGTAAATATAAGGAAAATGCATCTCAAATTGGTATCTACTTTGGAAGATAAAGGCCTTTTACCATTGGTGATAATGAAGCTTATTGGACCATTAAAACTGAAAGTTCAAAAAGCGCTAATCAGAGACCAGAGTAACCCTTAATGACGCTTGAAGTGTCAGATCTTTCTTTTCAAGATTATGCCTACAATAAATGTCAGAAACGCGACAATGAGGAAGTTATTACCAAGAGGCGAGTTGACGTTATCAAAGTAAGTAATTAATCATCCCTTGTTTCTAATGCTTTTTTTAATATTCCAACTTGTATTACCACCGCATGCTACAAAAGTGAGAATTTTTTGTTTTTCATTTATTATTGAATTTGATCATCCCCTTGTAGGGGCGGAGTAAAAATAACTCTACCGCAGGGCGCAGGGGCACTGCTTGTGGTAGGTAAACGGCGACTAATCAATGGGCTGGGGGGCGTATGCAAGTTGAATGGTAGTTTTTTGAATGTTCCTGGTGTAAGTTGATTGATGTATCTACCTTCATCCCTTCATGATTGATGGCATCGGATAATTCCGATATAAGAAAAAAGGAACCGGTAGTTGTAAGCCGCAAGTGTGTTGATGGTCAACACAGTCAGCGACAGGTTGCGACCCTAATTGCGGTAAAACTTTGTGCAATAAAACGGGTTGTAGTGGACCATAAAAGAGATTAATTAATCGCAAAACCTCCCTCTTAGTTTATAATAGGTACGATAAATACGAAATGGAGTAATAATGCGCTACTAGTTTCGACAGTAGTCATCTTCTTCAGGATTATAGAATGAGATGATAACTTGGTGATGAAAAAGTTACGTGTTAAAATTAAAACTTTCATGCAACTTAACATTTAACATTTTAACTTGTAACTTTCATTTCATCTCTTTTATAAGCCTGAAGATGGCTACGGTCGAAACTATAGTAGCGCATTCATCACTTATTGACATTCAAGTACCATAAAAAGAGATATACAAACTAAAGGTTTTGTGAGTTATTACTTACATAATTACCACCCTCTTTTCTACCAACCAAAATCACTCAATGGATTGAACCAAATTAAGAGTATGCTCAGCGCCGGATTAAAAGGGGTGCTACAGCCCCGGGCCCCATTTGCCAGGGACACCCCATTTAAAAAAATTTTTTCGTAAAAAAAAATAAATTAATATCTATATATTTGTTTATTTAAAAATTTATTTAATTATTTACTTGTAGGTACATTTATTTACTTACTTTATATTCATATTATTCGTATGATTTTATTTTAATGTTTATCGTGTAAATGTAAAATAATTCCGATGAGTTTGAAAAAGGGCCCCTTTGACGTAAAGAGCTTCGGACCCCTCAATTCTTTAATCCGGACATGGGTGTGCTATCGACTTTGAAAGAAATAAAAAAATCACAACATTTCTCTTTAAAATTTTATTAATCACATACAGGTACAATTAACCATAATAAATATTTTTTATTTTATGTAAACCATCTATACCGTATATAACGACTGCAATAAAACCAAAAATCTGAAAATAACAAAAGTATCTTATATTAAGAATGCTACGGAATTAATTAATACAAAAATTAAAACCTACCCCTCCTGCCATGTATGCTGGTGCCGGTACAATAAGTACCAAAGACGATACTATAATATAAAATGCAACCAACAGTCCGCATAGGAAGAGTTCGATTTTGTACCATGGAATGTCAAATTTTGAAGCGAGTTGCGTTACATAAAATATAAGGAGGCATGCAGTGGCTATAAAGGCGAAGAATGCACATACAAGAAATGCATGTCCTCTGGGACTGGTACCTCCAACTGCTACAGATATTATCCCGGCGAAATTGGCTATCTGAAACAAACAGAAAATGATATTTCATCAGGGCCTATATGTATAATTAACCAAATCAACAAAGGATTTTGGTAATTTAGAAACGTTTCCTTTTTCAGTTTACAAATTGTGTTTTATTTAAACCATACTTCGTATTAAAGGTAATGGATAAGTTTCTGTGATATTTTAGAGTCATCTTTAAATTTGGTTCAAATCACCAAACATTTGCCATCCTATCGGCAAAGAGTATTATACTCTTTGCTATCGGTATAATCGAAAATGAGGGATTAAACACAGAAGTGTTATATTTCAATCAAAAGAAGCCAGTAGGTAACTCAAAAATATCCATGGTCCATCCTATTTCCAAATGAAATGTGAAGCCGAAGTGTGAAAGACTTCTGAAAGAAATCGTGAACAACGCTGAAGATTTGGTGTTGATCAATCGCCGAGTAAAGGAAATAGGAATCTCAGGTGTTTACGCGAAAATTATTGATAATGAGCAGTGTCGACCCGATGAATTCCTAAATTGCTCGGTCCCGAACACGAACGTTGAGTAGGTATGACAAATTTGCGAGGAAAATGTCACTTCCTTTAGTAGGTACCACAAGATGCAAACGTATTCTTTAAAATTGTGACCGGGTCCACCACTACAACCCTCAAGTCATGCAATGCAATGCATAAAGTTATCCCACCATCCAAGAAAGCGAAAGCGTATTTTTTCTGACAAAATGATAGTCACGGTTTTTGGGACACGGAGAGGAATCTTTTAATTGAGAATATTCCGAATGGGACTATTGGCAATATTGAGAACTTAAAAGGTGCCGTACGCGAAAATTAACTGTACAATTTTGCTCAGAAAACTCCGCTTGTGCACGACAACAACAGATTGTCCATGATAATAGTCAATTTTTTGAAGAATTACATACAACATCCACCCTTGCCCTCTGTGACTAATCTCGTTTTCCGAAAACCACTAGAAAATATTTTAGGTACTCCATGAAAAACATATGATAAGATAGAATTTCAATGTGTCTGATTCAGTCCATTACTACTCCAAGTTACTCCCTGCACTTCCATAAGAAGCACTTGGTTTGAATGTTCGAACATTATAAATGTTGTATCAATCTGTCTGGTAGCATGAACTTAAAAGTATCAAAACTTAATCGACAGAGTTTATAATAGGCAAGCTTAAGTAATACTCACGTACCTCTTCTGCAATTTTCGCTATTCCAGAAAGAGTGGTAAAGTAGTCGAATCCCAAAACTAAGTTATCTGTCTAAAGTAAATATTAAAAAGTTACAGAAAATGTGTATAATTCTAACATACCGCCATATTATTCAGGAAAAAAAATGATTAAGTAATTATAAAACTGTTTTATCTCTCAAGGTGCAATTCGAACTAATTCACATTTTACTCATTTCACACACGAATGATAAGCTTATCAGATTTGTGACTAAGTAAATTCTATGAAATAGGTACACCTGATGGTTACCTATGTAATTCCACGTAACCGAAAGAGGATGAGATAAGATTCTCTTTTAGAACCACGGTATACCGTGTTTAGAACAAAGGACGTTTTCAATATTTGTATTGCAAATGTAAACGAATTACAAATTTGGCACAAAGCATGTGGAGACTAAGCGTATTTTTCGAAACATTGTTTTTTTATTCTCAAAAATTTCGGATGTACCTATATAGCATTTTAATACCCTCTTCCTTTTGTTATATGGCATTATTACACATGTACCCCATAGAAGACAGTTCTCCATGTCCAAAGTAGGATCTTGGACAATATTGAATCTTTCGCCGTTTCGGTTGCAATTTCTTTTATCGTAAGAATTATTTCTGGGACGTTTTCCAGCACGAGTCCTACTTTTACCGTTGCATGTGGTTCTGGAATAGCGCCTTTAAGCAACATTTCCCATTTCGTTTCCAGTCGCATACTGTAAATCGTAATTATACGGCTTTAAAATTGTCGACCAAGGTGATAAAAGTGAACCGATTGGGCTGAAATTTTTACAACAAGCCATCAACCACCCCCATAGCCCGATAAACGAACACAGCCAGGGCGTTAAACGTATCCAACTATAAAGTGACTTGAGTCACAGGTCAACGTCAGTATAGCCTCGATTCGTCACAGTGACTCAATATTGTGGGTGACATTAAGATCCTTTTGATCTCCTCAAAAGAATTTTCACGTTTCGTCTGCCATTACTACTGTTCCTTCTTGCTCAGCCTTTACCTTTTTACATGTGGTAAAAATTCACAAGTTCAACACTTGTAACTCGGTTTGGTTAGTCGAAGTAAGTACTTTATATATGGCATTTACTTTTTCCTTCAATGGTCTACTACTAGAATATCGTGATAATAAGGCAACACGCCCGGTATTCCTGTAAGACTAGTGTCCATGAATTTTTGGGAATATTTGTGATATAGCGTCATTACCGTGTGTCCACATTACAGAAGTATCATCAATCTACCTACCTATACCAGATTTTGGGCTGAAGATGAAAAGATTGGCGAGCGACCGATCCTAAAGATTCCATGGAGATCTTGGCTACCAACGCATCGATCGGCAATAGCGAAGAACCATGGCAACACCAAAAACTTGTTAATAGTACTTATTGATCAAGGTAACTAATCTTTATACAATAGAATTTGCTCAATGATGATAAGAAAATCCTTAATCGGAATTTTGGTAAATAGGGACATAACATCGAAGCTGACCAGAAGACCATGGGGATCAAAGCGAAGATCGGAGATGCGTTAAATGAAATGAATTCAGAATGTGGGATGACGTGCGCCCTACGAATTCCTTCAAATAATTTGTCAGATATTTTACGAGCTGTTGACTATGGGGCGAAGTGAATTTTAGGAAGACCGTACAGGCTCGGCGGTTTGGAGTCGCTAGGGACAAAACAAGGGATAACATCCTTGGGAGTGACAGACGACCTGAGAGCAGGTGAGACCTCTCATTCGATTTTGGGGTTGCAAGGAGTGATGACGCAGGTGTCCTCTTTAAAAAGTCATTTGACCTCATCACTATACTAAGACTCATCTAAAGTGTGACTGTAGCGTTGCCTTAATCTGCAGAGACGATAATTTGCTGATGTGTGCCACCTTAGTGGGAGCGACAGCGAGATTTAAACCTTTCAGAACAACTGAATGCTCCTCAGGAGGGTGTAAGAAGACAAATGGTTTCCTCGGCATGGAACTTTGTGGCAGATGGTTTAAGATGCTTGGGCAGAAACTTCTTGTGATTGATTTGGGTGGTTAAATCCAAAGTGACTTGCGATTGCTCAAAAAAAATTCTGTCGAAATTAGTCCATTGGTTCTTCGGACAAAGAACCGAATTCTCTTCTAGTTTATTCAATGCGTCCTCGGACACAGCTGAACTTACACACTGAAAAATAGATTGCGAAGACCTGGATCGTATGTGAAACTTGATGATTTTTATTATTGTGGTTTACTTTTCTTTTGTTTTCTTGTCCTTAAGAAAGTAGACGAAACCTTGACGTTTAGGTCAATTTTGATACGGTCCTACCTTAGAAGTCGATTTTGTTTTACTGACTCTGGTCGTGGTGGAACCCTCCGCCGTTCTGAAACTACTATTATATGTTTCGGGTGTGCACAAAGAATTCAAATTCAAGAACACCAAAACAAATTATCCAGTGGAAGTCAGGTAGAAGAAGAAAAGGGGGTCGACTCAGAAAGATGGCTGGCGATCGGGAATCCCAAAAGCGCAGTATCAAATATGGTGACTATACAATTATGAAATGTCACACTAAATATTATCAGCATGGCGATTATTATTGTTAGGTACATCAGTGGTCTAAAGTGTTTAACTCTTCACCTTGGGTGACTTGGGTTCGAACCCGACTAAAGTAGCCGATTTTCTAAAACTGAGTAAAACTGAAACACTCCCTTTTTTGATTAGGAAGGAAAACCGTAGGTTCCGTGTCTATGCAATGGTCGGCACGTTGAAGATTTCTTGCCGTGTAAGTATTATAGTAAGAATAGTGCTATTTTCCAAAAAATTAACCTTTCTGTTCATTAATTGAGTCATTGTGTTCATCCTAGGAGACGCATTTTTTAAGTAAACTTCTGAATCGAAAATATACATCACGATTTTGATCGTCATCCTAGTATTTTCCGATATTTGAACGTTATAATCTTAAATTTGCAATAATTTTCAGAATCTGTTAACGACGTACAAAGCGTATGAAATTGTCCTTAATTAGTCAACTTACCCCATGTAACCTAATCTACACGGTCTTGCAAAAAAAAATTTTTGTGTACAGTTTAAAACTCGTGTAATTTTCCACAACAAGGATAATATTTTATGTGTTGGTTTCATGAAAAGAGTTTAATTTTAGAGATACGTAATTAGAACAGTGCAGTAAGGAAATGAATTCATTTAAAAAGTTGATTAATTATACGGCACATTAGAAAAATGCGTAGAAAGGGGACAATTCTACCGTAGCCCTGAATTATTCAATTAAAATAAATATCATTTCATATAATACGTGCCAAATATAGACTTTCAGGCATTATTCCCGATGAATTGTGTCTTAATATAGAGACTAACACGTGTACGTAATAGGTACCACTACATCTTAATTTAAAAAGGTAATTGCGGTTTTGTTATTGCAGCAAAGAATATAATTTCTGGCTTAATGGAGGCCGTATCCGTCGAATAATAGGGAGAATAACGCAACGACTGGTCCATATTTAGTTTAACTAGAACGACAGTCGCTACAAGAATAAAGTTCATATGTGTATTAATTATTATCATGAAAAGGTTTAGAAGGAATATACGTAATTTGTGCAAAATATTTCATCCAGAAAAACTAACGGCGTTTATTTTTCGTAAAAATTATACTAGAGTGTAAATTACGGGTAATTACATAGATTATTAATGGGACACATTAAAAAATTTTTTTCCTAGGTATAACCATGACGGAAGTGATTGATGAAAGCGTTTTGATTACCGTAGATCAGGGCGAGAAAATAATCACCAGCGTTGGTGTTGCTGAAATTGGCGCAGCGATGCAAAAGTTTGGATGGCCCGATTACGTAGTTTTTGTTTTTATGCTATTCATATGTGTTATGATTGGATTTTATTTTGGGTTCGTAAAATCTTCCGATAGTGTACAGGATTATTTAATGGGTGGACGTAATATGAAGATATTTCCGATTGCAATGTCGTTAATCGCCAGGTAATGATCTCAAAACGTTGCCAATATAATAAACATTTTTGAACAGAAACGTTTAGATGCCATTAATTATTTAATAATACAGTAAGGGGAACAGTGGTATTATAACAGCATTTAACTTGCAAAGGCTTCTTCATATTTACTCGCATATTGCATATTTTTCGTAGGTTACGCGATAAGAGTAGGTCTGGAAATGGGTCCCTGCGCACTAAAACGTCTGGCATTGTCATTTCCTACCACAGTACGTTACCACGAATTAAATAAGCCCAAAATCGACCATCTGGCTGTTGGGTAAAGTAGGCCATGCTCCATTTGACTTCAAGCGCCCACCACCCCCAAATCCGACCGGTCCAAGGTGCCAGACTTACCTTCGTATCTTCGAGTAGTGTATCGAATGTGAAAAAAAACAATTCCTCGTCTGGAAATGACTTGACCAAATCGGTCGCTGGCTCTCAGCCTATTACCTTCGCATTAAAACAAAAACAAGAGAAAACCACACCAAGACAATTTAGACATTTAGATTTCATTGCACAGTATACCACAGACATTTCAGGCACACAAAACATAGTACCAGACACTTTCTAGAATTTCCTTCAGCCTTAGATTACGAACTATTAGCCAAAAACCAATGTAAAGATCCAGAATATTAAAATCGGTTTTAAAATACAAAACATCGTTAGATCTCGAAAAGAAAAAGTTACCAAACAAACAAGATGAATTATATTGTATATAATATAACAATGTGTATAACAATATAATTCATCTTGTTTGTTTGGTAACTTTATCTTTCTACAGGTTCTATACACCCGTTTATTACACAATCATTCAGACGCCGGCCGTCTATTCGAAAACTATCACAACCTTTCTCATCCCAACATCAGAAATACAGTTAAATATATTAGAACCAAATTTGTTTGGCCACCTATTTCACGAGATATTAGACGTTGGTCACGTAATTGTTTAACTTGTCAACAAAATAAAGTCATTAGACATGTGTCAAGCCCCCTCCAAAAATTTGCAATACCAGAGAAACGCTTTAACCAAGTCCACATTGATATAGTTGGACCCTTACAACCTTCCTTAGGTTTTACGTATTGCGTAACTTCCTTCTTGTAGTTTTGTGTTCGTCAGACGCGGTGTAACAAGATCAAGTCTAGAATCTCCTTATGAAGGCCCTTATCGTGTCATAGAAAGATTCAAAAAATATTATGCCATTCATGATGTAAATCATGATTCCATTAGGTGTTTTCTTTTTGCATTTTGTGGTACACTTAAGGCACCTCTGTCAATACACACCATTCGTTTTATAAAAATAATTTGACTCAGTTCTCAATAACCCTATTCGTTTTAAAAGCTTTATTTAAGTTTTATATTAACCTGAGGCAGAAATGTCTTATGCCGCAAGGTACTTCAATCACGTGATAATTGTGCATTTGCCTAACCCTGTGGCACACCTGTGGCGGTGCAAAAAGAAAACACCTATTGGCATCAGAGGAAAAAACAAACAAATTTCCATAGATAGGTTGAAACTTATTTTGTAAAAATACCTATTATAAAGGAAATATGGCTATAGCTTCTATAAGTTAACAAAACGCTGTAGAATGGAAAACTAAGGCATTAGAGGGAAAATGGTGAAAAATACAAGGCAAAACGGCGTTTTTCAAAAATTGTCGCTTTTGAACCGCACATATCTAGAAAACGACGAATGGGATGAATATTTCAGCAATTCATATCTCAATTCACCTAATTTAGACATTCGAACTCCATTTTTGTGAGGAAGTTGTTGGTCCTTATGATGAAGCTTCCTTTTCCGAAAAAAACGGGTCATTTTCCGATCGAATCCCCAAAATAATAACGCCATAGCCGCTGACAGAACCGTTTGACTTCCTCCGGAGTGCAACTTCTGTGCACTGTCTCGACAACTACTTTTACCTTCAGTTGTAGCCATAGTTATAAATCGCCGTAAATAATTTTCTCTGAAACGTTCCAAACAACTCTCCCATATTTGAGGTAGAATGAGTTTTGATCGACAGTCAATGAACACTGCATACATCTTGTCAAGTAGCTTTCGATTGAAATTCTAGCAATCTTAGAAAACTCAATAAACTTCAATGGCCTGTCTGCAAGAACTACCTACGCCCTACAGTAGGTATACCTTTTTATTCTATTTTTGTAGCTGTACTGTTGTTTACGGTCGTCTTTTACACCAATCGTCTTCTTCAATCACTTGGTTTATGCTGAATGATTTGGAAGAAGAAAATGAATTTTTGGTACTTCTTTTGAAAATGGCTTGACGCCATTTTTGTAACTGCGGGCGAATGTTGTACAGTTCACACACACCATGCTGTACCTAACGCCATCCTTTGGAAACTACACTTGCGATAACTTAAACAGTTACCGAGAACACGTGCTTCCTGCGACTTAGTGAGTCCCAGGGTTGTAAAGTAAAATTTCGCGTTTTTCTCAAATGTGAGCATTGCTTTAGCTCGTCCACAAGTGGGAGAGTATAAACCGTACATAATAATTGTAATCAGAGGCAAGTCATTGATCGAAGATGAACGCAGATCGGAACCACTCTCGCCGTTAACAAACTATGGAAAGATTGATGCTGTTCAATCTTTGATTGATAAACATCGTCATTTAACTGTGCGGGACGTTCTTCACCCGATCGTGTTACAAAATTTAGCAGAAAAACGTGATATTGGTACATTACGTCTCTGAAAACTGGTGTCAATGGATCGATCAATGTTTGCCACGACCGAAGAACGAGTCGTTCAAACATCAGGCCCGTCATCGATTGTTTCTTTCGACTGTCCCAGAGCTGTTCATCAAAAATTCGTATCAGTCAACAGACGTGGCAGTTTACGAGAAGAAATTCCACCTGTTGAAGTGCACATCCACCAAGTTGCTTGGGTCCGCTAACTAGTAGCTGGACTTACCCAGACCATTTACTATTTCCCAAACTAATAATCAGTTTATATCAAACGATTTCAAGGTAACATGTGACCAATATAAGAAACAATGAGGCCACGGCGGTGCATCGAAAGAGATACTCTTGGATCTGTTTTCAAGTTATCCTTCAACCTCGAGTTCAGTGTTGATATACTGGCATCATGGTATTTTTTGGGAAGACTAAAGCACACCAAAAACTGCAAAAATACTCTATTTAATAAACCGAAAATAGTTATTTCACTATGGTATCCCAACTATTTAAATGTGAATCAACTAAATCAATAATTTCTTACAGTTTTATCAGTGGAATATCACTTTTGGGTATCCCAACCGAAATATACGTGTATGGAATCCAATACCTATACATCCTAGGTGGTGTTATTTTAATGGCACTAATCTTCCAAACGATTTACTTACCCGTTTTTCATAATCTTCACATCACTTCTACTTACGAGGTAAGTATCGACCATTTTCGAAAAAATTCAATGTACTTACTTAATTCTTGTAGTACTTGGAGATGAGATTCGATAAGAAAATTAGATTATTTGGTTCCGTTCTCTTCAGTATAGGAATAGTAAGTAGTAGGATGATCATTAAATGGAGGGACTTGAGACATCCCACCCATTTAGCATAATTTAGTTTACCTAT
Organism: Pyrocoelia pectoralis; assembly: GCA_036250285.1. Taxonomy (NCBI): domain Eukaryota; kingdom Metazoa; phylum Arthropoda; class Insecta; order Coleoptera; family Lampyridae; genus Pyrocoelia; species Pyrocoelia pectoralis. Next base: position 47,900,444 of record CM070076.1, read on the forward strand.
TTTACTTAAAAGAACATTATTTTCCTGCCCGAGTTAATTAACGTCAAACATGGAACAACGAGAAGTAAAAGTAACTTTCACATCCCGTGACATTCGAACATTAATTGACTACAATTTCAAAAAAGGATTGTCGCCATCAGATTGTTTGCAGGAAATTAACGAAGTGGTTGGTGAAGATTTAGTGTTTCAATTCTCAAAGACAAGAGGAAAAAAATACAGACCGTCCAACTGGAGAAATTGTTGAAAGAACATGGGAAATCATAAGTGAAAATCCTAGATCTACAGTGAGACAAATATCCAAAGAATTGAGGATTTCTTACAGGTCAGCCCATAAAATTGTAAGAAATGACCTAAAGATGCGACACGTTTGTGTCAAGTGGGTATCCCATTTCCTCAATGAAAGCCAAATGGAAGCTCGAGTGAAAGCATGCCAAGAAACCTGAAAATATTTCGACAATTGGGACCAAATGGTATTAGACGATTCCTGACAGGTGACGAGACTTGGGATTACTTTTATGATAATTTAACTTTCAAGGATGCCAAATTATGGATGTTTGAAGATGAAGAACTGCCCAAATTACCCAAGAGAGAAGTCCATGTTCGAAAGATAATGTACGCGGTATTTTTTCGGTTAACCGGTTTAGCCAAAGTTGTCAAATTAGAAAAGGGTCAAAAGGTCAACGCTAATTGGTACACCACTATTTGACTAGGTACCGCAAGTCTTCCAGGCTGTCCAAGAAAGACGCCAATCCATACCATTGTCTTTCATCAAGATAATGCTAGGCCCCACACAACATCAGCAACATCAAAATTTCTGGAAGAAAGCCAGGCCACTTTGATTTTTGGCTGCTTAGAACTCGGAAGAAATTTCTGCGAGGAAAACGATTTTCAATTGAATTTTTTTCAAGCATATATGTAATAAAATTTAAATTTCTCTTATTAATTAACTAGAGTCCCCCCATTTAATGATCATCCCAGCAATTTTAGTAACAGTTAAGTAAACGTTGTTTTTTAGATCACGTGGTTGCCGATTGTGATTTACGTTCCTGCATTAGCATTTAATCAAGGTAGTTTTTTGACCGTTTCTACTTTAACCCAAAAATGTTATTAATTCAATTTCAGTAACTGGAGTGAATGTCCATTTGATAACACCGATTGTTTGTATAATTTGTGTTTTCTACACAACTATGGTAAGCTTAATGATCGTTTTGATGGTCATACTTATATGGACTTTTTTCAGGGTGGTTTAAAGGCAGTTGTCTGGACGGATGTAACTCAAACGATAATAATGTTTGGAGCAATGTTGTTGATTACAATTAAAGGTAGTTACGATGTTGGTGGTGTATTTGTAGTGTTAGAGAGGAATTGGTACAGCGATCGCATTGAAGGACCAAAGTATGTATGTGTAGGTACGGTAACTTACTAAAATTAAAACTTTTCCAGTTTTGATTTGGATCCTCTATCACGCCATACCGTTTGGGCACTTGTGCTTGGTGGCTCTGTCTACTGGTTACAGTGCAGTGCAGTTAACCAAAACATGGTGCAAAGATACTTATCGCTACCTTCCTTCAAATCGGCACGCCGGTTGTACTTACCTATACGTTAATTAAACAGTTACTTAACTCTGATTTTAGAGCCTTGTGGTGTTTCGTACTAGGAATCTTCGCCTTACTAATTTTATGTTCTTACAGCGGTTTGCTTATATTTGCAACTTATCATAAGTGTGATCCCTTAACAACAATGGTGTGTAGCCACTGATAAAAATGTTCATTAAATGTTAGTGATAATTTTAGTTAGCTAGAGAGAAAGATCAACTTTTGCCGCTCCTAGTAATGGAAGTTCTAGGAGACTATCCTGGCTTACCAGGATTGTTTGTAGCTGGAGTGTTTAGCGCTGCATTAAGGTACTTATCTTAATTTTTCGTACAATAGCGTTATTTTTAACAACTTATAGTTCCTTATCGACTGGTCTCAACTCCATGGCGGCTGTTGTTTTAGAAGATTTTTGTAAACCTCTTTTTGTTCATAAATTAACTGAAACACACACCAATATACTTATGAAAACTACCATTGTGGTATTAGGCGTTGTTTGTGTTGGACTTGTTTTTGTTGTTGAAAAATTAGGAGCAGGTATTGCAGGTAATCGAAACAGGTAGATGAACGAACAAACTGAATAAAATGTTTTAGTTAACAATAAGTATTGGTGCAATAACAGGGGGACCTTCTCTGGCGTTGTTTGGAATGGGAGTTCTTCTACCTTGGATAACACCAAAGGTAATTTGCCTAAGGTCATGTTCCAAGTAAAGAACGAAAGATGTTTAGGGTGCTATGATTGGAGGCGTGTCTGGTTTAGTTTTTATGTCATGGCTGTGTATAACCGCACAAACGGCAATTGTAACAGGAGATCTGCACTTTCCTGAGAAAACTGTTAACACTGAAGGCTGTCACTACCAATTTACACCCAAGGCATCGAAACCCATCCCATTAAAGTTGAATCAAAATGCCAATATTACAGACGTCTTACATACTGAGTATATTTGCCAGAGCCTCTTGCTTTGATATTAAATGATGCTCTTTTAGTGAAACTTTTATGTTGTATAGATTATCCTACTTATGGTATACGCTGGTGGGATTTTTATTTTCCACGATTATGGGATTGTTGGCAAGCTTTGCCACAAAACCTTTAGATCCGAGAGATGTTGATACGGTTCTTTTAGCGCCGTTTGTAAGGCGATTAATTCCTCCACGTCACTTTCCAAATCAACCTACATCCGATGAAATTATTTACGCATTTGAAGTGGTAAGAAATTCATTTACGTTAAGTTTAACATTCGCTTTGTTTGTTCTAGAAAACGATACGTCTTCCTCAAACAAATGAAGATAAAGAGATTATTTAACTCATCTTGCGTACGTTAATAAGAGTTTTTTGTATACCGAAGTTTTTTTTATTACAAGTGCCAAAATACGGTTCATTTTAGTACGTCGTACACTGTAGAAGTTATAGAAAATTATATATGTACCTACCTAACTATTATAAAAGCGTGAAGAATTAACGTTTTCTACCTTTACCTAATATTTTGTCACGATCTTCTGAAAGTGAATGTGACGACAGGACTTCCGCACTGTTTTTTTCCTTCGCATATATATGACTGATGATGAAGACGACGTCGCTCCAAAAATGATTATTTCCATCTGATAGTGATCTGGAGGTGTAGTTGTTGTCACCATTCCACCACAGGAAACGTTGACTATGGTTGTCCTGATCCCGAATTACAATTCGATGGAACATATTCGCTATATATGTACCTAGTCAAGCCAAGTCTGCGGTGCTTTGAGCAGCTTATCGTTCAGACATATATACTCTGTGCCCAACTTAAACTTTTCAGGCTTGTTTGGGTTGGTCATCCCAGAGTGTGGGATGCATCAACTGTGCAGAGGTTTGTTGACAACTTATGGTCTAAGTCTAACCCAGTGGTTCAGAGTGTTCAGCTGTGCAATGGGCTCGCTTATGTTTCTACTTAGAACTTGACTCGCTATCATTGATATACAGGGCGTCCCAGGTTTAATGATCAGGACTTTGACATTTTGTAGAGAAACACATTTTAAGGTGGGTTGTTCCTATATACATGGGTCCTAAAATTCTTTGTTTCTGAGATACAGAGTGCGTCACAATTTTCAAAAAATAAAGGTTTTATTTATTTATTTCCGAACTGTTGAAAATATTCAAACCAAAATTGGCACACAAGATACATGGACAGAGCATAAGATCCATGGCAACCATAATTTTTGTACACAGCCAAAATACATTTTTCGTGAAATAAATGACAAAAATCTAGTTTGCGGCCACACGGTAACAGAAACGAAAAAAAGTCTAGAGACATTTTTTGTTCAGAATTGAATGCTCCATCGAAAAGTATATTTCGAATATTTAATTCAGGGCCGTACTCTTTTTATTTATCAAATTAGTAGAACGGATTACCCATATCTCCGCCACTGGTTGATTAAAAAAATGGATATTCTTCAATCATGTGGCCCTCTGTCCTTGTATCTTGTGTGCCAATTTTGGTTTGAATTATTGCCACAGTTTGGAAATAAATAAATAAAAACTTTATTTTTTAGAAAACTTTAACGCCCTGTATCTCAGAAACAAAGAATTTTAGGAACTACGTTTATAGGAGCAACCCGCCTTAAAATATGTTTTTCTACAAAATGTCAAAGTCCTGATCATTAAACCTGGGACACCCTGTAGAGAGTTATTATTACCAATGATGATGTCCAGCACAACATTGTTTGTTCCACGATTCTTCTCATATGTGGATTGTGGATCATTTCAATGAGAACAGATTTACTTTGATGTCGTTCACCGTCTTCACTCCAGAGCGAAGTGACGAATTCCAAGGAAAACTTCCATCAGATCCGGAGTAATAGCGGTAATACTTTGTCCAATCATTACGCTTGTACTTACTTGCAACTATAGGAGTTTCCAGTAACACCGAAAGGTTCAACCAATAACCTTCACCAAGCAGTCATATTCATGTTGGGTTTCCTTTGGTCCTTGAACCGTCACTAGCACAATTTGTAGGGCTCTGTCGCAACCTTCAATCACCGCTACGTTACATCCCAGCAAACACATTTATATATAAAATACATACAAATTATGTAAGAGCTTTTTAGATTTATATAAAACTGGAAGAAAAATAAGAGATATTTAATGTCAGGATGTCAGCAATTTTCAAAATAATATATATGTCTATTAGATGTAAATTCTTCTACATGAATTTATATACGTTTTATGTATATTTTATGTAATATTTACATAAAAATATTAGTTGTAAAAGCGTTGCGATGACCAAAATGGCAGCTACTCGAGCATAATGTAATTATTATCAATGTAAAAAATTATTTAAGCAGTTCCATACAAAAAATGGAAAAACTACATTTTACGTGCAACTGTACTTTTAATTATATTTAACTTAATTCTTGCACGAACCCGTTTTCACCTGAACTGAAAGCCGACAGTTTATTATGATATACTTGCTTGAAAAGTGTCCCTTAACCGGATTCGAACGTTTGCGGGTGGGCGTTGCAAGTTCTGAAATCCGACATTCTACCACTGCGCTAATCTGTAACATCGCTTCTTTTTATTTCGTACTTCGTAACTTTGCGCTGTTTCGCGTTATTAGTTTAAATTTTGTTTGATTATACCGTTGAGTGAAGTCTTATTCAATAATTATACCTCTCTTTAACTTTATGTTAAAAATGACCAGGATTTAATTTATTTTATATTATTTATTTTCTATATAAATTAGACGCATTTTAGTCGATACCGATCTAATATTAAAGGTACGTGAACTACAATTTTTGGCGTTATAGAAAACACGCGCGTGCGATTACTTATGTGGCGCAAATAGAAACGGACTTTACTTTCGACCATACAATATATGCAATCATAATTTCTAATTATATTTACAGAAGGCATACACAAAAAATGAGTAATATTACATATAATATTTTACATATAACGTACATAAATCTAATCATGTAAATATGACAGCACATGAATTTCATGAGTGACATGTAATTATCTATATGTATATATTATATGAATTTCTGTGTACAGAATATCCGTAAGTTTCTATACTATTATGTAAAATATACGTAATTGTGTGACATACGGTTTATATAACTTTATTAAAGAATACTTACATACTTGATATATAAAAAAGCATATGTAGGGGTATTTACTTCAATTTATATATGTTGTATGTATATTTTATATGTGTGTTTGCTGGGATTGAAACATCCATATGATACTGAACAAATAGAAGCAGCTGGATTTGGAGTCATTGCATATGACTTCGTCAATTATTTCTTCCAATCGGAATGAAATAAAACATGATGTTTTTGTGCACATCCATCCTTGGAACAAAGGTTTGTCTCTGTACACGTTCTGAGACGATGTCTAGGCTTCAAGCATCCTGACACGCCTTTGCTTCTGTAATGACCTTCCATCGTTCATCCAATGTCAGTTTGTTATTCAATTCATGGTTATCCCTTTTGGGCATCCTGTAGCGATTCGTCCTTACCTCCACCAGTGCCGGCGCAAATTGTAATCGGCTCTCGTTTTGGGCTACACTCATTGTCGTCGCTCTCCAAATCCATTATTGGTTTAACTACCCTCGAGATCCAAATGATCCTTGTAGCGCGGTCACCGATTATCCAACAATTTCTGATAGGTAGTACAAAGTAGTGCCTATTGAAAATTCGTAGAAAATGCTATTCAAATCTGTAATAAAATACAGAGTGTGCCGTTTAAGAAAAATGACATGGACACATTGGAAAAACAAATCCCAAAATGTTATTCTGATATCTATCAAGATGGCGGAAGAGGAGCCTTACATACAAATGTCAATGTATCATCTAAAGAAACATAACTTTGGTAAGTGAAAGCATCTTGTATATACAAGATGTTCCTCGTTGTTGACTGCAATAATCTATTAGAATTTTTTTAGTAATCTTCCACTCCCATATCGTTGGGACACCCTGTACAATTTCCATACGTTTTTCTTTTTTAGAACACCTCGTACGTTAAACAAATTATTTTAAAAGTGTATCTATAATCGGTCCCTATCTACCTTCAAAACAGAACCATTTTAAAATCGTTTAGTATCGAATAAGAGTAACCCTGTACATGGGCAGCTATACAGTAATTTCCCGGGGTAGAGGGGCGATTTGGGGAGATCATTAGCCATTTCAACAATATGAAGCAAATTAAAAAGCGTTTCGTTATATAAGAATTTATTACTGCTCAGAGTCCGAGTCAAGGGGCCCCCCTTTATGGGCGCCCATGACCCTGTATTTTATCATTGAATAACAATCATTCAATGATTTAATGTAGCCATCTACAGTGCGATCATAAATGCCTGTCCGGAAAACATCGATATCAGACGTGTATATTGCCAATATTTACTACCACTTTTCATTTTTATGAACGCGGCCAACCCTCTCCTGTCATTAACATAACCTTAACCTCTAAGCTAATCATTAAAACTAGTACTCCTCTCCTGTTTTTTCGTTGTTTAATGCACATTTCTTTTCATTATTTTCGCCTTTTACAGAAACAATCTTTTATCAAGAGTATCAATACCGTTACGTTAGTGGCAAATATTTAGTAATTGATACAATAATCTATGTATTGCGGCAAATACTTACAAATGCCATGTTTCATAAGAGCGGATCGGACACTCATGAATGATTTCCCTGTATAATACGCGTTATAGGTGTTGCCTGCGTAGCAGGCGCAAACAAAACGAAAATAGCGATTTTATCTGTATATTGTTGAGAGTCACTAGTTACGTAATTCGTATGGAATTTCCTCCAATCGCGAAACTTCTGTGTAGTATTTCTCCGTATTTCGTCGGCTTTCTTTTACGTAACAACACGATAACATTTTCATCTGGTGCTCAACTCAATTCTCAACCATTCAGTTGTTCTAATACCGTTCTCATCTCATTCTATATTTTTTTTTCACTGTGATTTCATCGACTTAATTTAACAGGTTTTCGCTTGACAATCGTGATTAATATAACACGTTCTTCCTAATCTGATAAAGGAAACTATATATCCTTATTATTTCGTAAGTATTTGTTAAACATTGGTTATGTAGCGCTATTTAATCAATATTGCTAATGTCGGTGCATCTTTCTATTATTTATATCTAAGTACATACTTAATAAAAAATGATTCGATAATTTTATAGTTCCATTACTTTTATTTATGCTCGAGTATATTAATAATTTCACGTGTTCATCAATGAAGGTTCTCAACAAATTTAAATTTATTTATCCTTGCCAAATTTTCTTTCAAGGACTCTGTAGTATTGCTGTATTTATTTTTTATTCTTTCTGTACTACTTATATTAAAAAGGCTTTAGTAAGTTTCTTTGTAACATCAAAAGTGAAGTTAGGCAACACAGAACACAAATACGATAGTCCAGATTTTTCCCGCCTGCTGGTCAGCTGGTCACCCACAGAGAAAAATTCACGCAAAAATGCACACTTGCACATAAACTTGATACATGTATACAGAGTGAGTGATCATATATCTTTCACTCAACGGTGATAGCCTATCCAATAGGTGTTTTCTTTTTGCACGTTGTGGTAGACTTAAGTCAGCCCTGTCAATAACACACCATTCGTTTTATAACAATAATTTGACTCACTTCTCAATAACCCTATTCGTTTTAAAAACTTTATTTTAAGTTTTATATTAACCTGAGGCAGAAATGTTTACATGACGCAAGGCACTTTAATCACGTGATGATTGTAACTTTACCCAACTCTGTGGCGATGTAAAAAGAAAACACTAAACACCTATAATTTCGACGCGCAGCACTGCGAACTCGAAAACTTAGAAAGAACTTAAATTAGACTATGCGCTATTTTATGCTATTTCCGTAGATGTTAACAACTTTGAAAATTCGGAAGACTTTCTAAGTTATACTAAAAAAATTGAAAATTTCGATTTTTTAATTCATTCAAAATCTACGTTATTTTTTATCCGCCTGTTTTCAAATTGGGCAGTACGTATGTCAATCAAATGGTGTTGACAGACTTTTTCTATATTATCTTCTAGATTTCGTGTAATGATAGCCAACTTTTCTTTGTCTTGTTGGCACCATCTTGGATGTTTAGGTCCTGAAATAGAGAAAAAAAATCTCTTTTCAAAAATGTTTTTGCTTTGTAATAACATCTAGGCAAAAAACAAAGTTGCATCAAAAACTGTTGGGCTTTATTTTGACAGATCTTAGAAAGATTTTTGATTATTTAATATTTAAAAAAAAATATGGAAAATTATAACAATAAAAATATCGCAACAAATAAAATCTGGTATGTACAAAAGATCAAAATGTGGACCATTATTTCGTACATCCATATGATCCACAGCTCTACGAACACGTTCTTCTGGGATTGATCTGAAAGACTTCTTCAATTTTGACATGAATATGTTTGTTGGAAATAGTGTTGTACTTTATTTTTCACATCTCTCCAAAAGAAGTGGTCCAGAGGTGTTAGACAGGGCGATCGTGCAGGACATTGAATGGGACCTTGCCGACCAATTCGACCATTTAAATAATTTCGTACCACTTGAGCATTATGGGAACCCGTGCCATCGTGCTGGAACCATTGAAAATTTTGAACAACTGCCATCAACCATGTCTTCCAAATGAACTCGCAAAAAATTGAAATAATGTTATTCACACAAAAATGTTTCCATCTAAGAGGTCTGTCCAGATATAGTTTCATTATTTATAATTACAAGTAATTCCACTAACATTTTTGCTTACTGCCTTGTTAAAAATTTGCACAAAATTTCTGGTTTTTATGTTTAATGACGCAATTATTTATTAATGCAGTCGTATCTTCGTGTCATCGTCTAAAGGAATTTTTTTTATATGCTGGCATCATAAACGGCTCTTTTGATAACTAGAAATCGTTCATAATTTCCAGTTTTATTGCACAGAAACAACGACGTCATCTTTACCTCATCTGACATAATATGCTGTATTTACACACGACACATAACAACAATCGTATCCAACGAAACGATATCGTCATCGCATCCAACATTCATGCAAGTAGTCTGTTTAAAAATAAAATTTTTCAAATTTATGATGCTAGCATCAAAAAAATAGCGTATACAACTTATAATCTTTGTGTTAATTGCACTCGAGAAATTTAGCGTGACTCGCTCGCTGCGCTCGCTCGTACGTTAAACATTCTCTCGTGCAATAAACACCAAGATTATAAACTTGTTGAATAATATATGTACTATTAAAGCACAATGTTGTGATTATTTTATGTTAATACTTTCAATAGATCATAAATAAAGAGACCGTTTTATTTAGAATTGAACTTTAAACAACTTATGAACTATTGCCTCATGCAATCAATAATTGAAAACTTAATTCAGACGTTAAAATAGAAAAATAATCACTAACGTACAACGTGTTCAATTTTATTTAATTGTTTAACAGCGCTATTCTACTTAATTAATTCGAATTTTCCTGAATAGAATGTTGTTGTCATGAAGTATTTATTAAAGGGATTAGAATCAAAAGAGCGTTATTTTTTAATGCATTAGCGTAGTTTCTTTAAAATAAATTGTGCAAGTTGGCAAACTCAGTATACCATTGCACCAAGATTACACCTTATTTAAATGGATTTCGTCATTGACTAAACAGCGGAATAGTGCCTCTTTTGAATGAAAATTTGAAAGAAAAACCATGACCGTGTAAACTTGAAACCCACATGTTTATTGGGGAAAAATAAGTGGGAGAATCTGGGGCTTTTCATCGAAAAACCCAAAACAAAATTGGAAATGATGTGAAAAGCCTCTGGGATGAATAAATTCGTTATTAACCTGTGTAAGAAAAATAAGTTTTAATAATTCGTAACAAAAATACTCCACCAAATTACAAAAGTCGATCTTTGCATTAACAACTAACTTCCATCAAACAATACTTAATTGACATCGATTTTTTCGACCAATTTAAGTTTAATTGACAAGACCGGCCATAAATACATATCTCATTAGTCATTATTAACTCTGAATAGCATGTTTCGACATAATTAATGCCTGTTTTAACAATTAAGTATAAAGTTACCTATTTGTTATTTCATTGTCGTCCGTGCACTGGTGTCCGCTAACAGGAAAAGAACTTCCTAATCCGAATCTCAGGATGGTTTTAGATCAAGGGTCTAACGTAACTCTTTGTCATTTTCATTGGGCTTGATCAGTTCTTTGGTACAAAGGGAAGGTAGGATAAACACCTCTGCAAGGCAGGTTTACATACACCAACTTTTCGTTTCTCTACAATCCAATTTCAACTGAAGATGATTCAATAAACCTATTTTTGAACATTGTTTGCCATTTGTGAGCCTTTGCAATGAATATCCCTTCAAGCCTTGAAATCAGATACCAGCCTACTTCTGGCTACGAATTTACTATTACTGAAGTCTCTACAGATCTTATTGACCCATCTTGTTGGTGTCGCTCCTGTTTTCATTTTCAGAACTGCTATTGCAGATGCCTAAATAAGGCTAGCGAAGGACTCGTGATCCTGATATATTTTCTCTAGATATAGGTACTGATATTAATCTTCTTGATACAAGTGTTTTAACGAAATTTGTACTTAGGTTAAATAATTCTTTACGGTTTATTAATGTACTTGATATTATGTTATTGATTTGCATGTATACCTAAGGTATACTGTATCTACATATTGTTTATTGTTTATGATATGTATTTTGTGTGGGGTTTTCCCTATCTGGAATATAAACACACTAATATTGTACGCGTGAACTCATGCGGTCGAGTTAGAATAAATGTATTAAATATCCTTCCTGTGTATTATTGGGAATCACAAAGGGTGTTAACATACATAACAGTTTATTTGTAGGTGCAAAGTATTTATTGTATCATGGGTGCAAGGCCGTTACACAAGTTCGACTTAAGTATATGTGATAGATGGCGCTATTAGAGTTTTCACTGACATTTCCCACTAACCTTTAGCTAACATGACTAAATTTCTTTTTAAAGTTCTTGTACCCACAATTGTTATTATAATAAAGGTAATGCTTAGAACGTGAAGATAGATAGATGTTCAAAACTGAAATAATAATCAGAATGGACTTTATTATTAATTTATGTACTTTTTTTTTCAGTATTCCCCCATCGTCTGTTCTCACAAATGGGGGATGCTAAACAGCCCCAATTTGCGTAAGTACTACCTACTACCTACTATTTTTCCACCATTGTTCTTTCTATCTAATTTATAATGTAATGCAAATTATCTACCCCTTGTACGAATCAATACAATAGTGAATAATACAGTATTTTGATCTCCGTGACCTTATTTAGTATTAAATTATTGACGAGTGATTTGTTTTCAGATTATTGCCAAAAATTATTAATGGAGGAATTGCCGGAATCATTGGTGTATCGGTTGTCTTTCCATTAGATCTTGTCAAAACTAGATTACAAAATCAACAAATTGGTCCAAATGGAGAACGTATGTATGCGTCCATGTAAGTTTCTCTATACCGTACTTAATATTGGGGTCAGGTTCGTATTAACCATTTATTAAATTGTTAGGGTCACACATGAGTTGTAGGCAATTGTCTCTTCCAAATTTGCATTACTCCTACTTAATCGAACTTACGTCATTTTGAATTTATTTAAATAACGCACAATTATTTTACTTATTTGATTTTAATTAGAATTCAATTTCATGTCTAACAATACAGAGTAAAGTAAAGTACATAAATGGATAATCAATACAAATTCCCTCGAATATCTTGACAAGGTCAAGTGTTCTTAGTAGATCAACAACCTCGTCATTTTTTGGAATATCGAAGTTCTGTTTAATAGTTTAACTGTTCGACTCAAAGGGTAATTAATGTAATTACTTTCATTCGATATCCCATTGGGAATTCGATACAAAATTCATCAATTGTGTAAGATAGGTAAATTATTCAGCATGAAAACTTTGTCGAAATTACTCGGCAAAAATAATAGTTGTGATAGATTAAATACACGATTTTGTGTCATTGATTAACATGATTCCCCGAACTTGCCAAATATATGTTGTAATGTGTAATTGGTTACATGCTCGTCGTTTGTTATAGCCCCCTTCTACTCCCTTTTGCCTGTTTGTGTTGTTATGTATTATGGATTTCCCAATGTATCTAAAAGAAAAAATCTTATGGAAATTGTCTTATAATAGGGCAGAGATGACCCTTGAGATCCTCACTCCCATATCAGGCTATCGGACGGATCGCGCGTTCCCGTATAAGTATAGTTCAGTGGCAAAATCGCATTTAGTCCAATGACTTCAGACACACATTAAAAAAATTTATTCAGTTTGGTTAACATAAAATGTACGCGGTAACTCTTTTTAGAAGTGACAAATCGCAAATCGAAATTTGGCACACAGGTTCTTTACGTATTGATTAAGAAAGTATGCTATTGGGCCAACAGAGACAAAAGTTACAGGGGCTCCTGTCGATTGGGAACAGTTGACGCGCAACATTTTAGAATTACAAGGTATACAATTTTCTAGATCACTATCGACTTCGGACTTTTGCTAGATTGTAGATTATGATTCTTAATCAATATAATTCCCATCCGTGATCCAGATCAAAAGTTGTGGAGAATTTACCCAAAATCGTTATGTATGCACCAATAAGAATCGAAATCATACATTTTAGGCTACCACGCGGATTAAAATAAATGATCATCAAAATAAGTGGTGGTAATGTTGAGGATCCTTTGATATTCCGTTGCATCGGTTTATTGATCATAATAGTAACTGTATTGTATTGTAATCTTTATTTGTGTTAACTTACATTTTAACTTTTTTTTCCCATTACTTATTTTGCTGAGACTGCAACTGAAGCCTGAAGATCTATTCTATTATAATCTTTTACAGGCTCGATTGCTTTCGTAAAACATACAAAGCGGAAGGTTATTTTGGAATGTATAGAGGATCCGGAGTAAATATTCTTCTAATTACACCCGAAAAAGCAATTAAATTGGCGGCTAATGATTTTTTTCGATACCATCTACATCCAAGTGGGGGGTAAGTTTTTAATTTTTCCGCAGACAAAATCAAAATCTGTTTATTATTTTAGTGCAATGCCAATTAGTAAACAAATGTTAGCTGGCGGTTTAGCAGGGTTTTGTCAAATAGTTATAACAACACCTATGGAGTTATTAAAAATTCAAATGCAAGATGCCGGACGAGTTGCAGCTGCAGCTAAGGCTGGTACTTAATTTTTTAATCGTCGTTGTTGTTGAGTAACTTAAAACTTATTTAGAGGGTAAAATTATACCGAAAACGTCTGCTACAAAAATAGCGTTGGAGTTATTTAAACAGAAGGGTATACTGGGTTTATATAAAGGTACTGGTGCGACGATGTTACGTGATGTTTCGTTTTCAATTGTTTATTTTCCATTATTTGCCACATTAAATGATCTCGGTCCAAGGAAATCTGATGGATCAGGTATTTTTTAACTCTCACATTCTAAATGTTTAAAAACTAATTTAACAATAATTACAGGTGAGGCTGTGTTTTGGTGTAGTTTTTTATCTGGACTTGTCGCCGGTTCGACTGCGGCATTAGTTGTTAATCCTGCCGATGTTGTCAAAACTAGACTGCAAGCTCTTACGAAAGCCAAAGGTGAGATGTCATACTCGGGAATTGCGGATGCATTTATGTAAGTAATCAAGTTAACACTGTGGGTGTTGTATTTGATTTTTTCGTATTTTAGAAAAATAATGAGACACGAAGGACCTAAAGCATTTTTCAAAGGTGGCGCATGCCGAATGATCGTAATTGCTCCTTTGTTCGGTATCGCACAAACGGTGTATTATTTAGGTGTAGCCGAAATGTTACTTGGCAGAAAGTAACGCTCATAATTGGATAAATAGTAAAATTTTAAAACTAAATTACGAACCTTTTAATTTAATTGTAAACGGATGCTTCTATTTTAAGTAATTAACTTACTGTCAGATTTATTTTAATAATATTGATCGGTTCGTTTTAGAACTATTATTTCTACAACGTAGATCTAGGAAAAATATTTTGCTTCCAGTTACAATTTCATGTCTTCTTTTTTGCTAAAACGAAATTTTCACTTTGATAGATAATTATTGATGAATAGCTTTAGAATTTAAAGTATTTAAACAAATTGTAACTTTTAATAAAGAAAGCATTGTGAATTACAAAAAAAATGTTTGCCATTGTTATTTTGTAGTATTTGAAGAATTAGTAAGCTTTTACTTTATATTTATAATGATGCTCAAATGTAACTTTTTTAATTAAGAGTGTGCTACGCACAACTAGAACAGATCGATTACAAAAGATAATGTAAAGAAATGCTGTGATTATGAATTCCTATTTTTTGCAAGCATATGAACTGACGCTAATTCACAATGCTCCGATTTTGTAATTGTTAGATAGGAAAATTTCTTCAATTATCGATGACAATATCAATTCGACTAGAATTAATGTGGCCTCGGAGTGAATAACATGTCAAATTATGTGATCTATTAATTTTTTATTGATTTTCAAATTTCTATTAACATTGTGTTTTAGTCAACAACGGTATCAGTCAATATAGTATGTGTAAGTCGTTTATTATATTAATAATCTATGTTTGATGAATACGAAACTACAGCAAAAGGGAGTGTGTCGTATATATGTACTGCATATTCGTGTGTATATATTGTTGATTACATGTTTAATTGTTGTTTTAAGCAAAATATAATATTGTTTTTATCTAAATGTTCATCTGTATGTTAAGAGATTGCGTAAAAATGTAATATATTGCATCTATAATCCTGACCATTTATTTACTAAATCAATATGTTTATTAACATTAACTAAAGTACTATTCACCAGCTATCTTTGTCTCATAGTGCTCGTATAATAATTTGAAGAAAATGATTAAGATAATTAATGAATGCATAACACCTACAATTGCGCGATTTATTGGTTTAGCATTATAATCCTTATTACAGAAAAACACATAATTAAAATAACGGGAACAAATACATACACCTAAATCTGTAATCGGAATTACTTTCTAGGTATGCTACACCATATAATTTACATTCAGAAAGTTTAATAAGAAACTTCAGAACAGGATAGGTTAAAGGATACTCAGTCCAGGGTTGTATTCACACCCTAAACCAACCAACCAACCTATTTGTGCTACTAAGGAAAAACATGCCTATTAGAGGAATGAGGTGTATTTACAGTGTACACCGATCAATATACAATACAAGATTTTTTATTCAAATGGCTACGCTTGCTTTTCTGGAGGTAAAAGGAGCATTTGATTGATACACACTCTTGGTAAAGATCTTTTTTAGGTGGATCGAGTTCATGATCAAACAGTTGGTGTATCGAAAAGATTCCCTAAAGGATAAGCGTTACTTGTATTGTGGCATCTAGTGGACAAGCTACTATAGAAACTCCATGGTCAAGGATTCTTTACCATAGGTTGTGCTAATATCACAATCTTAGTACAAGGCCGATTCGTAACTACAAGTAAGGAATGAACACAAATGCCCCTAAACCTCGAGTTGTGTCCCAATCCTTCACAAAGGCGAATCTTAGCAACTGACGGATAAGTCTGTTCATAGTCCTCGTATCTTTCTTGCATAAAAGCACGTGCTACTAACAACTACTTCCCATGTAATGTATTCCCACGTTTTCGTGTCTGGCTTTAATCTTAACTCTTCATCAAAGGAATGTGGTACATCATTTACAAAATTAATTACATCAAAAGCCATATATAATTCATAGTCCTCATATTTCGAAGGAATCTTAGTCTGATGCTTATTTGACTGTCTTTTTTGTTCTCTTCATTATCTAACACTCATCATGAAATTTAACTTAAGCCACAATTATATTATTTCTATATCCAAAATCACTCCCATTAAATTTTACATTTCTAGTAATAATTAACATATATCTTTCCAAACTCCATAATTGCAATGATCTATGTTTGCAACAGTAGTGCGTGTCTCCTTCAGTATTGGAAACTGATGAAACTCTGATGCCTTAGATGCCCAGATAATTACTAGGCCTTCTCTAGTCGAAACGTCTGCTTTAATGAAGTACTAGTATGTTTCATTGAATCAATCACCAACTCCTGTAGAACGCTTCTCTATGAATCTGTATGAAAAAATAATTGACAGTACCAAATACTAGTAAATCTTTTACATTTGGTTTCTTTTCTACTGAACACTGTTCCGATCTTCTATTAACATACAGAATTTCTTCCTCCCATAACTTTTTTCGGTTTCTGATTCACATAATTATATCCTAGAACTTTCTACCAATCAACTACCTTTCCTCGCGGCCTTGCCATTCTGTTGAGAATTATATGGCACTGTGTAATGCAATATATGCTATTTACCCAAAACTTTGCAAAATTCCCTGAATCTGTGAGATGTGAATTCAGCCCTCATTATCACATCTTAACTTTGATATTGAGTTTGTAAACATTGTCTTTGTCATTTCAAAGTACTCCTTCAAAACCCTCTATAAATGTGATAAAATACCTACCTACTTACATTTATTATATCTGGCAGGGGTAATTGGATCACAAATTTCTATATGTAACTTCTGTTCTATCTACTTCGTTTGTTTACACCTACCTATAAGTACTTAGTTAGCTAATGCCACAGACAACTATAACCAGTGCTAATGCTTATAAACGATTTGGAAACCAAAAATTGCTATAAAAATGATTTGTTTAGACTTTAGATTATAAAAATCTTTCCGCCATGATTGCGGATCCTAGAGTAAATTGTATAAGTTTTAATATTATTTCCCTTTACTCACAGACAACTTGACTTTAACTGTATGAATAAATAATATAATATGACCCTCTGGTGCCCGTCTGCAAAGGCAGGCTTTTGTTTCCAAAAAACTTACTCCACCATAAGTTGGTACCCGAAAAACAACTCTCTATAGAGAGCGTCAACTACCACATTGATATGCGTTATGTCCATTGTAAACTGTGCAATGAACGAAAATGTGGCAGTTTTTCATAGTGTTACTCGAAGACATAGGTTTTTATAGTTTGTGGTCTTTTATTTATAGTCTGTATGGATGGTTACAATGGTATGCTTGTAATAATAATATTAATACCTAATAATAAAAAAACTTACAAAGCTTAATAAGGCATGACCCTTTCGGACCGTCCCCTTGGCTGACATTAAATCATTAAAAGAGGAAAAACAAAATAAATTCTTGTAAGTGTAAGTAAAAATAAATTTACACTATTCTTGTAACTAAACTCTTGCTTGTAAGATGAATGTGCTGAACGAGACACAGACAAAAGTTTGCAAAGTAACCAAATCGTGCATGTGTACCTGTAGAGGTGCTGGATGCATCATCAGTAAACGGTTCCAATGATACCCCACACTATATTAGATCAAAAACTCCCCCTTCGTAGGTTCCACTCACGGTGCTGCTGCTCTGGTTTCATGAGACACTGGAATTGGTGGAATCATTCGTATTATCCCACACGTGAGATGCTGGAATGGCAAGCGGCTGGCCAGGATACTCCCAACATAGATCGTCTCAGTTGGACAAGTGTGGGACACATACAAAATATGTGGCGTGGCGTTTCGTCGTCTATGTAACATCCTCTACAAGATGGTGATTCTACCAAGCCCATGCGGTGCATGAGCTTGTTTGGTTTTTACAGTGCCCAGAAAGTATGCCCACGAGTAGCCGCACGTTCTTACTCAATAGCCCTGTAAAGAAACGCGCCAAGCTACGAGATGGTCAATCAAGTTCCACTTAGCCTTTGTGCTGGGTTATTAAGTTGTTTATAGTTGATATTACAAGTGAAGAGTCGCCTCTGGACCATAAAACACCTGTTTTGACGCCAGTCGGGCTAATTCATCGACTTTCGACGTTCGTTCCAACATCCCCTTTAACCTTTACAAGCTTGAACGAGTTGCTGTTTGCTACTTGCTCTAGTGGTGACATTCAGAAACCAATCTAGAGGTAATTTTACGGTGATCACGTGCCTACAGGGCAGCCCTCCTGTCACTGGACTGGAAATTCTAATAGTTTTGTAATACTGATGCTTATAGCATTATCTATTAGAGAGGGAGGTAGACAAAATTAATTAACTAGAGAGGGATAGGTGAACAAATTTTTTTAATATAAATAATAATACATTAACCCTTGGCTGGTATCGTCATATTTAGCCATGTAACTGCGGTTCCTTCAGATCCGAATGTTTCAAAAATGAAAATGACAGTTATGAAATATTTTTGTAAACTATTTTAGTGCTCGAATTTGACATTTGAGATACAAATACAAGCTGTATTTACAAAAACAACCTGGTAAAGTCTACAAAAAAATTTTTTTTAGCACAAACTGCAGACATATGAAACATGATTTTCAACAAAAATTAAATATTTTTTTTTCATATCTAATGATATCTGCAATGCCGTTCAATGACACTTGGAACCATTGAACTATACGCTATAGCGTATAGCGTACAGTTCAATGCTTGGAACAAACAAATTTATTAGAACTAGGTACCCATGTCTTTTACAAACATGATTTTTACAATTGCTGCATATGTTTCGTTGTCTATTGTCGCTGTTTGAAGGACATAAGTAACATCTACGTCGTTTCCGTTGTTGAGGATTCACATTTTCATTGAGATATCTGTCAATCCCTGATTTTCAACATTCCTTGGTTCAAAATCATATTCTTCATCAGAATCATCAGTTGGAGCTTCACTTATATTCCCATCATCATCAAGTAAAAATTGTTTTCAATAATAATATTCAATTAAATGAGTATTTTTCCATTGAGTGAATATTTTTTGGCAATATATCGTTTTCTAACAATATTTTGAAATGTCAGAGTAAGATATGTGCTTCATATTTAATTTTACAGTAAGCACTAGAGTTTCAATATTTAATCTTGATTTTTCACTGGTCCAAAAATCATTACCAATTGGAAAAACTCTTTCAACTGCTGCATTCGTATTAGACCAGCTCAACACAAATTTAACAAGAGTAGCTCAACATGGAATGTGTTCATTTTTGAAATGGTTAAATATTTCCACCCATCTTTTATCAATTTCAACATGTTGATTTATCCATAGTTCTAATTTATCTGAATTTAAATGTAAATTTAGCCTTCTTATTTGGTCCAACAGACAATCTTCATTGGCATTTCTGTCGATTAATACTCAACACACTTTTCAATATC
Source organism: Pyrocoelia pectoralis (assembly GCA_036250285.1). Taxonomy (NCBI): domain Eukaryota; kingdom Metazoa; phylum Arthropoda; class Insecta; order Coleoptera; family Lampyridae; genus Pyrocoelia; species Pyrocoelia pectoralis. The sequence continues at coordinate 47,920,266 of CM070076.1, forward strand.
TGCCCAATTAACTTCAGATGAAGTCGAAAAACACCATGATACTTGTTATGTCCTGTGATATTTGTTTCAGACCATTCTTCGACATACTGGAAACATATTTGGTAAACATTCTGCACTTGTTTGGTAAAATTATCCGTTACGCCAGGATGTGACAATTTATCGCAGTGGAAACACGCAGTGCATATTAAACAGTTGGGCGCGATTAGTTTTAAGGTATCGAAAAGGAGGAAGACAGGTAGGAGGACACTTATCCACGAATGACAAAACCTGCAAAAGAAGGGGTGTCCTTCCTAAAGGAGTACGATTGGTTATCTTAATAAAACAAGAAATTTATATCTACAAGATTAAAGGATAACCATTAACACACACTTACAAAAGAGTGTAACTCCAACTGTAACTGTCAACCTATTATTAAAAACAAAATGACAACTGAATCACCGAAAGCTACCCTTCTTTTTGAAACTTACAAATGTACCTACCTACCTATAAGTAGTGTGTGCAGGGTACTTTTGTTGATGACCTGCATGACAACGCCTGCAATTTTAAATGTTCCTCTAAAGTTTCAAACGAAATACTAGAATTGCGCTCTTTATTCTATACATTACAGAGACACACACTAAATTCTTTAAATCTAAATTCCTCTCGCCTTTTGTTTGATCATACTTCATACCTACTGTTTAATGACCTTATTTGATGATTGAACCAGATACAAAAAGAAATTTGATACTTTTATACTAGAAAAATGTGCGTGACATTTACAAATTTTTATATACTTACATGCAACCACTTCCTTGTAAGTGAAATGTGATACCTTCACGGGGCCAGAACAGGGAAACCTTTCAGTTACGACTGATACTTGCACCTATGAACTATTGAAAATAAATTAATGAACATGGAAACTTCTGAAAGGGTCCTCTTGTTAGACAGACGGAGAGTATCAGATTCGTCCAACTCTAATTTGTCTACAATGTTTGCCATCATTTGTATTGTGGATGTTTTCGGTGTATTTCCAATAGTATCTTTACCAAAAGCGGTAATAGACTGTGGTAAGTCGATAACTAAATGTAAATCTGTACATAATTAAAACTTTTAGGATGGAGCGGTATTTTACTAATAATTTTCGTATGTAGTCTACAAATGTATACAGCAATTTTGTTAGGTAAATGTTGGATAATTGCCGAAGAGATACAACCACGAATACAATTTAAAAATCGCTACCCTTACTCGGCACTCGCCGAAATAACTTACGGCAAAAGATTAGCTAAAATCGTAACATTTCTTTTAGATGCTACCATACTTTGTGCGGGAATACCAAACTTAATTTTAGGTGTGTGTTGATATTTAAAATATTTTCGAACTTTAAATCTTTTACTTATTGTAATAGCATCACAAAATCTACAATTGGTCGGATTGAATTTAACAAATAACGAGTTTAATGTTTCGTTTTGTTATTGGATGATTGTAATTGGAATGATTATGTGTCCATTTTTATGGTTGGGGAGTCCGAAGGATATGAAGTATTTAGGTACTCAATTCGGAAATTGTGGATTGTAATTTTTTTCTTATTAGGTTGTTATGTACGGTATCAGTTTGTATTGTGACATCCGTTTTTATATTAATATTGATTAGTATTATTATTATGGATAAGGATACGACCCAAAATATGACTCAGGATGTATATAGGCAGCCTTATGTGTGGCAAAATGTGTTAACCGGTTACGGAATTATAACATTTCAGTTTGATATTCATCCGACAATTTTAACTATACAAGTCGATATGCGAAATAAAAAAGAAATTAGTAAAGCAGTTCTCGGAGGATTTCTAGGTAGAAATACTGTAGTAAACTTATTCGTAATAATTCTAATTTTTCTAGTATCTCTTACTTTCTTTTCAATTACATGTATTAATATCTACACGCATTTTGGTACGGAAGTACGACCGAGTGTGTTAGAAATGCTTTCCAATACGATCATTGCGCATTTTTCTGCAATTTTAGTAGCGGTTCAACTTATGCTGACTTCGGTCATTGGTAACAGTGCTTTATATCAACACATCGAAGATTGTATGGGTATTCCACGTGGTATGGTACAAAAAAATTTGATTCCCGTTCAAATTAATTTTGTTTTAGAATTCAATTACAAGAGATGTGTAATAAGAAGCGCATTAGCAGTGTTTTCGATTTTACTTGCAGAATTCGTACCGAGGTTTGATTTAGTTATGTCTTTAGTGGGAGGTGCACTAACCGGTCCATTAGTTTATCTCCTACCTCCTCTCTTTTTCATGAAAATGCTGAAATTACAAAATGTGCACGTGAACACCATGCAAATGGAAGCCGTATATAATACAGCCGTAGACGAGAAAGAAACTTTGCAACACGATTGTGCAAGAATTAGCGACGAATATTTCAAGATTCGATTTAAACAAATCCAAGTCGCTTTTTGTATTTTTATAATATCGTGCGGATTATGTACAACTTTCGGTACAACCTACTGGAATATCGTTAACACAATTAGATACGTACATTTCAGCCCCCCCTGCATCGTTAACATCTATAACACATCGCTGGTGTGATCGAATTAAAAAGAATATTTATTTTTAGTTTTTTACTAACACACTTGTAATAACTTTAAGCTACAGTTTAAAAGTACATTTTCAGTCATACAATAAAACATCACTGTTAAATAGAAACGTAAAGGTTTAAATAATAACTAATCTATTCAAATATCGAAAAGGAAAAATCCAAAACCGGGAGAACGACTTTGTTGAGGCTGCAATACCTTATTTATGGTATGAATAACTCCATTTGTGGCGAGATCGTCACATTCTAAAACAGATGCACCACCAATTCGTATACGCTCTCCATGTCGTGAAATTGACTGATGTTGGTGATTCAAGGTACGAATTAAAGTATCGAAACCCCAACCCTCACGACTTACTCCCGAACAACAAAGAACCTCTGCAACAGAAATTATAACATTAACGGTAGATACATTACATGCGAATAGGTACATACCAGTTAGAATGTGATTCTTTAATAGTTGACTAGCTTTCTTTTTGTCTTCCATTAATTCTTTAAGTTCAGCCGGATCGAGTTTCGAGAACGCTTCATTTGTAGGAATAAGTACAGACAACGACTCTTTATCATCTTTTAAAATCGGTTCCAGATCCGTATCCTTTAAAATTTGACTCATCGTACTGTATTTTTCGTCGTTGTTGATTTCGTCCCACAAGTTTCTTGACGGTGGAATAAGAATGTTATTAACTTCGTGAATAACTGAGCCGCAAGATTTTTCGTCGTATCCTGTTAACCTTGCACAGTTGACTGTAGCTCGATTGATAATATTTGAGAATATTGGCAACTGAAACACATTTATGGTTGTATTTATTTGCGTTAACTAACGACGAACAAAGTCAGTCATAATAAAACAATGTTACATTAATCTTATATTGGAAAAATTGTAATTATCGTACATGGTGGCAATTTATGCAACTACTGTAAGTAGGTAGTGTCCCTTGTGTATGTACTAGAAGTAAGTTAAGTTAATTTATTTGTAGACCATCACACACAGGATATAGAGCACGTACAATGAGTTGCTTAAATGATTTTATAAAAAATAGAACTCCCTGTAATATATAAATGTTTTGTAATACAGCAGCGCCCCCATACTTAATTTTAATTTAATTTCACATAGTCACATCAAAATGTACTTACCGTTGAGTACAAATTAAGTCTGACATTCTGGTTATCTTTGCTTTTAAGCATAACATTGTTATTCATATCACAAGATTCGAGATGCCCTTCGACGATATGATACATAACCATTTCTCTAAGTTTTTCTTTGTTTTCTTGAAGATTTTCAATATATTTAACCGCTTTAGGATTTTTAAACGCTTCATCGGATGGAGCAAAAACAGTAACATTCTTCATGGAATCTATTTCGTCAGTTAGGCCAACTTGATCCAAAAGGGCTTGGAATTTGGTAAAGTTTTCATTTTTTAATGATTGCGAAATGTAAAGTGCTAAAAACGTAGTTATATCAGGTGATAAAACAGAGATAAGAACTTACCAGATTCGGGCACCACAACTGTGTCAATTAAATGTACCACTCCGTTAGTACCCATTATGTCTGTTTTAATAATTTTTGCTTTGCCTTCAAATAGGAGTACATCATCATCTGTTCGTTGAAGATTAAGAAGTTGTCCATCAACACTGTGAGTTGTGGCATTTCCCATTATTGCACTTGAGCAGACCGTATGAGCGACAATGTGATGTTTAATAATTGCTAAAAGCATCAATTGGTAGTCAAAAGGGGGAATTTTACGGAAACCAACTTACTTCCTGTACAAGCATCGCCATTCAACAATTTCTCTACCATTAGAGGGGGTAATTTTCCAAAAGCATCATTGGTGGGTGCAAATAACGTATAATGGCCATCAGGTTTAATATTTTTCTCAAGATTACTACCTTTTAACACTAAAAATAATACTTTCAAATCTTCACTTTATTACCACTAGTCTAGCGATCTTACCTTTATGAAAGGTGCTTAATTGTGGATGTTCTCCTATTATAGTTAATATGTCTTCTTTAATGGGATTAAGTACACCATCAATTACATGGACAATACCATTCGTAGCTAAATTATCCCCTTTATGCACTTTAATGCAATTCGCTGTAAGCATTCTTCCGTAATTTCTCGTAGGGTAAAAATTGAATCTAATTTTGCTGTTATACGCACTATAAGTTTTATTTTTAATAGATTAGGTTGAGGAAAAATGGTTAATCTACCTATTTAAAAGATCTTCATTATTCAATTCAGAAAGATCGATAAATCCGGAAATGGCATGATTGAGAACTAAATCTTTAGATGAAACGGGATTCTTAACTTGTCTCCGACGACGTGCAACATCAGGATGAAGCATATCCACTTGGTTCTGTAACAATAATCTCCGCTTATTCTCTCCAGATATGTTACGTAGCAAAATTAACAAACAGTATGTAACATTTATAAGTAACTAAAAGTTAATTTAATTGAAAGGTTGTGATGTCAGGATTACCAGGATTACAACTTATGAGAGAAAGAAATATAGAAAACAATCAGAAAAAAAGAGGGCATGGAAGGAAGTTAGGGAGAAATTAACCAAGAAGAAGAAGGAGAAGGAGAAGGAGAAGGAGAAGGAGAAGGAGAAGGAGAAGGAGAAGGAGAAGGAGAAGGAGAAGGAGAAGGAGAAGGAGAAGGAAGGAGAAGGAGAGGAGAAGGAGAAGGAGAAGGAGAGAGGAGAAGCGAAGGAGAAGGCGAAGGAGAAGGAGAGAAGGAGAAGGGAAGGAGAAGGAGAAGGAGAAGGAGAAGGAGAAGGACGGAGAAGAAGGAGAAGGAGAAGAAGGAGAAGGAGAGAGGAGAGGCGAAGAAGGAGAAGGAGAGCAGGAGAAGGAGAAGGAGAAGGAGAAGGAGAAGGAGAAGGAGAAGAGGAGAAGGAGAAGGAGAAAGGAGAAGGAGAAGGAGAGAGAAGAGGAGAAGGAGAAGAAGGAGAGGAAAGGAGAAGAGAGAGAAGAAGGAGAAGAAGAAGGAGCAGAAGGAGAGAAGAAGGGAGAAGAGGGAGAAGAAGAAGGAGAAGAGAAGGAGAAGGAAGGAGAAGGAAGAAGGAGAAGGAGAAGAGAGGAGAGGAGAAGGAGAAGGAGAAGGAGAAGGAGAAGGAGAAGGAGAAGGAGAAGGAGAAGGAGAAGGAGAAGGAGAGGAGACGGAGAAGAGGAGAAGGAGAAGGAGAAGGAGAAGGAGAAGGAGAAGGAGAGGACGAAGAAGAAGGAGAAGGAGAAGGAGAAGGCGAGGGAAGGAAGAGAGAGAAGGAGAAAGAGAAGAAGAAGACGAAGAAGAAGAAGAAGAGAAGACGAAGACGAAAGAAGAAGGACGAAGACGACGAAGAAAGAAGAAGACAGAAGAGAAGAAGAAGAAGACGAAGAGACGAAGCGCGAAGAAAGAGAAGAGAAGACGAAGACAGACGAGAGAAGAAGAAAAGAAGAACGAAGAAGAAGAAAGAAGAACGACGAGAAGAAGAAGAGAAGACGAAGAGAAGACGAAGACGAAGAACGAAGAGACGAAGACGAAGAGAAGAGACGAAGAGAAGAAGAAGAGACGAAGAAGAAGAAGACGAAGAAGAAGAAGAAGAAGAAGAAGAAGAAGAAGAAATCATCCATCTTTTTAGTTATGTTGTGCCCCGATCTCCATTTTTTAGTTATGTTGTGCCTCGATCTCCATTTTTTAGTTATGTTGTGCCCCGATCTCCATTTTTTAAAGTTATGTTGTGCCCCGATCTCCATTTTTAAGTTATGTAGTGCCCCGATCTCCATTTTATTACTTATGTTGTGCCCCGATCTCCATTTTATTTGCTATGTTGTGCCCCGATCTCCATTTTTAAGTTATGTTGTGCCCCGATCTCCATTTTATTTGCTATGTTGTGCCCCGATCTCCATTTTTTAGTTATGTTGTGCCTCGATCTCCATTTTTTAGTTATGTTGTGCCCCGATCTCCATTTTAGTTATGTTGTGCCTCGATCTCCATTTTTAGTTATGTTGTGCCCCGATCTCCATTTTTTAGTTATGTTGTGCCCCGATCTCCATTTTATTACTTATGTTGTGCCCCGATCTCCATTTTATTTGCTATGTTGTGCCCCGATCTCCATTTTTAAGTTATGTTGTGCCCGATCTCCATTTTAGTTATGTTGTGCCCCGATCTCCATTTTATTTGTTATGTTGTGCCCCGATCTCCATTTTATTTGTTATGTTGTGCCCCGATCTCCATTTTATTCCTTATGTTGTGCCCCGATCTCCATTTTATTACTTATGTGGTGTCCTTTTTCTCCGGTAGGTAGGTAATTTGAGAAAAGTTGTAAAAAAAAACATTTTTTACTAGCAGGATGTAATTGCATATTTGAACGTAGTTTTTAGTTCTGATTAACTTTTTTTAATAACAATTTTCGATATTGTCAAAAATAAAGGTACTTTACTCTTGAGCAAAATTCATGTTTTTTCACATATCGTGTACACGACTGAAAAAATTTAATATCTGATGATTGTATTTTAGATTTTAGAACATGCAGAGCTTTTTATAAAGAATAACTTTTTTTCGTAAAATTAATAATAAAAAAGTTTCCCATATGTTGCCAACTTAACTAGACACACTGTATGAAGCTGATAAAATGTTATCGTAACTGTGCTTAGTGTAAATGTAACATTTGTTGTAAACTGTGTGATATACTACATACACCACCACGCAGGTCGCAGATTGTGATGGTCTAGGCCACACAAGACAACACTCTAGTCGTCTTCTTTGAAGTTTATGAAGCGAAGTGACTACACCATTAAATTGGTGGTTTTAAAGTGGAAAACAGATAGAATCTGGAAATAGCTTTGCAGGTTGACACAAAACCACCTATTTTGGTCAGCCCTATTTTAAAATTTGGATTCACGAAGCGTTAAACTTCGCATCTGTAAGTACGGAAAAATGGGGAAAGCAAGTGACAACCCCTTATGGTAGGCAACTTATTATACACTAGTGCAATCTGTACGATGTCAGTATGGAAAGTTATAAAACCATTGACTTGAAATACTATAGAAAAACGGAGCCATATGGAAACATTGCAATTAGCATATGGAACGTATATAACAACGAAATGTGAAAATTTGGTGAGCCAGCCACGCCCAGCTACACACTAACAAATTCCCAGCTCCATTTGTGTCGACAAAATTGTATAAGTATGCAACGTTTGTCTATAGTTTATAAAGTCAATGGTAACATGTGACGCGCATACCAACGTTTAAATTTTTTTTTTGCACGAAATTCAAATTGTTACAGTATTTAAAAAACACTCTACCTTTTTATGTAATTATTGTCACTTGCGTTATGCGTATTGATTTTGTTAAGCTTACAATGTAAATAATTTATTACTACTAGATTTTACAGGATACAGTATAACAATAAAATTATAGATTATATTGGAAAAGGCTTGTTGCAGTCTGTGAACTCTAATATATATACAGTTCACTGGTTGCAGTATTGCTAATGCAATGTTGTATTACTTATGTAATATAACCACTGACCTGTATCAGGTCAGTGAATATAACCCTAGTTTGTGAACTTAACTTTCAAATACCTTAGGTGTTTTCTTTTTGCACCGCCACAGGGTTAGGTAAAATTACAATCATCACGTGATTAAAGTGCCTTGTGTCATGTAGACATTTCTGCCTCAGGTTAATATAAAACTTAAATAAAGCTTTTAAAACGAATAGGGTTATTGAGAACTGAGTCAAATTATTTTTATAAAACGAATGGTGTGCATTGACAGAGCTGACTTAAGTCTACCACAACATGCAAAAGGAAAACACCTCTTGTTTGTAATACCTAATCATCATGTATATTGATTTTATTAAAGTGGAAACCCATTTTAAGGGTGGCAGCTTTTTTAGATTTAAAGTTATTACTTTACGCCGTTAGATCTTTTCCGGGTCATTACAATTTAGTATGAGATGGTACCGAACCAGAACTGTACAGTATTTGAAGCATCTTGTATATAAGTAGATGGTAGACATGTAAGAACAGTTAGGGATTTTATTTAGTGTAAGAAAAATAGTAATGGCGGAAGCCCTGGAGTTATCCCAAGTGCTTTTGAAAAAACGCGGTTAAAAATTTGGAGGAAAAAGAAAAAGAACAACGTGGATATTGATTGATTGAGTGATGGAAAAGTGCGAGAGAACTAGAAAAGTTCAGGTAAACGATTGAAAGTTTTGGAGCCTGTGAATCAGAGGTTAGTGAGGCAAGTTTGAACCCTCATTCATGTATTTCGTAAGTTATCTAATAAGTTTAAAATTGTATACATGTACACGTATTATGGCTTTTCGTTTTTCAGATTTAACTCCGTTCAACGTTTTTCAAAACCATCTCCATACACTTGGTGAATTACAACTAACTATTACTACGGCAATTGAAAGAATTACGCATGCTGTAACTCTGGAAAAAGTATTTGACAATGTGGAATTGTGTCGTGAACATTTTGGACAATTTTTATACTTTATTTGATAAAATGTTATTGTCGTAACTGTGCTTAGTGTAAATGTAAAATTTGTTGTAAACTGTGAAATTTATTTCTAAATTGAAAAGAAAAACAAATTGTTAATTAAGAGATTCATACTACATACACCACCATACAGATTACACACCTTACATATGCGACAGTAGTCATCTACTTTGAAGTTCATGAAGTGAAACTCTGCGATCTTGCACCATTAAATTGGTGGTGTTAAAGCGGGAAATTTTATGTAAATGAAACTAAACGAAAACAGAGTTTAACAACAGATAGGATCTGGAAATAACTTTGGAGGTTCACAACAAAACCACCTATTTTTATAAAAATTGCATTCACGGAGCCATGAGCATATCTATAAGGTGTAGAATTGGAATAACAAACGGAAAAATAGGGAAATGTGACAACCCCTTATGGTAGGCAACTTATTACACACAATTGCAAATCTGGTCGATGTTAGTATGGAACGTTTTAAAACCATTGACTTTACAAACTATAGAAAAAAGGAGACACAGGGAAACATTGCAATTAGCATATGGAACGTATATAACAACGAAATGTGAAAATTTGGTGGCCCAGCCACGACCAGCTACATACTAACACATTCCCAGCTCCATTTATGTCGACAAAATGTTATAAGCATGCAACTAATGTCTATAGTTTATAAAGTCAATGGTAATATGGGACACTCCTACCAACCTTTAAAATTTTTTTTGCGCGAAATTCAAATTGTCACAGAATTTAAAAAAACACTCTGTACCTTTTTATTTTTATACAATTACTGTCACTTGCATTATACGTATTGATTTTGCTAAGCTTACAATGTAAATAATTTATTACTATTAGATTTTTTACTATTAGATTAGATTATAGGTTAACTTAGAAAAGGACTGTTGCAGTATTACTAATGCAATATAATGTAATATAACCCTAGTTTGTGAACTTAACTTTCAAATACCTTCTTTGTAATACCTAATCATCATGTATATTGATTTTATTAAAGTGGAAACCATTTTAATGGTTATTAAGCATGCAACGTTTGTCTATAGTTTATAAAGTCAATGGTAACATGTGACATGCATACCAACGTTTAAAATTTTTTTTGCACGAAATTCAAATTGTTACAGTATTTAAAAAACACTCTACCTTTTTATGTAATTATTGTCGCTTGCGTTATGCGTATTGATTTTGTTAAGCTTACAATGCAAATAATTTATTACCATTAGATTTTAAAGATACAGTATAAGAATAAAATTATAGGTTAAGTTAGAAAAGGATTGAATCTGAATGTAACATAACCCTAGTTTGTGAACTTACCTTTCAAATACCTTCTTTGTAATACCTAATCATAATCATCATGTATATTGAGTTTTATTAAAGTGAGAACCCATTTTAAGGGTGGCAGCTATTTTAGATTTAAAGTTATTAGTTATTACTTTACGCCGTTAGATCTTTTCCGGGTTATTACAATTTAGTATGAGATGGTACCACAAACCACTAAAAATAGACTGTCCACTGCTATGTGCTATAGGAAAATAGTTGGCTGAGAAATGCGGGTGTTGACTTCACAGGAGGGAAGGGGATTTGTAGGTTGGTTAACCTGTTCACAAAATAGTTGGTACTGAGAGTTATAAAATTAAATTGTGACATTTCAAACGAAGCGATAAGCGTTTGATTTTACGGCGGTATTTTTCGTTTAAAATATGTGAAGTACATCCAGGGGTTGGTAATCCCAAGATTTTAGCGTTTGGATTACGGATTACGGATTACACATAAATTTGGTTCATGTTGGATTACGGATTACGGATTACACATAAATGTGGTTCATGTTGGATTAGGGATTACGGATTACACATAAATTTGGTTCATGTTGGATTACGGATTACACACATAATTAGGTTCGCGTTGGATTAAGGATTACGGATTACACATACAATTAGCGTCATGTTAAATTAGTTACAGATTATAGACTTGGGTGAAGCAAAACAGTAAATACCTACTGTGAATAATCAAACAATTGTATACATTATACAACTGTAGCCATTTTATTATATTTAGTTTAACGCACCGCAACGAACGTATAGTATGGAGTATGGTACATTCATTAAAAATGCAACTGTTTATTTCTGCTTTGCTCAATCCACTGCACTGCTCTGACTAAGCAGGTCTGGGGGGAAAGTGAGACAAAAACCACGCTCAAATGATTTCCCAATTTAACATCATTTGTTTTATTCGTGTTGGTACAATGTGTGAATGTAATCCACAAAATCCGCAATTTTAGTAAAGCTGGATTACGGATTACGTAGTCAATAATATGATTGTCGGGATTACGGATTACGGATTACATGGTCAATTATGATTGTAGGGATTGCGGATTATGGATTGCAATCCGTAATCCAAATCCCGGATTTTGGATTAATGTAATCCGGGATTTGTCCAACCCCTGAGTACATCAGCGTCACATAACCGTTCATTATTGGGTTTTGCGTTTATATTTTGTTGTTTATTACTTATTGACTTATTGTGTATAAAGTTTATAGTTTGCTGGTAAGTTTTTAAATTTGCGTACCTATCTATATTCACTTTCGCTATTTGTTAGAATTAAGAACATAACATGAGGTGTTTTCTTTTTGCACCGCCACAGGGTTAGGTAAAATTACAATCATCACGTGATTAAAGTGCCTTGTGTCATGTAGACATTTCTGCCTCAGGTTAATATAAAACTTAAATAAAGCTTTTAAAACGAATAGGGTTATTAAAAACCGAGTCAAATTATTTTTATAAAACGAATGGTGTGTATTGACAGAGGTGATTTAAGTGTACTACAAAATGCAAAAAGAAAACACCTATGGTCACCGCATGTGTAATATGGAAGAATAGGAATAGAAAAGTCTGTAGATGTAGGTTTCAAAACCCAAAACATTTATATTTAAAGTCCATTTTTAACAAATGGGTTGAATTTATTAATGGAGAATTTAAAAATTGGACATGTGTTTCCCTTTATAAAGTGACATATTATTAAAGACTTCAGCACAATTTTATTACGTAATTATGCATTTCCAATATATAAAGTAAGCTTAATACAATATTATTTTTTTAATTGATTTACGAGTTTCATATGAGTCTTCATATCCACATTTATTTCAGGATTATGAAGAAAAAACTGTTGCTGAACGTTCCAAAAGTGTTGTTATGCCAGCATCGCATTGTACAATTTCACCGACAGATGTATTACTTTGTAGAATAGGTACTGTTTCCACTGTTATATATCATGTAAATTGTAACTAAATGTAAACATAACCATAAATATGATTTTATTGAAAAAATAACCGTACTTTATTTCAATTCAAATTTTCCCACAATAAAGCATTAACCAATAAGGTGCTGTGGGCGTCACTCAACCTACCCTTTTCCTCTTGTGAAGTCGCCGTCCCGCATTTCTCTACCAACTATTTTTCTATAGAAGTGGACAGTCTATTTTTAGTGGTTTGTGGATGGTACCAACCAGAATTGTACATGTACAGTATTTGAAGCACCTTGTATATAAGTAGTTGGTATGCGTGTAAGAACAGGTAGGAATTTTAATGTAAACAAAAATAATATTGGCGGAAGCGCGGGAGTTATCACAGATGATTAAAAATTTGTACGAAAAAGAAAAAGAACAACGTGGATATCAATTGATTGAATGATAGAAAGGTGCGAGAGAACTGGAAAAGTTCGTGTAAACAATTGAAAGTGTTGGAGTCTCTGAATAAGAGGTTAGTGAGGCAAGTTTGAACCGTGATTCATGTATTTTGCAAGTTATCCAATAAGTTTACAACATGTATACGCATTATGGCTTCTCGGTTTCCAGATTTAACTCCGTTGAACGTTTTGCAAAACCATCTCCATACACTTGGTGAACTACGAGTAACTATTACTACGGAAATTGAAAGAATTATGCCTGCTGTAACTCCGGAAAAAGTATTTGACAACGTGGAATTGTGTCGTGAACATTTTGGACAATTTTTATACTTTATTTGATAAAATGTTATTGTCGTAACTGTGCTTAGTGTAAATGTAAAATTTGTTGTAAACTGCATGAATTATTTTGTAAATTAAAAACAAATTATTAATTAAGAGGTTCATACTACATGCGACACTGTAGTCTTCTCCCTTGAATTGTATGAAGCGAAACTGTGACTTTGCACCATTAAATTGATGGTTTTAAAGCGGAAAATTTCATGTAAATGAAACTAAGTTTAACAACAAATAGAATCTGGACATAACTTTAGAGGTTCACAACAAAACCACCTATTTTAAAAATTGCATTCACGGAGCGTTGAGCTTCACATCTGTAAGGTATTAATGGAATAATAAACGGAAAAATAGGGAAAAGTGACAACCCCTTATGATAGGCAACTTATTACACACAGTTGCAAATCTGGTCGATGTCAGTATGGAACGTTATAAAACCATTGACTTTATAAACTATAGAGAAACGGAGATTGGGAAACTATGCAATTTATGCATGGAACGTATTATATAACAACGAAGTAGCTCCGCTCTGAAAATTTTGTGGCCCAGCAATATACTAACACATTTCCGGCTCCGTTTTGTCGACCAAATGTTATAAACAAGCAGCGGTTGTCTATAGTGTCTAAAGTCAATGGTAACAAGTGACACGCATACCAACCTTTAAAATTTCTTGTTTTGCGCGAAATTTAAACTGTTATAATATTAAAGAATCGCCCTGTACTTTTTATGTAATTATTTTCACTTCCGAATTGATTTTGTTTCGCTTACAATCCAAATAACTTATTGCCATTTAAGAGTAAAATTATAGGTTAAGTTAGAAAACAGCTGTTGGATTAGAAACTATTATCGCAGTATTGCCAATGAAAATTTATGTAATGTAATATAACCCTAATTGTGTGAACTTTTAAATACCAGGGTGATTCTTTATTACTAGTGTGGCAACACCTTAGATCATATATACTCCGTAGATAAAGCATTGGCCTTTTATTTTGTGCCAGCTTGAATGACAAGACAACTAAATATTGGTTTCATGAAGAGCGTTCGGCATATGCGCATTAAAGCACACTCGTAATCTGCGCCTATAGCTGTCGGTTCTGGAAACCGTGTTTAAAGTGCGCATGTGGGAGTCGCCTTTAAAGGCAAAAAAGATATCGTTTCTCTGTCTGGCATCTTGGCTCATTTTCTATACATGGCAAGAAAGGCTAATGCTCTATCTACGGAGTATATATGATCTAAGGGCAACACTGCTAACCCACTAGATTGAAGTTAGCGTTACCAGCCACCTGAAGTCGAAGCGAAATCATTGTAGTTTTAACCTACAAAATATCTAATTAAATTATTAAAACCTTTTTCAATCTATTTTGAAAGGTAATTTTCGAATTCACGTAATTCAATATGGAACGTTGTCTTATTCTTTACAATTCTGTTGAAAGAAGAGGAACCAGATGTTAATATTCAATAGAGTGATTGCCAACCATACGAAACGAATATTGTTGATGTATTTGAAAATCGTTTAATTAGCTGAAGATTATGGCTTCTAGTTTTCCAAAGACGATAAAATTTTGTTCCGTTTAACGTTTTTCAAAACCATCTCTATACACTTGGTGAACTAGGACCAACTATTACTACGTAAATTGAAAGAATTACCCCTGCCGTAACTCCGGAAAAAGTATTTGACAATGTGGAATTGCGTTGTGAACATTTTGTGCAATTTTTATACTTTTTATTTGATAAAATGTTATTATCGTAACTGTGCTTAGTGTAAATGTAAAATTTGTTGTAAACCGTGACATTTATTTATAAATTAAAAACAAATTATTAATTAAGAAACTGATACTACATACACCACCACGCAAATTACACACCTTACATCTTACACCATTATGGTGCATTGTACAAAGACGACTCTCTAGTCATCTTTGAAGTTTGTGAAGCGAAGTAACTTTGCACCATTAAATTGGTGGTTTTAAAGGGGAAAACATATAGATATAGAATCTGGAAATAGCTTTGGAGGTTGACACAAAACCACCTATTTTGGTCAGCCTTATTTTAAAATTGGATCGCATCTGTAAGTACGGAAAAATAGGGAAAGGTGACAACCCCTTAATGGTAGGCAACTTATTACACACATTTGCAAATCTGGTCGATGTCAGTATGGAGCGTTATAAAACCATTGACCTTATAAACTATAGAAAAAAGGAGACATAGGGAAACATTTCATTTTATGTATGGAACGTATATAACAACGAAAAATAAAAATTTGGTGGCCCAGCCACGCCCCGCTATATACTAACACATTCCCAGCTCCATTTATGTCGACAAAATTTTATAAGCAAGAACGTTTGTCTATAGTTTATAAAGTCAATGGTAATATGTGACACTCCTACCAACCTTTAAAATTTTTTTTTGCGCGAAATTCAAATTGTCACAGTATTAAAAAAAAGACTGTTAAAAGATGTTAATATTCCGTGTTAATATTCAATAGAGTGTTTGACTGTTTGCCAACCATACCAAACGAATAGTGTTGATGTATTTGAAAATCGTTTAATTAGCTGAAGATTATGGCTTCTAGTTTTCCAAAGACAATTAAATTTTCAAAACCATCTCCATACACTTGACGAACTACGAGTAACTATTACTAACAGAAATTTGAAGAATTACGTCTATTGTAACTCCGTACACAGACGACACTCTAGTCGTCTTCTTTGAAGTTTATGAAGTAAAATTCTGTGACGTTCCACCCCTAAATTGGTGGTTTTAAAGCAGGAAATTTCATGTAAATGAAACTTAAGTTTAACCTAACGTGGAAATAGCTTTGGAGATTGTTCATACAAAACCACCTACTTTAAAATGGGATGCATCTGTAAATACAGAAAAATAGGGAAAGGTGACAACCCCTTGTGGTAGGCAACTTATTATACACAAGTGCATTCTGATCGATGTCAGTATGAAACGTTTAAAACCATTGACTTTATAAACTATAGAAAAACGGAGATAGGGAAAATAGCAATTTATGAATGGAACGTATTATATAACAATGTAGTTGCTCCGCTATGAAAATTTGGTGGCCCAACTACATACTAACACATTTCCAGCTCCGTTTTGTCGACCAAATGTTATAAGAATACAGCGGTTGTCTATAGCGTATAAAGTCAATGGTAACATGTGACACGCACACCAACCTTTAAAATTTCTTGTTTTGCGCGAAATTCAAACTGTCATAATATTAAAGAATCGCCCTGTACTTTTTATATAATTAACAGTAACTTGCAAATTGCGGGAGTTTATCATTGCAATGCGGGTAAGCGGGAGTTCGTACTAAAATACGGGAGACTCCCGAATAGGGTTATTGAGAACTGAGTCAAATTATTTTTATAAAACGAATGGTGTGTTATTGACAGGGCTGACTTAAGTCAATCACAACGTGCACCTATTGCACAATGAGATTTACACATGATACAAAGCCGTTATTAGCAATTCTGTCCTCTTAACATGTTTTGCAAAACCAAACTTTCCGTTTTTTTCTGTTCTGGAATCTTTTTCGACCCAAACACGAATAGATTTACTGCTCTACTTATCCACCGTTCGTTCTTAAGAAAGGCCGCGTTATTTCAAATTAGTGTTTTTTGGGAAAAACCCTCAACATTCTTAGACTCTAAACTGGACAAAGTATATAAATCGCTGAATTGCCAACTGTAACATCCACTACGGATGGTGATTCAACCAATACCATAGTGGTCTTTCTGCGGCCCATAAGTCGCTATACTGAAAATGATGGAAAAAATATGTCAGATGTGTCGTTTTGAATGTATTAGGAAACTTAAATAACATCTCAATCTTGGGCAATTAATCCCTTGGTGTTTATACTCAAAGACAGGATAATATAACTCAACTTTACATGGTACAAATTACACAGTCACAATAGCTCACGGTCATAGATTCGCCAATGATATCACCAATAGTACAGGGCAATCAAAGAATTGACAACTCGAAAAATATAAACCAAGGGGTTAACCTTGCCTTTTTGGCAAAAAAGTGAAGAAATTTTTGTATGGAAAACTGTTCAGAATATGTTAGCTTACTTAATAAATGATAGTTTAAAGTACAAAAAGTGTACCAAGTCCCCCTATAAGTGTCTCATTTGTAAGGTGATTGAAGAAAGGGGTGGCTAACGAGTTCCACCTGAAAGTGCCTCATTTATAGGGTAATGGAGGAAAAGGTACTACGAAGAGACCCTCTGTTTTGATCCTTAAAGAGCGATATCTCCGAAACGGTGCGTCTTTGAATGGACTGAGTTGGAATTATTTAATTGTCGTCTAATGATCTAAAAGAAAACATCTTTGCTTGGTTGAATTTTGAGAGTTAGATTTCGAAAAAAGTTAGGAATATGTTAAAAAAGACAAAATCAGTAGGAAATTAACTTACAACATTTTTTTAAATACAGTGATTTGAATTATTGTAAATATAAATATTAAATATGTATTAGATAGACGTCATGAGACGAATCACGAACCAATAAAATCAAAAAAGCTCATAGAACTGTAGTAGTTTCTTCAGTTCAAGTAAAATCTTAGCTGTTAGATGAAATTACACAGGAAAGAAAGAAGGGGTGGCATCATAAAAAGATATCAATGTTCTTTTGCTGAATAATTATTCCCCAACTTTTACAGTTGTGATGTTTTGTATTTTACATCAAGAATATCAAAGTATTGCAAAATGTCGTTCTCAAGCCAAAAGTTCAGTTTGGTGAGTAAATCTCTCTGGGCATAATGTATTAAAAAAAGAAATAGTTCTAAAAAACGTTCTTTAAAGATACTTTCACTGAACACGCTTGGCACAAATAGCATTGGATTTATTCAAAGAATCAATTTTTAATGTTTCTGTTATGAAACATTTTTAGTTTTTTTTTTGTTTTTCTTATACTGTGATGATTAGGTAGGTAAGTATATATGGCACAATTTATAATTAAATAACACAAGTGGAGAGTGTTGTTTAAAAAAGATTACCTAAATAAAAAAAATCTTACCATTTCAACCATTTTATCGGTAAATTCAATCATAGAATCGTCAGTGGGCACAAATACGGTAAAATTTTCAGAATTAAATTTATCATCCAATCCTGTAGAATGAATCATATTCCTAAGTTCTTTACCGCCCATATCTTCTATTGTGGTCAGTAATGGTGATAACTTAATTTGTTTCGTGCAGCCAGAAGAATCATCCGAACGTTTAAAACCGTAACAACACTTATAACGTACAACAAATGTTTTAACAACTCCGTGATTGTTGATTCTAGAAAAAAATGTTGTCGATTAATTAGTTATAAAATATAATGTTAGGAGGAATTACTTTGTAACGCATTCGTATTTTAAGGGCGATTCGTGACAGTTCGAAAGACTGATAGAGGTTGAAAAGAAATTGGGAGCTTTCACAATATCTGTTTCGTTTTGTTTAACATCCTCTTCTTCCTCTTCGTCGTCGGCCGTTTCTTCGCGTTCAATACATACATTTTCTCTAAACAGAAAATAAGCATAATTAGTGATAGGTATATAAACAGAAAAATATAGTATCTAAGTACGTAATTGTTTGGTACCTACACTGAAGTCACCTATAATAATTACAATGCAGAAGATTTCGAAATTATTCCTAATTATGGTGGACTAAGCACACTTTCCAAATCAGGTGTACCTTGAAATTTGAAGGCAACTTAAAATTTACAAACAATGCATGACTGCATAAGAATTAATTACTCATTTAATTATTTATAGCATGAAATGAATTTAAAAACTACGCCAACAATATCAACGCATAGACGTTGATTCCTAACGTTCTAGAAGCATCGAAATGATTCAATATTTAAAAGGACGTTTCTATTAACGTAATAGCCAATTTAGAAGTCAACAACGCTTCCATATAAACAAGGCAAACTTAATAATGGGAAATTATACCATATAAATAATATATATCACCTCCTTCAGGCTTCAGCAGAAGGGCGCTAAACGCATTATGATGGAGATTAGAAGGAATTTAGAACCTATTCATTCATGTTGCAGAAACAGTCTTACAAAGCAGATAAGCAACCGCTACAGTAAGGGAAACGAAAAAATGCAAGTAGGTACAGTTTAAAATTTCAAATTGGAAGACGATTTAAAGAAAATATTAGGTACCTAGGTAGATATATCGTTCATTAAACATGCACATGATAAATTTTGGGTATAAGAATGCACAAAGTGCACTAAACACACCCGCCAAATTAGGGCAAAATTGTTCCATATAAGTAAGAAAAAACAAAATCTAGGGTTGAATATTATTTATTTATGGAAAAACAATGAAAAAAGTGTAAGTAATTAAAATTTCGAATTTTCTGAACAGAACATTCACGTGGACAGTATGTTGAGATTTCCCTCATTTTCCCGGATTCAAAAAGCCAACATAATTAGTATTCTGGGAAGGAAAGCAATCGAGTGAATATGAAGATTATGATGGAATATAGTAGAAGAATACACCTTTGTTGGGTCCACAGATGATAATGTACCTTTCATGACGGTGGACTTTATTTCTTCCAGTGTGCAGTCAGAGCACCGCCATCAATGATGAAAAAGGCGCTGCGTCCTGTCAGAGTTATGCTACCCCACATCATAATGGACCCTCCACCGTATGATACCGTTTCCGTAAAATTTGCATGATGGTAACGTTCTCGTCGATAACTCCACATCCATTCCCCCCCATCGATGAAATTTAGGCAAAAACAGCTTTCGTCAGAGAACAAAACATGACTCCATTCTTGGGACCAATCTTGGTGCTGACGAGCAAACGCTAATCTTGCAACTCGATGGCTTATCTCACGTTTTGGTGATTTTGCTCGCACGTATGACGTCAAACCAACTGCATTTAATCTTCTTCTAACTGTTCGACCACTTACTCGAACGTCTTCCAAGAGATTTCGCGTCCGAACAACCGTTTGACGACGATTGCTCAGCGTTACGACCACTTTTTGTACTCTAAACTATCTTTTATGAAGTAAACTAACATATTCCGAACCCTTTTCCAATAAAAAATTTCTTCACTTTTTTGCCAAAAAAGCAAGGTTAACCCCTTGGTATTTTTTCTCGATAAAAATCCAACTCTCGAAATTCGTCCAACTAAAGATGTTTTCTTAAAGATCATTCGACGACAATTAAATAATTACAAAAAGTTCCATTCAAAGTCGCACCGTTTCGGAGATATCGCCCTTTAAAGATCAATATAGGGGGTCTCTTGGCAGACCCCTTTTTCCTCCATTACCCCACAAATGAGACACTTACAGGTGCACCTCGTACACTTTTTGTACTTTAAACTACCTTTTATGAAGTAAACTAACATATTCCGAACCCTTTTCCAATGAAAAATTTCTTCACTTTTTTGCCAAAAAAGCAAGGTTAAAATCCAACTCTCGAAATTCGTCCAACTAAAGATTTTTTCTTAAAGATCATTCGATGACAATTAAATAATTACAAAAAGTTCCGTTCAAAGTCGCACCGTTTCGGAGATATCGCCCTTTAAAGATCAATATTTTTTTTTCCTGCATTACCCTACAAATGAGACACTTACAGGTGCACCTCGTACACTTTTTGTACTCTAAACTATCTTTTATGAAGTAAACTAACATTTGAAAACAAGTCGCTGTCCTTACGCTAAGAAGGCGAAGTAAATAGTGAGGGCAAAATGCAATCAGAGTTCATTCCAATCAGTGGCGTACCCATGGGGAGTGATATGGGTGTTAGATCCCCCCCCCCCCCAGAAGCTATGAGAATATCTAAATAAACGTTGTCCTTGTTGTAAATCAATATCGCGTACCTTATTCATATTGTACGCTTATTTCTTTTTAATTTTAATTGTAGAACACTTCCAGATCACCCCCAAGACTAAAACTGTAGTTACACCACTGATTCCAATTGTATCAACTGTAAACTCCGTACATTACAAAGGTGTACTGCAACATTGTGGAGTAAGAGACAAGAAAATTGGGCCAATGGCTCCCACTTTCATCACACCATCGCGCCGTGACACACCTCGCTTCTAATCCACCGAAGAAAAGGTTTCTGCTTGTGCACATCCACATTTCTCTCCGGATTTAGCATCTTGCGACTTTTGGATCTTCCCCAAAAAAACACAAAGCGTAGGTACTAAAAAGAAAACGTTTTGATACAATTCCGACATTTAGTGGGAACAGCTAAAGGTTCTTTCGAAAGGGTAGTGACAAACACAAACAGCGTATACCTAACTGTGAACGAATAATATGCGGCAATTCAATAAAGTCTCTGCAAAAGTGGGTGTCGCGTCGACGCCTATGAGGAGCTTTTGCGTTATTTCCACGCTGAAGGTGATCTGGGTTCCCTATCACCAACCAGAAAAGAAAAGAGCAAGCAAAGAATGGCGCTACAGTTTATTGCCGAAACCAAAAAAATTCCGTACTCAATCATATGCTCACTTGCTTCTGGGATGCAAACGGAATAATTTTTGAGCACTCCATGGGTAGGGGATTGACAGTTCTTATTTAAATCCGCTCAGAAATCAACTTCCGCCTGCAATCAGATAAGTAAACGACGAGGACTTTGGACTTCAGGTGTATTGTTATAGCGTAACGCCCGACCTCATACAGATTATCCAGGATAACAATTTGAATGTCTCCCACACTCCCCTTATTCTCCGGATCTCGTCCCTAGTGACTTTCACATGATCGTATCGCTGAGGAGCAAGCATTTCAGAGGTGACGAAGAAGTGAAAACTGGTGTGAACAAAGGGCTACAGTCACGACCGAAAGAACCCCTTAGATGTGGTTCCTGAACGTCCAAAGCGATGGAACACTTGCATAATACATCAAGGAGACTATGTAGAAAAATTATACAGGGTGTCCCACTGCTCCGTAATCGGTCGATAACTCAATGTGGGTTGAAGATACAGAAAAAAGTTTCAAATAAAAGTTGCTTTGATTTGAATTGCGCATCTTTTAAAAATATTCTTATATCTACAGTATGTTGCATTTTCACGTGGCAGGAAAATGTCACTTTTTTTTAAATGGCACGCCCTGTATTTTTTTCTCTTAATGTATCGACCAACCATATTTATATCTCGCCTGAAATTTTTTTTAATATCGGATGTGCGGTTGCCAAGTTATTAATTATTTTGTCAAAATTTGGTACAATTCAAGGTCGGACTATAATATTCATAACTAAGTTATTCTTCAAAAAAGGAAAAATTTATTTCGCGAATAATATTACCCTAATGTCGTGTTACTCTACAAAAAAAAACTAAGTGATTAATTTTATACCGAGTATTTAAAATGAGAATTCAAACTTTGTGAACTTTAAATAGAATTTATACGAATATTTTAAATGGAACACCCTGTATTTTTATTTACCATCAGATTCTCGACAAAAAACCCTATTCAACGGTGTATTATTTCCTGATTATTTTTTGTACTTTTGTTAATATTTACGATTTTTAAAATTTCACGTAAAAAAATTTGTTAAAATTAATTTTTATTTAATTATTATTACCAAATACCGTTTAAATAGTTGTTATCAACGCAAAAGAACAAAACTCAAGTCCTGCGACTATCTTAATTTCTAAATAATTAAAACAAAATTTTTAGTAAACGGTATTTCTCGAATTTTTAATAAACGGTGTTTCTCGAAAATTAAAAGAGAAAATAAATACAATTAAAGTAAATGTTCAAAATGTCTTCCACTTTGATCAATGCACTTTTGAAGCCCAACCCTAAATAATCTCACATTGTTTAAAGTCATAGGAGTAATCGGTTGAAACGCCTCTCGAATTCAAATTTTCATGTCATCTCGTGTTGTGGCAGCTGTTTGAGATGTAACAGTTCCCATAGATAGTAATCCATAAAGGTAAGGTCCGGTGACCTTGGCGGCCAAGGAACAGGGCCTCCTCTACTTTATTAGGGTACAGTAAATCCAATTCTCGCGCGCACCTCTAACTGTTGTTTTGCTTTAATTATTATTTAGAACTTAAGATAGTCACAGGACTTGAGTTTTGTTCTTTTGCGTTGATACCAACTATTTAAACGGTATTTTGTAATAATAATTAAATAAAAATTAATTTTAACAAATTTTTTTACGTGAAATTTTAAAAATCGTAAATATTAACAAAAGTACAAAAAATAATCAGGAAATAATACACCGTTGAATAGGGTTTTTTGTCGAGAATCTGATGGTAAATAAAAATACAGGGTGTTCCATTTAAAATATTCGTATAAATTCTATTTAAAGTTCACAAAGTTTGAATTCTCATTTTAAATACTCGGTATAAAATTAATCACTTAGTTTTTTTTTGTAGAGTAATACGACATTAGGGTAATATTATTCGCGAAATAAATTTTTCCTTTTTTGAAGAATAACTTAGTTATGAATATTATAGTCCGACCTTGAATTGTACCAAATTTTGACAAAATAATTAATAACTTGGCAACCGCACATCCGATATTAAAAAAAATTTCAGGCGTGATATAAATATGGTTGGTCGATACATTAAGAGAAAAAAATACAGGGTGTGCCATTTAAAAAAAAGTGACATTTTCCTGCCACGTGAAAATGCAACATACTGTAGATATAAGAATATTTTTAAAAGATGCGCAATTCAAATCAAAGCAACTTTTATTTGAAACTTTTTTCTGTATCTTCAACCCATATTGAGTTATCCACCGATTACGGAGCAGTGGGACACCCTGTATAAACGAATTTTTTCTAAATTGCTATGATAAAACATTTACAACACTTTTAAGGTTTTTATTTGATATAGGTAGACCTATCTTCGTAATTATTCAGTGAGACGGTTACAATGGAGTGTTTAGTTGAATCAGGAACATGACATTTCTGAGATGCCCCCAATGAACAAAAATCCAATGAATATGACCTAAAATTGGCATGAGTAAGAGACATTGTTGAAATAGTGTACGTACTTCTTACGTGCGACCTTTTGTCGATTAATGTAGACAAAAACAACTAAATTAGCATTGGGTATTTCCGCTACCATAAAGCCATACATCCTACATGGTACTTTATTAGCTTAATTATTAAAAGGCGAGGGCCGCACATTCGATACATAAGCGCATTTCCTAGTAATTTTCTCTAGCGCGGCTACTTACTTACTTACTACTTATTTTTTTTTAAACAAAATAATAGCAATCTTACCCTTTCCACCATCGTTTTTGTTCAGCAAAAGGTCTAAAGAATCCTCCCAATCCGAAGAAGTTATCAGGATTTCTGTTACCGAACGACGAAGAAAATCCAAACGTGTCGGGAAAATCGGGAAAACTATCGGGTAATCCTACTCCACCGGCATCAACTTCAACAATCCCTCCCGGTATAAGTGACGAATCAAAAGATGGATTATTTGATGGAGAAGATTTATTTGGTTCGTCTTTCGGTTTTACCGGATCTTTATAATCCGGTCCTAATTGTTCCCGATCACCTTCCTCAGAATCTTCAACCGATCTATCTTCGGCATAGGCTTTTTTAGATTCCGCCCCATATAATTCTGGGAACAATCTTAAATTCCAATGAGATGCTGTAAACGGATTATCGGGCACGTTTCCATACTCCCTGTAATTAAAAGAAATGATTATGTAAATTACGAATTAATTGTATGAGAATGAGAACTTTCTAAGTTTGTTTTTATAAAAGTAGACCAATCACGTTCGTATATTTATAATTATAATGGGAATCGTCTACTAAACTAAGGCAATTGGATTAGATTAGATGAAATTGTAGCTATAAATTCATGTGGTGTTTGGGAAATCAGGGTCGTCTCATCTCATCGCCACGAATAAATTGGCTGCTCCATGCATTAAAATACTGCATTTTGTTACCTACTACTTTGCACACCCTCCTAGGGTACACGGGTCATATATGTTTAAAGAAGAAGATACAAAAGAATAGTATTGCACATTCATATAGGTAAAGAAAGTTTATCTTGTCAGTTAAAATTTTGTCTAAAAGCGAAGTGTGTTGTATCTTTAGATAAGTTAATATTTGTACAGCGACATTGATTATTTACAGTTATTTTCATTTTTAAAAATTGTTTTCGGTTAAAATTTTCGCATGATAAACGTACCTACATCACCTACATAATAAACTTTAACATTTCGTAAAAAGGAAACAAGTTTAAAGTTCAAAGACTTTCTTATTGCTCATAATAAACGCTTCGCGTGCATATAAATTTGTAATTGACTTAACGGAACATAGGTTTTTTTAATTATTGAGGTAATTTCTTAATAACGATTAATTAACATTAAGGAAATAATTGTTGTATAAATTCATGTTCCGTAGATACTTAGGTACGAGCCTTTAAATGTTCTCTACTAAACCAAATTTTCTTTACAT
Organism: Pyrocoelia pectoralis; assembly: GCA_036250285.1. Classification (NCBI taxonomy): domain Eukaryota; kingdom Metazoa; phylum Arthropoda; class Insecta; order Coleoptera; family Lampyridae; genus Pyrocoelia; species Pyrocoelia pectoralis. The sequence continues at coordinate 47,945,741 of CM070076.1, forward strand.
ACCTAGTCCTACCGTTATGCGCAATTGATCCCCTAACTGTAACCTACACGTAACCATCTTAATATTGTCCTCTTGGATTAAATGAAACTAATTAAAGTACAATTACGAAAGAGCGTGATTGTACGTGTTAATCGCAAGGACCGTTATTTTAAAATTATGTATAGACACGAAAAACAGTTCGTGTTACTGTATTGTGCACTTCCTGAAATAAATCTGAAAACACACAAAAAGGGTCATAAAAATTATTATTGTACCTGCGTACACATTAATGTATTCCAGTTAATACTAATGGGTAATTACTACACAAACTTAATCAATTTTAGTGTACAAAACGACCCATAAAATACAACAATAGAACAATAAAAAATGGAACCAAGATTTACGACAATTTAATTGATCTTTGCTAACATGTGGAAAATCGACCAAAAATCAAGTTTTATGTGCAGTTTTCTATTGTATAGAAATTTTTAAACTCAAATCTCAGTGTGTAAATGTTATGTAAATTTCATGTAAAATAGGTATATTCCGAATGAATTAAATTAATGATAAATTATCGGTTGATCAAAATTATAGTTTCATTTTCCAAAACTGCATTTTCTTGAGAAATATGAGTATAAAAAATTTAATTACTATGGTAAAATTATTGGTATATGAGCCTCTTCTCTTTCAGTAATCAATCAACTTGTAGTGAATCATCTATGCGCCATTAATTAACTATTGCACTGTCATACGGGATGTAAACAAAAGGTGATTATTTTACTTAAATAAAGGCATGAAAGGTATCGTTACCACTAAGGCGTTGCGCCATAAACACTCCTCGTTGATTACGTCTCGTCCTAATTATCGTTTTACACCCTCAATAAACCGCTACAAGATTAAACTTAAGACAATCAATGCAAGATCAACATGGACCGATTTCCACGCGATTTTGTTCACGGGTTTTTTGGGCCCTGGGTCTCGAATTTGATAATAATTCTTATAAAACATGAATTTTATAACAATTGTTTTAAAAATTGAAGCTCAACACTCAAAGCTTTACTTTGTGGTATTAAAAGATATGTTTACAAATACACATTGGTAGCAATGGTCATTCGGTCATCGAACATCTATTATACTGCCCTTTTTCTGTTTGAAGATTTCACGTCAAAGTCAAAAACCGCCAAACACTTTACAACAGGCGGTATGCGATTATCCGACACACAAGGGAAGCAACAAATAATTTTTATTAGATGCCACCGCGATACCAGTACCAAGCCAAATGATTTGCGAATCCTTTGATTTACGAATCGACGGAAAGATTCAAAAAAATTGTGGACGTGACAGGCATTACTCTTCGAAACTCATACTTTAGTTCAAAACTACAGAAATGGATCCTGACGGACTAACGGATGGTTCGTTTCGAAAACAATAAAAAAAATTTGAAACCAAAAATTGTGATTCTATTGTTAGGAAATAAAGGGATAAATCAATGAAGTTAACAAAAAGATTCTCAACTATGCAAAACGTAAATCATATCAGCATAATGCATTCAGGTATATTTTCCTATCAAAATTGTGTATAAGTTTTAAAATGTTGAACATCCTTGAAATAAAATCGTATAGTAAATACTTATATACTCTTTGGTAGGAAACCTTCAAAGTTTATTCTTACCCATCGAGGCAATACGTTCGACACTCTTTCCAAAAAAAGAACCAAAACAAACATCAAATAGCATCCTCTACACTCTACCTACAGGATGGTGATTCGACCAAGCCCATCCGGTGCATGTGCTTGTTAAGTTTACAGTGCCCAGAAGGTATGCCTACAAGTAACCGCAGGTTTTTTCTGGATAGCTCTGTGCAAAAAAGCGCCGGGCTACGAAGAGGGTCCTCTGAAGGGCTCTCTCGCGTGGCGTCAGTCTGACATCAAGTTCCACCTAACCTTGTGCTGGGCTTGGGTGTCTTTTGAGACTTATTAAGTTGTTTACAGTTGACACTGTAAATGGAAGAAGGCGGCTCTGGACCATACAACGGTTGTTTTGAGGCCAGTCGGGCTAACTTATCGCCTTTTTTATTGCCAATTCTTCCAGCATGCCCTTTAACCCATACGAGCTCAAGGGTATTGCTGTTTGTCACTTGCTCTAGTACTTGGTGACACTCGGAAATCAGCCTAGAGGTGATTTTCTATTGACCTAGTGCCTGCAGAGCGGCTCTGAGAATTTTATTCTCTATGCTGTGCCTAAGAATTGTTTTTGCACTTCACGTTATTCCTGCTAGTTCTGCCTGAAAGTCCATTAACATTTTGTTTCGGTCTAGTCCTAAAGCAGTAACACTTGATTTTGTCAAAAATAATTTAATGGCAGGGGATGAACGTTCTAAACCAAAAAGAGTGACTACTCGAGTTCAGTCACATGCTTGTGTTAGTAGGTACCAATAAAAATAAAGGTAAGGTCCAAAGCGTCTGCCACACAACCAAGAAAGGGATAATATGAATAACGTAGAAAATACAGAAATTACTTTTCTTGGTAGAATTAATAAAACAACTTAAAACCTCCCCTTAGATATTTAATAAATCAAAAATTTATATGAAGCGAAAGATGATGGTTTAAAGCCTCTGACTCTGACTCCACCATGAACTTTTCTTGGTAACTACATGAATCTACAGGAGGAAATCATTATAAGTTGTGATTTCAGTGTAAATAATCGTGTTCATCTGGTTGTACAAATCATATGTTTATGTCAAAACACAGTAAATTTCTAAATTCAAATTCCATTAATTCCATTCAAAAACCATTAATAAAAAGATAAATGTGGCTAAAATTGGAGAAACCGTGACTGCAAACTATCAAGGGTGTGTATCTATGAGATCGAAGGATGGCAATTAAATTAGCTTGAATAACGTTTTTGTTTGGGACAATCTTTCTTACAATTTATTATCAGCCAGGCAAATTGAAGAAAAAGGATTTCGTGTGATCCTTTGATTCTTACCGATAACTTAGGGCCCCTCAGCTTCTAAGTTCTCAACCCTGCGAACAACTCTTCAGGTATTTTCCAAAACAATTTGCGTGTGCAAAGAGTTTTTTTAATATGTCAAAAGATTGAGACACAATTGTCTGTCATGGATTATAAAAAATTGCCCGCAGTTACGTATCTATTTGACGTTATTTCCAGACTTAAGAAAAACTTTAAAAAGTCTCTTTTTTTAAATGGAATGCCTATTTAATTATCGGCCCATTCGATGCAGAAATAAATTTCCTTTAAATTGATATACCATGTTCCTATACCTAAAATCAATGATTACAGAGTTATTTACATTTTTCTATTTAAATTTATAATTACGTACTTTACAAAACATGGTTGGCTTTGAAAATTTTCAAAAATTTTTTATTCAATTGTTTCTTATGATGACAGTTGTCAGTTAGCTATCAGTTTGAAAGTTTACGCTACATTTACGTTTGTTATCAGTGTTATCTGTGTGAATTTTGATTTTTGCGCTTAATATTTGTTTTAAATTGGGAAATATGGAATACACAAACGATGATATTCTAAATTTGTTTTACATTCATGGCGAGTCTGCTCGTATTACTTTTCAGACCTGCAGAACCTTTAACTATTGAATGAAGAATCACTCAACACTTTAACGAAAGATATCCGCATTTACCTACAATGACAGAACGAAAAATCAGAATGATTGAAAAGAATTTTCTAAATTTGGACGAAGTAAATGCGCCACGAAATTTGACAAAGTCAATTGTCCCCAATGATGCTGCAGAAACCAACGTATTGGGATATTTTAATGTTTTCCCTGAAAGTTCTGTTAGTTCGGCGGAAAGAGACCTTGGATAGTCAACTCGGTCAAGAAGTTGCATAGATAGAATTTTAAATAATCATAAAAGCATAAGAAACATTTGAATAAATATTTTTTGAAAATTTTCAAAGCCAACCATGTTTTGTAAAGTATGTAATTATAAATTTAATTAGAAAAATGTAAATAACTCTGTAATAATTGATTTTAGGTATAGGAACATGGTATATCAATTTAAAGGAAATTTACTTCTGCATCGAATGGGCCGATAATTAAATAGGCATTCCATTTAAAAAAAGCGACTTTTTAAAGTTTTTCTGAAGTCTGGAAATAACGTCAAATAAATACGTAACCGGGGGCAATTATTTATTATAGATTACAGACAATTGTGTCTCAATCTTTTGATATTGTGAACCTAAAATCCCATTTCCCTAACTTTTACCACTTTCGACTTTCAATTTTATTTCCTAAACAAGATTTTGACATTTTTCAGTGAAAAAAAATTTTTTTCTCAACAATAAAAATTGATACGCCGATTATTTTAAGCATACTTACTAAACATTTTATGACACATCAGAATGTGAAAAAAATTGCCTGGTTTGTATTTAAAATAAAGAAGTTGATGCTCACTTCCGGTATTTCCGGAAGTGCTGCCATTTGGAAAATATTTTGATTTAATAGATTAAACACTCCATGTCGCATGTGCAAAATTTCAAATTTCTAGCTTTTACAGTTCTTGATATACTTCTAACCGACGGTCACCGTGAGACACCCTGTATATCCACGATCTTCAAATAAACAGGGCTACTCCACGTTTACTGAAAATGCCCAAACAAACAAATTTTTGACAGACGACCAGATTGAGGAAATTATAGAAAAAGCCTTGAAAGATTAGAAATAAATTTTTCAAAAATTAAAATTACCGACGCTTCGTGAAAGGAACTCATAAATTTAAACATTTATGACGAGGTCTACGAAGATGATGACCCAGAGTTTACTGAAAAATGAACAATGCGAGAAACAATCAAATATCATATACCACTCATCAGAGAGAAATGAAATACAGAGCCTTCAGGGAGCGAAGATCTGCTAAATTATGAAAATAGAGGGGAAGAAGACGATCCTCATGTCTTACAATCTTTTAATATAAAAGATCTGACGAAAGAAGCTGGTTCTAGTTCAGAAAGTAGGCCCCCTATTGGTTTTTAAAAAGTTAATGACAAAGTGATTCGGAAGAGCTTTCTTTGATCGTTACTAACCAAAAATAATACGAAATTAAGCGTCGACGTGTACGTGTTGTGAGGAAGAGCACAAAAAAATCCCACATTATTCTTTGAAAAAGAAAAATATTACGCCATAGACGACGTCCAAAATGTAGAAAAACAATATTTATTGAGGCCCAATAAATTTAATTGGCCAATTACCTTTCGTAATCTTGAAAGAATGTAGAAGAAAAATTGCAATTAAATTCAAAAAAAGCTGAAAACTGAAGTGCGTTTTATTTTTCTATAATTGTTTTATTCTTCTAATGGATTTATTAGTGTGTTTTTAAAAATTGTATCAATTAATTTTCATTTTGAAAATGTTGTGTTTAAAGGTTCAGTTTACTAAATAAATTAAAATATAAACTTTCTTTAATTGTATTTATTCTTTTCCCCTCTACCTCGTTCATTATTTTTCACATGCGAGTATCACTGTTTAGTATATTCGAATATAAGGTTTTTGCCGTTGACCATTTACATCGAAATTTATATTAATAAAGAAGAATAATAGTCTTGTGTCAATTTGAATGTTCATTTTAATAATCTTTGAATAATTTATTAGATTCGAAAGACCAAAACTCATATTTAAAAGAACTGAAATTTCGACTGGAAGTCTCAAGAATTCATTTGAAATCACTGAAGTCAGAGGAAATCGTTGTGAAATTAGTGAATTCCTAGGAATTCATTTGAAATCACTTGAAGTCTCAGGAATTAATTGAAAAAGAAGTCTTGTGTACACCAATTTTTTGTGGAAGTTAACCCCTCGGGAAAAGTATGTGAGAGTTGCTCTGAGTAGTAGCCAGGCCAAATTTTTGGCAGTTGCATGACAGAGAGTGTTTATTTTTGGTTAACTTTTAAACGGAATATTTAACTTTGAGTTTCCTATAAGGGTTTTTGAAAATAATTAAGGATACATTCCAGACCTACGAGACTAGGTCAAAACATATTGATCTAATGTGAAAAATATGGTAAATCAAGGGAAATTCATTATAAATTATATTCAAACTAAGAAGTTGTCAGATATAATTATCAAAGCTCTGTCTGTCTAAATATTTCTAAGAGTTGATTAGGTATATTATTTATATTTTTCTAATTTTTACAAAAATTGAAGATTCTAATTTTTGCATAACCCCTCAAATTCCCACGCTAATCCTATTTTTAAATGTAGCTTAAAATATAACTTTTCAAAAACAAACTTTTAAAATCTAAACTCTAAAGTTAAGTTATAAGTTTCAGTTTTTAAATTTCTCACATTTACTTTTTTGTGTACTAACTACTTTTAATAAATTTTTATTAAAAAGATAAAGAACATATTACAAAATACTAAAAAAGTGTTCCTTATTTCCTTGAAGACTACTTATAACATTAAAAATTTGAAATCAAAGGTTCTAAATTTTCAAATTTCGAACAACCACGTTTCATAAATTTCTGGGTTGTAAATTAAAAATTTTGTGCTTTCGGTTCATCTTCTAAGTTTCAAATTCCCATTTAGAACTTGTAACTGCTTAACTTTTTTAGAGAAGGTGTGCACTGTGCAATGAAAGAAAGGATTCAAGTACTTATCAAGGGAGTAGCAGATTTGAAACCTTACAATAAAACGTGAAAGTGGAGATGATAAAATAAAACATCTGGTGCACAGATCGGTAGACCCAGACGTTTCTAAAAAAAGTGGGAAAACTCCCACAGCGAAATAAGTTGTGGTAATCGTAAAAAAAACGTCACACTGCTAGTATAAGTTGAAATATAATAAAATTAATTGGCCGCAAAGTTGATAAGGAAAAATTTCGGCGAACAATAAGCCCATTAACTTTAGGTGAATCAGTCACCGTTCTATTGTATTTAGACAAAGAATTCCGCAACGCGCCCTGTAAAAACCCGGACGAAGAACTTTACATTATGAATAGAAGAGTAATTTGGCAAAAACAAAGCGGCGGAAGAAATTAAATCCCATTGAATATCTCAGGTGCCAGAAAAAAATTTCGTCAAAAAGAAATGAAACAAACGTGATTTTTTAAGCTCACATTTCTGAAATTAACTATCGTCCTTGTTCCAGTTGACTTGAGAAAGGGTTTTTATTGATACTTAATTGATTTAACTCTGCATTGAAACAATCGCATACATTGACGTGAACTCAAAAGTTTAGTTAACTTGGCAAAGTTGTGAAATGAAAAATATAGTGTGAAATAATATGCAATTCTGGTGAAAGGTGCAAACGCATACAAAATCAAAGTCCTAAATTTCTAACGGTGGTTTATACAATTAACATGACATACATTTTACTTTCCAAAGATTTACTTTATTACCTACGCTTACCTACAATGAATAATATGTTTATATTTTCATTTTTCTACAATTAATGTTCAATATTCGTGTAATGAACGAGCACAATTGGAAGTGCACCCTTACATCAGTTTTCAGTGGGAACGCGGAATTTTTCTATGTCTAATAATGCAGTAAGCAGTACATAAATGTTACCCATGAAAAACAAATTTGTTTCAGTAAATAGAGGCAACAAATTGAAAACAATTGTAGGTCATTTTCAGGTTTCTTCCTTTGTCAAGTGAAGATCGCAAGTGAGTACGGTATTGTACGCTCCACATTTTCATGTTTTTGTTAACATTGAAGAAGTTTCAAAAATTATTAAGATACTTCCGACTTTAATACAAAGGAAGAAACTAATAGAACGTTCTTCATTTTTACATGTAGGTATTTATAAAAATATTGTTACTTACTCAAAATAACAATGTCCAATTGTAAAAAGAACGCCGAATAATAACGAACGAGTTAACATTGTAAACGATAACTGTTATTTGTTGTTTGTGGGAGATTATAATGTCGACTGTTGATTCTTTGCATCATTCCAACATTTATAGATAGCAGTAGTTTTAGGTGGGGGGGCTACATCAGTACCATCTTCTTCACCAGGGCCAGATCATAATCACCGTTAGGTCAGCTTTTTCAATTGTTTGCTTTTTTTTAACTGTTCCAGCTAACAATTTCCACTTAAAAAAGTACTTAATGAATTGATAAATTATAGATAGATCATATATGAAAGTCAAGTAATATCGAAGTAACTGGAAATATTTGTTTTTATAAAAATTGTTACCTAAAAGCCTATTTTTTAATTGCTGTAATAGCGTAGCGAGTACAATCACGCCAACTGCTAAGATATTATCATCAAAAATGTCGAAGCGTAAAATTTTTATTTTGTTTTGATCAATTAATGGAAAATTACCCAGCGGAAGTAGTCTAAAATGATGATTGCGTGGAGACCTACGAAGAGCAAATGTAATTAATTTCTTGTTTCCTTATTTTACAGTTTATATCGGATTTTTGGCTCAATATTCGTTCATTTGCGTATATTCTGTAATATGTGATCTTGCTCACAAAAAGACTACTTTACTTTGTTCATACCTACAAATGCTTAAATTTTTCTCCAAGTTCTTTGCCGAATTGGCAAACAGAATGATAATATTAGCAAATACACAACTTTTTGCGTAAATCGAAACTTTGGCATTCTTTGATTGCGCCATCATCAATTATACAGAAACAGCAAGGGACTAAGGATGGTTCCTTTTTGGTCAATTACCATTCAGTTGTTGTGCCCCGTGTGAATCCGCTGTGTACTTCTTTGCCTTCCAAAGGGTTCTGTGCAGAGAAGGGTTATTGTCATGGTAATTACTACAAGCCTTAGTACCTCATTTCGTACATATAGATGCGGTTTTCCATTCAGTTGGTATCTTTTGACTCCATTTACAATTTTTAGCAATTCTTCTTACCCTTTCCTTCCCATTTCGTAACTCATTTCATCTATATCAGAACGGAGGCCTTCACGGCCAAAATTACTGAAATAAAATCGACCTTCGAAGTCGACCCGTGTCAAATTTAAACGAAAAGTTAACGTTTCACCCAGTTTCTCATCTCATCTAAAGCTCTTACTATTTTTACTTTGTCATAGGTACATTTGCTTTCTGTTTCCTTCCTTGCCCATCTTCTAAGAGCTTCTTCTTTTATTACCATTTTCGTTCAAAAGCCCTTCAACGTATTGCTTCCATCTCTTAATTATTTTTCATCATCTACCGGTACTGGGAAGACCGGGAATAGATTGGACAATTTTTGTTAAAGATTTTTTGGCAGGTTTAATACGTTTCTTATTACTATCAATTAGACATCATTTGATAGTCCAGAACCTAAGCAAGCTATTCATCTGAACTGGAGAAACTCGCCTCACTTCCACTATTAGCTATAAAAAGTTCAGAGTTGCATATTGTCCAAACTATCCTCACCGGTGGGATTACATTGGACATAGCACGGGGCTACTCTGGTCACTCCGGTTTCGTCCAAATTGTATATCTGATTTGATCGAAAACTGTTTCTCTGCAATACAACTTGAAGTTTATCAAAAAACGCACCCACTGTATGCCTGTTAAATGCTGTCACTCTCGCCAAGCTTGTCCCTTCCGGTGAGCGTATGGAAGAATTGGTTGTCTTTTCATAAAAGCTGAAAACCAGTCTTCGCCAGCTTCTTCATTTTTTTCCCAAATAGGTGGCAGCAGTAACTCGTTTTTTTGGCATATTGATATGCCAATTTTCTTGTTGTTTTGGGAGTAAGCCCATAAAACATGCCTGGAACACTTTAAAAGATATTCAGCGAGCGAATTTTCCATCGTATCCGGAATGACTTACCATTTTTAAACGTACGTAGTGAGTGATTCAACTGCGTTCATTTAAATATAGCGACATGTTTCGACATAAATTGATCTTCAGGCTTATTTCAAGCTTACACCTAACCTTCGCTGCCCTTTCCTCCACTGGTAAAGAAGATGCGTTCGTATTTATTGATCGTCAATACCAAATAAGGTGTGAGAAAGATTTTAATTGGATTTTCTGGCTCCATAGCAAGATAAATATTGGATTGTGTCAGCAGATACTTTGTCAAAATGGATCAAAGACTGCGATTGCCTTCAAGAAACCTTCGCGACCCTTGGAGCTTGGAGTCCCGGAGAATGAGAAATTTCAAGTTTCAAAGGCTAAAGTGCGAATAGTCCTTGTTGCAACTTTTCAGAAGATCCTTTTTCACGAAAGAAATGAAGGAGCCTTCAACTCACCGATTAATTCTCCGTATTAACATTGTTATAAATAAATTAAATCTGTTCAGCAGTTTAAATGAATCTTTTAGTTCAATTTTAATTTACGTAATAACCCACACATATGCGTTTGTTAGTATCCGATGCCAGATGTTAAAGGAATACCCGAAAATACCTTTCCCCATTAAACCATCGTAACTGGAAGAACTGGAACCTTTGTGGCCGTTGAGCACTTCCAGTAATAAAAACCATAATAAAAATTTATTAAATCGGACTCCTTTTTGATGTTATCATCAGCGAACAACTAAACGCAAATTACGAAAATGAGCTATTTATACAACTTAAAGTGGCATAACTATAGTTACAGTGAGAGTTTACAGCTTTTCATAAGCCCAAAAGATGAAAAGACCATGTGAATTTTTAAATTTTCATAACAGTCTAGTTCATCTTATTATTTACTTGGTTAACTAAGGAAATATTATCTACCTACGTTGTGATTCTTCTCAAGCATATACCTACCTCCTAATGCTCCTACGTAGCTCTTTGCAACGAATTTCGAGTGATATTTTAGTTTTTTTACACTAGGTTACAGTCCTTATAGGTAGTTAATTTTATATATTCCCGACTTATCGTTCATATCTACTTGATCTTTGGGGTTACCTACTTTTGTAAACTATACCCTTTGAAGTTGTGACCGTTTGCAAATTTAATTTGGAAAAGAGTGATTTATAACAAATCAATGGCGTAATTAACAATGATAGTAGAGATTAACACAGACTGTTTCTTTTAAATCATAATCTAATTTAATCATTACCATTTGTATAATAGGTAGGTATAGGTACCTACGTACCACGATTCGTACCTAATGTTCCCATGATTTAAATGATACAACAACAACAAAAAGTTGACATTGAAAAATCGTTCAATGTTTTTAAATAACAATATTGTGCTCTTGAACTTTGTTTTTTTATACAATAAAAATGATTGTGTTATGAAAATTAGATGACAGATCGTTCTTGAAACAACGTGATTTTCTTAAAAAAGAAAGTGTACGTACGTTTCCTAGAAATGAATGCTTATGATTTAAATTTTCCTGCGATTTTAATTATAGGTATTTGTGGAATGTATTTAAGTAAGAATAAATTTATCTACTGTCTCTCCTAGACACCAATATTGGAAAAACTTTAATGATTCTTCATTAAAGGTAAGGTAATATGATATTTGGTGCTCTACTAAAATATATCTCATAAAGTGTCATAAATAAACTTTGTCCTAGAAATTTATACATGAAGTACCAATCATCGTTGAAGCATAAACTGTGTTCTACTTTTATACATTTTTCTAATCACTTCGCAGTGCTCAAATTATGATAAACAAATACGCGAATTTCGACCACTAGTATCAGGGCAAAGTTCAAATATGTTGTGTTTTACGAAAAGATGGAGAAAAGAAAAAAATTATCAAAACACTATCCTACAAACCCAACTAACTGTCCATATAAGGAGAACGTACTTAATACACTGCTCAACATTTGAACCGGTACAGGTACACTTATATAACATGCAGTAAAGGTAAACAACCCTTCATAGGCGTTTTGGCATGACTTCCTACAAACAAATGCTTATCGAATGACATCATTTGCGACTCAATTGTTGTTTGTTGTTATTATTTGTCATAAGTGCAGTTACTGAACTCGCGGACGCTTATACTTTTATTGCGAATTTCTCGAGTAAGTTTTAATTCAGAGTAGTTAACTGCATTTTAAAGATTCTAAAGGCGCTTAAGTGTTGTGTTGAAGATATAAGCCAAGGTATGAGAATGCTTATGACTGGTGCATCACTAAGAACTGTTGCTGTCCATTTCAATGTGAGCCACAATGTGATCAGAAAAGTTTGAATGCGTTTTAATGGTACTGGATCTGTCCAACATAGGCACGGCAGAGGGCGAAATCGCAGTGTAACAGTCAGGGAGGACCGTTTTATTACGGTTTGTCGAAGGAATAGATTTTCTACTGCAAGAACACTCCAAATTCAGTAATTCAATGCAACAGGTACTCAAATATATCCACTCAAACAGTGAGAAGAAGGTTCCATGCGGTAAATATAAGGTCCAGATCTTCTAAAAAATGTCCATTGTTGACCAGAGCCCACAAAAGAAGAAGGCTAGAGTGCGCACACCAACTTGTAAATTGGAATGTTGAAGGTTGGAGTCTCGTCACTGAATAAACACAGTGAGTTACCATCAAGCTTATGGAGGTGGTTCAATTACCGTTTGGGGAGGTATTTCTGCGACTCGTCGTACTGAATTGGTTATGCTTGGAAATGCTACAATTAATAGTGTCATAGGTATCTTAATGAGGTATTACAACCTGCAGTGTTGCCATTTGGCAATGAAATAGGCGATGGTTTCGTGTTTGTTGATGATAACGCCCGTTCTCATAGAACAAGACAAATCAATGCATTTTTTGAAGAGAACAATATTACGCGCATGGATTGGCTAGCGAACTCTCCAGATCTTAATCCCATAGATATGGGATTACCTGAAAAAGTTGATATGGTCACGAGGAGTGGATCCAAACCATCACCATCAGCTCCGAACTGCCATTTTGGAAGAATAGCCAAATATTCCTCAGCATTACATTCGGAATTTCATTTCCAGCATGCCAAGACGTTGCCAAGAGATCATAAGAGCTAGGAGGAGGTCCCACGCATTATTAATCTTTAAGTGTTTGGTTATCAATTCTTTCCAGCGCAAAGTTTTCTGTACTTACTACTAAAATGAAGATGTTGTTATTAAAACATTTGAAATTCGTTATTCAAGTTTTATTCTTTAATTCTTCGCCCTAAAAGTGTTTCCCAGAACCATATAATTATAAGCAAGCAGGTGTTGCTCCAAAAATTACCTAGTAAATTGTTATTTTTATATGTTCTTGTAAGTGTACCAGTTCAAATGTTGAGCAGTGTACCTATATGTGTATAAAAAGAATCAGTCTCACTATTTCTTCCTTTTAAGACAACACGACCTGTAGGTACGTGTACGTAAAAATTTAATTGATCTTGGACATCTCCTCGCTTTCCAACTAGTCCAGACTCTTGCGTATAACAACCCGATTCTAATAACAATTATTAGAACTGATGACCTATTGGATTTGTAATTTTTTTTGGGAAATATGAAAATGTAGACGATTTTGTATCTTTTAACAAAAGGAGATTCGAGCAATACCCACGAGAAAGAGCACTGCAGACACTGGTCGAAAATTCCAGGACAGAGTCATTCCAAGATCTTTCTGGAAACCCCAAACCGGGACTCCATTTTAAAGTAGGACGAAGATAAAACTTGCGACAGAGATGGTCACAGGCCACTGTCGCCTGAACAAACACCTGCATAACATGGGACGTTATGCAGGGGTTGTGGTGAGGAAGAAGAAACGTCATACCACGTAATTTACCAATGTGAGCCATTCACAAAGGCAAAGAAACACCTACTTGGAAATGAAAAGATTACACAAGAGGAAGTAGGTAAGTAATAAAAATTCGCCCTAGTACAATTCCTGGACTTTGTTAAACATACAAGTATTCTAGAAGGGTAGAAAATAGCGGGGAGCACAATTAATAGACCAAAAGGTCGAATGCAGGAACCAATTATTGAGACCACCCTAGTATACAATAAATAATAAAAATAATCTTTTAATAACAATAATAATATTCATTGATAAATTGTCCAATCAATGGTGTTTTTCGACTTCATCTGAAGTTAACTGGGCAGATATTGAAAAGTGTGTTGAGTTTTAATAGACAGAAATGCCGATATTAACTCAAACAAGTATAAAAGGGCGCAAATTCTTATAGAATTTTAATTTCAACCAACTTCAAATCTGTAACTAATTATGGCATATACTATATACAATATATATGTATATAACTACCCCCCCTCCCCACCTCAGACACAACCACGCCGGATTCTGCACAAATGAGTCATTGTTTTTCTTTCCACCCTTAAGGGAGATGGGAGAGGAGAGGGTGACGGACAATTTGTAAATCACGAAAAAATGTTAGAGCAAAAAAAGTAAAAAAGATCGTTTTTCTGCGGACGTGCAATTTTCTCCCTTTACACCCCCAAAAAAGGGGTTGCAGTTGGGGGTGAAATTTGCAATTTGAGTACCTAACGTTTTTTATGGAAAATCCAAAAGTAATAAAAAATAGGTGTTCCCATTTAAGGTTTGAAAACTCACCCCCGCTCCACCCCACAGGAGGGGTGAGGGTGATGTTTACATATCATGACTCAATAGGTTTCAGCAACTAAAGGAAACGAATTTTTTTCTTTTTGTAATTGGACGTGTCGTTCTCGAGATATTAAAGGGTGTATATTTTGACTTTAATGGCGTCCCGACGGCGAACGGGTGATCCGATCAAAAAATTTACCAGCGATTTGGAATCAGTGAAGTATTTCCTATAAGATGACACCACTTCCAGCTTTCTAAACCCTGTAACATCGACCAACGCACAGACACACAGACACACAGACACACAGACACACAGACATCCGGACGAATTTAGTAATCTACTTTTTGAAGTTGGTTGAAAAACTAAAAAAATTAATATATGTCGTTGATTAAATAGTGTGTAGTACCTACCTATAAGTTGTAATCAGAAAAAGATTTATGTACAATTGTATTTTTTCTAATGGCATTGGACAAAAATATTTTCTATCAGCATTTGGATAAGTAGGTACTTTAGGAAACAAGTTAAAGAGGACAATAAGAGGAAGAAAAAAGGGAGGCAGAGGAAATAAGATGGAAAAAATATAAATACATCTGGTAAAAAGGGAAGATTTTTAATGTTTGAGATCTTTCAATTTCGAAAATTAAAGATCGTTTAACTTTTCCACCCTTAACTTTTATATTTTGAATCATCCAATTTTTTCGGTTTTAAAAAATTAAAACGTTGATGAATTTTCAGTAGGTAATGCATACCTGCTAACTCTCCCGCAAAAAGCGGGAGTATCCCGGATTTTAGTACGAACTCCCGATTACCCGCATCACAATGATAAACTCCCGAAATTTGCAAGTTGTCACTCGTGAGTGAATTTTTGACGAACGTCATGTTTTTTTACAAGGACAACTTCTTTTTTTCATACACTATTTCATGAAAATAATCAAGAATTAGATATTTTATTAGCAACAATGGACTACTAATCCTTCTACAAGGAAATCTATTGACACACTACTTATACTAAACTTTTGGATAAATTCATAGGAACAACATAACGATAATCTTCAAAAGTTGAGCTCGAAAAGTTCAAATCAAAAAAAGGCACGAATTAACCCATTATTTAATGAATTTTTGATCTGCAGAATAGTTCCTGTGAGAAAAAGAAAAAGTGTCATCCTTAGGTCATCATATAATGATCTAAATTTGGACATAGTCTACTTAATTTGAATGTAATAGGTAATTAAAAATCTAATTATATATGTTTATTCTCATCCCATACTTATATGACGCGAATTATAAAAATATTATTTTTAAATCAACAAAATAGCCTTATAAACAAGGTCAATCGAAACAAATCTTCAAAAAACACCAATTAATCAGTTACGGTCTTTGGTTTTTCAATATCAATTGCAGCGAACACAGCCTTATTAAATACAAAGTAAGTTTGAATTGATATTAGGTAAATATTATAAAAAATGTGGTCAGCTACATATAGGTAGGTAATTTGTTTCAGTTTGTTAACAACAAACATACTGGTCAATTAAGGATACCTATATATTTTGATGAAAACATAAATAAGTACAGGAAACACATAAAGAGATAGCCTTTCTGATAACACCAGACCATAATGATGATTATTCTAGAACATTTTTTAAGATATAACTTAATGATTAGGTTTTTTTAAATTAATCATTCATGTATTTACTTATCACTAACCGATGACTAAGATTTCTGCAAAATTATTGTACATTCATATAGGCGCATGTTTGTAATCGAAGAGTGTCCCAAATACTCTTTGGTTGTATTGAATGCCTATAAAATTACCTACTATAATGAACTATCTTTTGCTATGCCTGCCCTGTCTTCTGATCATATACTTATATAAATAAGCAAAAATGTGATCAGCCACGCAATATCTTATCTATAAAAGATTATAAAGAACAAAGCTCATAATGTTTAAAGTTAATTATAAACAAAAATCTTGTGACTTCCAAAAATAATATACAATTAATCATTTTATTAACAATAAGTAGTTTATTTTAAGTATAATGAAATCACTAAAAATGCCTAACGGAAACGCCAAACAAGAATTTTACGACACATTGGAAAGTGAATACATATATGTATAAGAAGGTACTCCACCATAATGTGAAAATAAAGAATTTATAGGACTGCAACTGAAAAAGAAAGATACGAAGAAATGTAATATTATGAAAATGACCTACATCCTAAGAAATGTTACCTACAAAGAAATATAGAGAGCGCCAAATTGATAAATTATCGATCAAACAAACAAAGGAAGAGTGAAGTGGATACCTACACAGAAAGGACCTGACACAGGCTCAGGCCACCAGAAGAACAAAGGATTTATATGATATGCAGAGGAAATAACTGACTGCCATGCAGGGGAAAAAATTAAAGATATTTGGTAACCAATAGTATAAACAATGAAGTAGGAAATTAAAGCTCCACAAACACAAAGCAATTAAGTATGTATAAAGAAATACACATACTGGTTCAGGGACCCCAAAGAAGAAACTGAGATTAAAAACGTTAAAAGACGACATAAATATCATGAACAGCAAAGTAAATGTAATTATGCAGATAGAGAAAAAGAAAACACAAATTTTCTTAATAAAAGTTATGATAATTAGAAACAACGTCATCTCATATGCAATGAAGCAGTATAAATAAAGGTATGTGGCTTGGGAGAGCAGTAAATAGATCCATAAAATGGAACATATTTTATAACAAACTCGAGTACCAGCCATAAATGTCTCTTGTTACTGATTTTCTGTGATTTCTCTGAAAACCTAGATCTGTAATGATAGCATCATTATAATTTTGCTGTGCCCACTGTGTACATACATTTAATCATTCTCTGTAACTAAATTTGAACGCTAATGTTGGTAGCAATTTTGGTACAATATGTAAGTATTGATTTAAATTACTTCAACTCTCCACCTATTCCCATGAAATTTAAACAAATTTTAAGGAAATCTTGAAGATCATATAGATGTCTTTATGATGTGTGTGTGAATATAAACCCATTTTTAAAATCTAGCAAGAAAATTAAAAAATAAATTTGTAATTATGATGCTGGGACGGAAACAAAGTATAAAGGGGGAGGCGGTATTGGCTGATTACGGACCCGAAGAAGCTTTTAATGAGAGTGCAGACATTGAATGGGTTAACAAGGTAGGTTTTAGAAATGTCTCTGTACCTATACCGACCCATTTTTTTAGAGATGGGTTAGAAGAATAATGAGATTTTGTGCACTTTTAAGTTTGGCTTCCGTTAGTTGCAATACACCTAAAACATTTGAAAGGTGGCCTCCGATGCAGACAGCAACATTTGCCTGCGATAGCGTAGTTACAATTCTTTTCACTGCCGAAATGATTGCCAAAATGCACATTCGTGGAATACTAAAGGTACGACAATGATATTGTATAAACAGTTCATTGATACAGACGACATTTTTAGGGCGAAGTTCCATACTTAAAAGATCACTGGTGCCAATTTGACGCAAGTATGGTATTTTTTCTATGGATTTCTGTGATTCTTCAAATGTTTGAAATGTTGGGTATTGTGCCCACATTTAGTTACTTGTCAATATTACGAGCACCAAGGCCCCTTATTATGATAAGATTTTTGAGAGTTTTTCTAAAATTTTCGATGCCAAAATCAAGGATAAACCAAATATTCAAGTAAGGATACCTAACAATAATTTGCATTGTTACTTTCATTTGAAACGTATCTATTTGTAACTGAAATTAACAACAGTGTCGCTGCAAGTCATTGCAAATGGTGGCTATTTGTAGGTACCTACGAGCCCAGAATCATATCATTTGGCCCACTCATTGTTTTCCTTTTTATTGTATTTTAGAAGACTTTGATGAACACGAAAAGAAAAATCTATTGAATGCAACTATTATTATTGTAAATTGAAACATTCATATAAAAATTTTTTACTAAAACTAATATTAGAAAGTATAAATTAAAAAACCTTTTGAGCTAAAATTTTATTTTTATTTTTCTAATGGCTATCGATTTCGGTCTACACGTAGACCATCTTCAGGCCGTGCTGAAATTGACATTAATGAGTAACATATAATCATAATACTCCACTTACCTTGTTACTCATTAATGTCAATTTCAGCACGGCATGAATATGGTCTACGTGAAGACCGAAATCGATAGCCATTAGAAAAATAAAAATAAAATTTTAGCTCAAAAGGTTTTTTAATTTATACAAATATAGGAGCTAATCATGGAGCAATTCATAAAAACTAATATTAGAAAGCTAGAGATAAGCACAGAACACTAAATTTAATGATAAAACAATGACTGGGCCAAATGTTATGATTCTGGGCTCGTAGATGTAGTGTGTACTTTTGAGTTTCTACGTGTTATCATCCAACCTCAGTAGCTAGTCTAACACCCTACAGCAAATAAGAGTCATACTAATCAGTTTGTTAAGAAAATTAAATTAAACTTACCTTACTGTTTTAGCCACTGGTTTTGTACTTTAATTTAATAAACATTTGTATTATTATACCTACTAGTGGTTTCCATGTTGTCCAATAACTAAACATATTAATATTGAAGAATTAATTATTCAAGTATTGAAGATTTCCATGATAAAAGACACTATTGCCAAAAAGTATATTGCTATTGCTATTCTCACTAATTCAAAAGATTTCTATCTCATACAGTGTGTCAAGTAGTCCCTTGTGTAGGGGTAGGTACTAATAAAGGACATGGACAGTGGATATATTACAATAGACCCATTACCGATTGCACATGCAGTAGGATATTTATGATTAAGTAATCTACCTATTTATAGTGGAAGTATTTTTTCATTAATAACTCAATAAACTCAAATCACTGGAATATATAAAGCTAAAAGTACCAAAAAGTCACAAAAAAAATTGCTTTTGAAATGTGTCCAATATTTTTGTAGCTTTTTAGGAGCTTTTAGGCTTGTTCCACAACACATCGGTTGTAGGTATACTTTTATATTTATTAATCTCTTTATTTTAAATTTTCAGGCGTTCCAGTCAACAAATTTACAATGTAACCTTATTCTTCTTATTTTTTATGTCATTATATGGATTACTGGGCGTTCAATTTTTTGGGGATCTTAAAAACCACTGTGTATTAAATACTACCGACCCTAAGTATTATCTACCAAAATGGAAAAGTTTATTTATTATTATTACCTACTTACAGTTCGATTACCATTAACAGCCTGGCTATACCGGACACATTTTGTTCATTAAATCCTAATTCGGGATACCAATGTCCAGCTGGCATGAAATGTATGAAATTGGAATTATCCCGATACATAATGGGTTTTAATGGATTTGACGAATTTGGTAAACAAAAATGATAAGTTTTACAATAAAATTATGCAAAGAAATCGTAGTTACAAGTTTATTCACCGTATACCAAGCATCTTCACAAGAAGGATGGGTTTTTATCATGTACAGAGCGATTGATTCTTTACCGGGATGGCGTGCCGTCCTATACTTTAGTACGATGATATTTTTCTTAGCCTGGCTAGTTAAAAATGTTTTCATCGCTGTCATTACTGAAACTTTCAATGAAATTCGTGTACAGTTTCAACAAATGTGGGGAGTAAGACAGCAGATTCAAAACAGTACGGCATCTCAGGTAGATTTAATTAAAATACTTAACCATTCTAATCAGTTCTTTCAGATACTTACAGGAGACGATAGGGGCTGGAAGCTAATCACACTAGACGAGAATAAACATGCAGGCTTAGCACCGAATGTTTGT
This sequence comes from Pyrocoelia pectoralis, assembly GCA_036250285.1. NCBI lineage: Eukaryota > Metazoa > Arthropoda > Insecta > Coleoptera > Lampyridae > Pyrocoelia > Pyrocoelia pectoralis. The sequence continues at coordinate 47,965,886 of CM070076.1, forward strand.
CATAAAATTCTTCGTTCGCCACATTTTAGATTGATAGTAATGTGTATAATTCTTGCAAATGGAATTGTAACCGCCACCATGCATTTTAAACATGACGAAAGACCTAGAAGCGATTTTTATACTAAATACTATTACATTGAAATCGGTTTTACTGTAGTATTAGATTTCGAAACCATTTTTAAAATATGGTGTTTGGGATGGAGAGGATATTGGAAACATTCCATTCATAAATTTGAACTTTTACTAGCCATAGGTACAACGATACATGTAATACCCGGATTGTATATGTCTGGATTTACGTACTTTCAGGTAATCGCATACCATACCTAAAAATGTATTCAGCCCTATATCTTTAGGTACTAAGAGTTGTACGACTCATTAAAGCATCTCCTCTACTAGAAGATTTCGTATACAAGATATTTGGACCCGGAAAGAAGTTGGGAAGTTTAATTATATTCACCATGTGCTTATTGATAATTTCATCGAGTATTTCAATGCAGCTATTTTGCTTCTTGTGCGACTTCACGAAGTTTGAAAGTTTTTCTGAAGCGTTTATGTCTATGTTCCAAATTTTAACACAAGAGGCTTGGGTTGAGGTAATGGACGAAACGATGTTAAGAACAAGCCCAACCCTTGCACCATTAGTTGCGGTATATTTCATTTTATACCACTTATTTGTGACATTGGTAATTATGTCATTGCCATAACTGCTTCAGTACATAAATGTATTGTTAATTTCAGATAGTGTTAAGTTTGTTTGTAGCAGTCATTTTGGACAATTTAGAATTGGATGAAGATATAAAGAAAGTGAAACAGTTAAAGTACAGGGAACAAAGTGCCGAAATTAAAGAAACGTTACCATTCAGATTGCGTATTTTTGAAAAATTTCCCGACAGTCCTTTAATGGTGCAGCTGCACAAAGTTCCATCCGATTTTAGTGTACCTAAAGTAACGTACCTATATTTTTTGAATGTATAAAAAACTGAAAATTATTTTTATAGGTACGAGAGAGCTTTATGCGACAATTTGTTTACGAAACAGAAGATGATCCTAATTCGGAAAGTGTCGAGAAGAAAATGAATGAAGAAATTTTCGACTCCAAAGTGATATATCGCAAACAGAAACCTTTAAAAGTACTTTATAATTTACCAAAAGTACGTGTTGTGGATTCAAAATTAAAAAAAGCATCGATTGCTCATATTATTATGTAATCCTCGATGTAATCTCGACATTCGATGAACTGCATATGTTTTGTTTTAGCGATTCCAATAATCAAAGATTAATGCTTGGTGATTCATCGATAATTCCAGTACCTGGCACGAAAGGACCATTAAAATCGCAAGGGACAGTAAACAGCATTAAACAGTTTAAGTATAAAAAAGTTTAATATTTACTTTTACATTTTCAACACCAAATTTTAAATTTATTAATATTTTGAAGGCGAAGGTAAGTGTGATATGAATGATTGTGAAAGATTAGCTCATTCATTTTAGACTTCGCCAAAAATTATAACACCAATTTTTTTACATAAAACGTAAATGAACAAGTTTCTCGCACTACATCCTCATCGTAAAAATTAAAGAATCATTGCTTTTTAAACTGTAGAGAGCTAACATGGTTTCATAACAAACAAAAACTTTTAGAAATATATAGTTGGTACTAAATAAATTTACGTGTGGTTTGTACCTGTGAAAGCAGTGGTGGTTTTTACATCGGTGCAATTGCAATCATTATTTGTAAATAGGGCCCTGTATATAACGCCCACTCTATATAGACCTTGTGGGCATACTTTCTGGGCACTGTAATAAATTTTGATTGACAACTCATAAGTTCCAACCTTTGAAGGACCAGGCGAATAAACAGGGTGAAATGTCCTATTTGCCCTCCTTCTGAATCATGTGCAAAACTAGCGTGCCAGGGAGTGAAGGAGAGAGCAACAGTGGGAATTTAGACATAGAGGAGATCAGGAGTAGTTTGAAATGTATGATGGAGGAGTTGAAGGGGTTAAGGGTGGGAATCGATATCTTGGGAAGGAATTCAAAGGACCTAAAGAGGAAATAAAGTGTATAAGCAAACACTCTTTGGTATAAGGGAGGAAATGAGAGCAATGAAAGATGAGCATGGAAGGAAAGAAAGTGAATGGAAAAGGAAAGGAAAAGATTGGAAAAGGAAGTGTGAGAAATGGGGGAACGAGTGGAAAAGCAGGAGAGAAATAGGAGGAGAAAAAATATAGTGGTGAGAGGGTTTAGGACAGAGGAACCAGTGGGAGATTTGAGGAATTTATTAACGGAGAAGATGGGGGTGAATGTGGAGGTTATAGATGCTTGTGTAAGGGGACGGAAAGGGAGTTGATGGTGGAGGAGTTAGAAACCTGGAGGGGAAAGAGGGAAGTTATGGAAAAGAAGGGTAGATTAAGAAATACCAATGTCTTTATTGATGACGATTGAACGGTAGAGGAAAGAAGGATACAGGGAGATATAAGGAAGATTGGAGAAAAGGGAGGAAGGATGAGGACAAAGAGTGGGGTACAAGAAAATATGGATAGGGAATAGGAGGTATGATTGGGAAGGAGAAATAGGAGGGGTGAAGCCGGAGCGGGTGGTGGATAGGGGAGGGAGGAATGCGGAGCAAGCAGAGGGGTGGGAGAATGAAAGGGGGAAAAAGAGAAAGTAAAGGTGTTATTTTGGAATGTGGTAGGCGTAAAGGAGAGACTTTTGGAACTATATTGGGGGGTTTGTGATGGTAGGATTAGTAGAGACATTGTTGGAGGAAAAAGACTGGGAAAAGTGGAAGGAAGTGTTGCCAAAGGGGTATGAGTGGAAAGTGAAGTTTGCGGTGAAAGAGGAGAAAAAAGGCAGGGTAAAAGGAGGAATAATCACGGGGGTGAAAAAAGAATGGAGTTGTGAAGAGGAAGGAGAAGAAGGGCGCAAAAGTGTGTGTCAAGGGTTTACATGGACTCAGTTGTAGGAAGAGCGCGGAACATATTGAAATTAACAATATTGTCTGTCGGGCTCTGCAGACAATTAATATTCCGTCTAGCTTGGAACCACCAGGAATCTGCAGGAAAGATTGCAAGCGTATTGATGGGATGACCCACATTCCTGGGAGTATAGCGGTAAACATCTTATATGGGATGGAACCGTAGTAGATACAGTACCTCCATTCTTCCTGTTACATTCAGCAAAGAACAGTGGACACGCGGCCAAAGTCACAACTAATAAAAAGTGGAACAAGTACAGATCCGTGGTGATGAGAACTACATTTTTGTCCCTATTGCAATAGAGACCTTAAGGCCCTGGTGTGACTTCTCAGTTCCATCGGAGGATTGATAAGGAGTAAAACTGGTGAACCTAAGTCTAAATTCTATCTGTTTCAACGCATCAGTAAAGGGGAAATGTCCCGTCCGTTATTCAAAAAATGATGAAATTTTTTATATCCTTTAAGATATTTATTTTTTTTTATTAATGTTAACCAAAGTAGTATGAAATGTTGGCATGTAAAAATAGATAAATCTTTGGGACAGGGGCCCTTTTTTAAATTTTGCACCATTACTCCAAAGTTTAAAACCACCATTGCACGAAAGCTGTATATATAATAATAAGCAAGCATACTTTTTGATTCTACAATATAAGATTAGTGTCCCCATTTGCATGTGAGAAGTTACACAAGTTTATCTGGTCCCAACTAAATATTCTTATATTTCTCGTTAGTTGGTAGTCATTGCTCTGAAATGTTATAGGTTTGGATCCAGATCAATTAGACGAAGTGTAAGAAGCGGATCCATAAAATTAAAACAAACATACGAGCACTTAATGGAGAACGGTGACATTGGAGTAAATCGTATGAGCTCAGCGAGAGCGAGACCTCACGACTTGGACATAAAATTATTACAGGCGAAACGACAGCAAGCAGAAATGAGACGGTACGATACATATTATTACCTACACAAATAATTGCCACTAATAAAATTATATAGAAATCAAAGAGAAGAAGACCTGAGAGAGAATCATCCGTTCTTTGACACACCTCTGTTTGCCGTACCACGCGAGAGCAAATTTAGAAAAATATGTCAGTTAATAGTGTACGCTAGATATGATGCTAGATTAAAAGATCCAATCACTGGAAAGGAACGCAAAGTGAAATATAAAAGTCTGCAGTAAGAATTTACATTGGTATATTTTTTGGTACTGAAACAAAATGTCACAGCAACTTCTTAGGACTGGTGACATACTTAGATTGGGTTATGATTACGATGACAACATTATCCTGCCTATCGATGATGTTCGAAACACCCTATTACCGTGTGATGGAAAATGCGTCTTTACAAATTGCGGAATATTGCTTTGTGATCTTTATGAGTATAGAACTCGCGTTAAAAATATTAGCCGATGGGCTTTTCTTTACACCAAAGGCATATATTAAGGATGTTGCCTCTGTTTTAGATGTATTTATTTACATAGTAAGTAACGAGACTGTTATACATTTTACGCATTGCCTTATTTTAGGTAAGTTTAGTATTTTTATGTTGGATGCCAAAACAAGTACCACCAAATTCCGGTGCTCAATTATTGATGATATTACGATGCTTACGTCCGTTGCGAATATTTACTTTGGTACCCCATATGAGAAAGGTCGTGTACGAATTATGTAGAGGATTTAAAGAAATTTTGTTGGTACGTTATCGTATGATTTTTCAGCGAATTAATGAACAACCTTCTTAGGTATCCACATTATTAATATTATTAATGTTTGTGTTTGCGAGTTATGGTGTTCAATTATATGGTGGAAGATTAGCTCGATGTAACGATCCTACCATTTTGAAACGTGAAGATTGTGTAGGAGTGTTTATGCGTAGGGTATTCGTTACAAAAATGAAATTATTACCTGGTGTTAACGAATCATATCCATCTATATTAGTTCCACGTGTCTGGTAAATATTTATTTTTATGTCGCTTGTTCACTCACTTGTGACTGTAGGGCAAATCCGAGAAGATTTAATTTTGATAATATTGGTGACGCTATGCTGGCACTTTTTGAAGTATTATCTTTTAAGGGTTGGCTAGATGTAAGAGATGTATTGATTAAAGCACTTGGACCAGTAAGCACATTTCTTCAGTAGCATGTTGATGTTTTGCATGTACTAGAATGTTAACCACCACCGCTAAGAACGGAAGCATCCCAACACATTTTTTTTACTACCACAGGATGCAAATGAAGTTCGAGGATTAGGTTGATGTGTAGTGTAGAATTTGTGTTATGTACCCAGTGGCTGCTGCTCCATAGCAGCCCAGAGGCTTAAGCCTCCCAAAATATTTCAGTACCTCTCTTTCTTATAAGTACTTTTGCTTAAAATTGCTTGATAACCGCAGCATTTAGTTTATGATGGGCTGATTTAGTGTCATGGGTCAAATTAGAAGATTACCTATAATAACATTACATTATAAGACGAAAGTTCTACAATGTAGAGCTCATGCAATTGGCATATGAATCATTGGTCAGCCAAATTATATAATACAGACGAATCAGCTCTTCACATTTCAAAAGCCTCAACAAATTTTGGCTACTATTGCTGTCCTCCAAGCTATGCACCCTCTTTAGGTCCAGCATTGCATTAAGATATGTGTACCTCTAGCTTGGAATTTAAAAGTGATATTCATACATTAAAGCTCTTTACTGTTTCCTTTTATGTAATTTTGATCACTACAATCTTAAAATTCGTGTATTTATAATGTTTCCCTGCCTCGATTGAGAAGTTTAATCTTGTTTATTATACCATATTATAAAGTATGAAATTAAAAAATAAATAGCGACTGTGGAATTTATTTAATTCTGTTTTCAGGTTCATGCCATTTATATCCATATTTACATCTTTCTTGGGTGCATGATTGGTTTAACATTGTTTGTTGGAGTGGTTATTGCTAATTATTCAGAAAACAAAGGAACGGCACTTCTCACAGTAGATCAAAGAAGATGGTAAGTGATTTGGATTTTGCTATAATGATATTTTCTTGCATTGTCTTCAATTCCACATCAATCTAAATTAATCGATTCCTTTATCCTTATGATTTCTAACAAATCCAAAGCTCAAATTGTCAAGGTTGTCGAGAAAATTCACAGGTGGAAGGCAATTGTTTTGGAATCTCTAAGAAGTACAATACCAAAGAGGAAAATTGAAGGTGATTTTAGCTAGAATTGTAAATGAGAGGTTGGCAAAAACTGTTGAAGCCAAACAACGGAAATTTTCTTGGAATTTGGGAGAAGTTTGTCTCACTATGATCCCTAATACTTTAACAATGAACATCTCCAACAGGTGTACAGTTCACAAGAATTCAGTGAAAGGGTAAATTACCTACAATTCAAAATGAATTGATAAATACTTACGCTTAAGAGCTTATCTGAGAAAACCCAACCTTAGAGATGAAATGGCTGCCGATAAAATGTTATTCAGAAGCATCAACAACGAACAACTCCACTTTCTGCCCTATGGATTTTTTTGTCACTTAATGAAAAAACATTAAAAATGTACCCACAACAATAAATTGTAGGTACCTACATGACAAATTTGGTGCCAAAAAACCACAAACGTTTTTGGCTGCTGACTTTGATAAAACCGGTATTTTGGAGGCTCAGGATGTAACTCATTCCAACAAGTTTTCCCCACCAAGACAATAGCAAAAAAATGAGCTGCCAGGGCGAATTGTGTGTCAAACACGAAAGGGGGGAAGGTTAGTTAGAGGATGGAAACAGCGTGAAATTTTGTAGAAAAAAAATACTTATGGTGAACTAACAGTAATTTAAAAATTAAGTAACAAAATGAAAATATATTTTAGCTAATAATGAAAATGAACACAATATAAACTATAAAAATATTTATTTATTTATTTATGCACCACAATCATAATAGTTTCATTGATTTATATACCATTCATATTGCCAATTGAGTTAAAATTTCTACAAATAGTGAAGATAGGTGAATAGAATAAAATGTTTCTATTGTAAATGAGTGAAATGTTAACTTGCAGGAGCAGGAGCAAGTTATATTAAATTGAATTTTGTCTAAACATTCTGGATAGTCATCATAATGTGGTTCCTTAAAAGATGACATGGGAAAACAATTCTTACTCCGTCTAAATGCCAAAAGGGAAAGTGCACATAAGAAATGCTCACTTCCTCTGAGTGAATGAGTGAATTTAAATGAACAGCAACGTCCCGTACATCAAGCAAAACCATCAGAGTCTTAAGTTTGATCCCTGAGGTACACCAAACGTACCATATATCGTAAATTGCTAAATGCAACATACTAGAGATCATTTTTTAGTTAAGAGATTGTTGTGAAATACTAAAGTATTAAGTCAGTGTGACAAATTCTACAAAACGCCTTCGCGATGATATAGATAACACCTACCTGACCTCTTTACTCAAATGCATGAGATATTAAATATTGTATATATACAAGCAAGATTGTTTGTTAATCGATTAATGGAAAAAATGCATTATTTTCAGTAATCCTTTCCTTGTTCAAACGTGCCCACTCCTAATCTGTAGGTATAACCGTTTGCTTGACACCGCTATTATTTCCTAAGTGGATTAGTTTTTAGTATTTGTGTAAAATTCGAAAGAGAACAAAATAAATCTGTCAAACCTTCTTTTTGTTTATTTCAGGTGCGACTTAAAGAAGAGATTGAAAATTGCACAACCTTTACATTTACCACCAAGACCAGATGGCCGAAAATTTCGTGCATTTATATATGACATAACGCAAAATCTCAAATTTAAACGTTTAGTTGCTTTTATGGTATTAGGTAATAGTGCTTTACTAGTTGTAACGGTAAGACTACTTGTACTACAGCCAACTAGGTTAAACCCTGCTAAAATTGTAGTGGGACGAGAAAAAGGACCGTACCGAAATTCTAGCCACTATTGGAATTTCGTGTACCCTAATATTTGTAATAGAAGTCGTAATGAAAAATATTGCCTTTACACCTAGAGGATATCTTCAATCGAGACGTAATCGTTACGATTTATTTGTAACCGTATTGGGAGTTATGTGGATTATAATTCACATTACTTTTAAGGTGAGTAGGAAATACTATAATCGTTACACTACTCCCAAATTATTTTAGAACGATTTGACTTACTTTATCGGTTTCATGGTTGTTATACTACGATTTTTTACAATAACAGGAAAACACGCAACATTAAAAATGTTAATGCTTACTGTGGGTGTATCCGTTTGTAAAAGTTTCTTCATTATATTTGGAATGTTTTTATTAGTATTTTTTTATGCGTTAGCTGGTACAATATTATTTGGAACGGTTAAATACGGTGAAGGAATTGGAAGGTTGCATTCTTTTACCGTTCGAAATAGAAAGTTGGCATTGCTGTTTTAGGAGAGCCAATTTTGAATCACCCGTGACCGGAGTAGCGATGTTATTTCGTATAGTGACCGGAGAAGATTGGAATAAAATTATGCACGACTGTATGATACAGCCTCCGTATTGCACACCCGCAAATAATTATTGGCAGACCGACTGCGGCAATTTTACCGGTTCACTGGTATATTTTTGTACATTTTATGTGATAATTACGTACATAGTACTAAACTTACTTGTGGGTATGTAGGAACGCTATTTTTTCGTCATTTAATAAATAATCGTAGCTATCATCATGGAGAATTTTTCCCTATTTTACTCCAACGAAGAAGATGCCCTATTATCGTATGCTGACATACGTAACTTTCAAAACACCTGGAATATTGTCGATATACATCAAAGAGGTGTTATTCCGGTGCGAAGAGTTAAATTTATTTTACGACTTTTAAAGGGCCGTTTGGAAGTTGATCCGCAGAAAGACCGTTTATTATTTAAGCATATGTGTTACGAGTTAGAAAAATTGCACAATGGAGAGGATGTAACTTTTCACGATGTTATCAAGTAAGTAAGACAATAGTAGAATATTCGTGATGTTATTCGCACAATTTTAGTATGCTATCGTACCGTTCAGTTGACATACGAAAAGCGCTACAGTTAGAGGAATTACTTGCGAGAGAAGAATTTGAGTACATTATTGAAGAGGAAGTTGCGAAACAAACAATAAGAACATGGTTAGAGGGTTGCTTAAAAAAGAATAGATCGACAAATGTTTGTGATACTTACACCTAAATTCTTCATTTTCCAATAATGATATTATTACAGAAACAGCAAAATAATTTAATGGCCGGTTTAAGAGCGACCAATGAAACCATACTGCCGACAGATACTACAGTTGAAGCGAAAATTATTAGTCCAGATCGCGAAAGTGAAGTAGATATTAAGGTATGTGCCTTATTATAAATGTTATTCGCATTTGATATTTGTACGCATTTAGGAATGTGATGTTGCTGCAAGAAAAGCTAAGGTTGTCGCGCTTCCTCGCTCTGATAGTATAGGAAGCACTTCCGGTCGAAAGTTTTTAGCACCCACCTTATCTGATCCTGCCGCCCGAATCGAAAAGGAAAGAATTACGACTAAAAAGAAAAATAACAGACAAACAGGTAAGATTATACATGATACAGTAAAAGGGGGCGATGAAGCAGATCACATGTAAGGTGATACTCCATTAGGTACTATTCTGTACGCCTGCAACAAATTATTTGTGACAGAAAAATTATTTCTAAAAGAACCAGTAACAGTGTGTTCACAAAAGGCTCACAAAAGTACTCTAACTCATATAGCACGTGAATCATTCACAATCAAAGGTATTGCAGTTGTAGGTGATTTGCAAAATACGATCATATGGGCATCTCAAAATAATATTTCATTATAAATAGAACAAATTTGTTAGAACACATTAAAAACTATTTTTATTAACTTATAATCATAGTTGAGAGGAATCTCAAATAACTCTACGATTATTGTTCCCACCCCATTAAGAGCATCACCTACCTCTAGATATGGACCTCAAGAATTTATTAACTTATGTTCTTTCAGTGACAAATAAAAATTTACCCCACTTAAACGAAGGAACAGAAACAACTAGAGTACCAAGAGATATATCTAGCAGCAAGGCTAGCGTCCCAAAAATATCAAACACAGGACATGAGATTCGTGATTGGTGGAATGAACAACTGGCGTATGTTTCCGATACCAGTGATGACGACTAGATGAATTTAGAATGAAATAGAAAAATTATTATAATACTTTCTTTGTTTTTACCACGTGTTAATAAACATGGAAAACTAAATCGTGTTATTTTATTGTTAATTCGCAATACTTTAGAAACATATTGAAATTGGTAGTTTACGATTTCTTGTATGGTAATCATTAAACTCACTACTTTTATTGGTAATTGTAAGTAACACATATGACCTCAAGTGGTGATTTATGCAGCTACCGTAAGTATACAATACACATTGTTAATTTCAGTGGCCAATGAAAACTTGACGGTTCAGTATAACTAAAAGTCAGTAAGTTATGTAAGTTCAATTGTGAATATTGAATACTGAAAACTACTAACCAGAAAACAGAATGTTAAACACAAACACCAGAATTGTAAACAAAACATTTGGCACACACTTTCATAGAAGAAACAGATCTGCCAACTCTCACAACTAAAGGGTGCTCATAAAATTAAATTGGCATTTTGTCAGTTACACCCTTCTTTATAATAGTTGGCCAATCCAATAGGTGTTTCTTTTTGTACGTTGTGGTATACCTAAATCAGCTCTGTCAGTAACACACCATTCGTTTTATAAAAATAATTTGAGTCAGTTCTCAATAACCCTATTCGTTTTAAAAGATTTATTTAAGTTTTATATTAACCTGAGGCAGAAATGTCTACATGACGCAAGGCACTTTAATCTCGTGATGATTGTAACTTTACCTAACCCTGTGGCGATGCAAAAAGAAAACACCTAATGTTAAAAGTTGGTATATGTTTTTTTGGAGATAGAAGTAGGCTTTTGGAGAAGGGCACTAGAGGGCCAGATTATATTATTTATTTATACAATTACAGCAGAGAAATCATTTTCAAAACATTTACAATTTCCTCTAGAGCCCTATATCAAAGGCGGTTATAGTCACCAATTTCACAAAGACCATTGCAGAAAGGTTTTTTATAATCTAAATAAATCATTCAGTGCTAAAAGGTACTGCTTTTGGCAATTTTTGGTTTCCAAATCGTCCATAAGGATTAGGTAACTATAAGTATATATAAACAAGGGTTACACTGACGAGGGATCCTAAGCCGATCGGGACCAAACTTTGCATGCCAACTCCTTAAGACTATTTGAGGACGCTATGCAAAAAATTAGAGACCAATACCACCCAGGGCGGGATCTAGAGCACTTTTATTACCATACATGTAATTCTAGTTTAATGGCCACTATTTTAACTTTACTGGAATGGGCCAAAAATGATGAAAATTGATTGTATTACAATAATTATTAGTAAAACTATTCGTATTGTGCGAAAAAAGGTCCAGAAATTATTTATTAAAAATTGTATTAAGTTACTTACATGTATATTGTAATATATGGAGAATTCAAAGTGTTCTAAATCCCGCCCTGAGTGGTATTGGTCTCTAATTTTTTACATAGCGTCCTCAAATAGCTAACTAAGGAGTTGGCATGTAAAATTTGGTCTCGATAGGCTTAGGACACACACTTTGTGAGAAAAGAGTATTAATATTAACCTATGCTTGTTTATGTTGGTGTCAAAGATCACCAAAAACATGTATGTTGCATTGAGTAAATTATAAAATCATTACCCACATTTTAATTAAATGCATAAACATGTATGATTTGTCACAAAAAATACAAAGCATTATAAAACAACAAAAATTATATTTTACAAGTTATAATAAAATCTTGTATAGTCTAAAAATAAAAATATGAATAGATACATTAATATTTCACAAAGACACTTTGACTTCAGTAAATTTTTGACCTAATAATTTCATTACCTGACCATGGTTTAGTCGTGGGGTTTTATACGTTGCATAATTTTCCTTCACAAAAAGTGCAAATGCTGTTGGAGGTTTTTTTGGTGTTGCAGGCACACTTTTTATTTCACCTTCTTTATTTGTCTTATTCACAAATACTTCAAATTTTCCATAGCAATATCCACAGCGTTTCCTTTCAATATCTAATGATTTTGAATGTCGACCAATGCTGGAATGTTTATAAGCAATTAATAATTAATCTTTAAAATTATTTCCATATGTACAGAATGTGAAAATCAACAAGTAATCCTACTGTACTATAATATGTCTTGTAGATCAATTGCACTAAAAACTAAGTAGCCAAGTGTAATATTTCTAAGCAGAAATCAGCCAATGCCAGACAAGGATAGAGTTTTCATGGTAATAAATATACAGGCTTCGTGAAGTAAAAAGTCTTTCAAATTCAATTTGGAATACTATTTACTTAAGTCGTTAATTAAAATCGTATTAAAAATATTTTGGCAATTATTCAACAAACCTGTATCCACAATCCATGCATTGATATGTATACTTTGTGTTAATGACATAATCGTGACAACGTTTAATCGGCGGTAATTCGGGATATATTTTAATAGCCTTGGTAGCCCTGAAACGACAGAATAAGAAATTAAATCAAGTTATGGAAAACTCACCAAGCCTTCCAATAGTCTCCGTGACCATTAGCCACCTCGTTTATAATCCACGTAGCGGCATGGCACATCTCATGAATTAATGTATCTCTCAATCTATCACACGCATCAACTACCTTTGTAGATAATACAATTCTAGCTTTCCTTTCGATAATGCCAGTACGTCTTGTTATTTTTTTACAATAACAAAAACCGGCAGGTCCCTCGCATTTTATCATTCCATTCGAGTGGAGTATCGTCGTGAATTTTATTATCAAACACAGTCTCGTTATATAATTTGAAAAGTCTCGTTAATAATTCGTTTTTATAATTTTTAAAATTATTTCGGAAAAGTCTTGCCGACGGGTCACACTGTGAAAGCTTTACACTTCCTAAAAACACATTTTTCGATAAACAACACTAGTTCCATCACAGTCAGACTTAACTTTATTAAGAGTTGATTCAATAAAATGTATAGAAGAAATTTGTATTAAACATTTTAAAGGATTTTACAATGATTAAACTCACAAATCTAAATGTAGATCTTACTGCTTTAAGTTTAAATAAATGTCCAACAACATTTACAATATAATTGCATCAACACGGGTTCAACGGTTTCACTTCCTATCCAAGACAGACACGTATCAGTTTTTCAAAACTCAGAATAAACAAATGTGTCTTAAATGGCATGACTTCAGTACTAATTACGTCTTCAAATATAAATTGGGGATGGTATTTTAAAAAAGTATGACTTTATTTAAGAACTATCTATCCATACATTTGCACCATCAGCATGAAACTAGTTATACTAACTAATTACCATGGAAAATCCTTTATGGATGATCAAAATTGTATAAGGGGGTTTTACTAAGTCGCCTGAGCAAGTAGTCTGTAGATAATTTGTTTGTAGTTGGCAAGGGGCAAACAGTATAGTATTTTTATTGATTTTTTGGTGGCTTTCGATACCATAGAGAGGCTGGCGTTTGGTGGGGGAAAAACAGTGGCGGTTGCTCTATAAGGCCGCTTGGGCGCGCGCCCCTCCTAAGGATTGAATAACGTACCACAATTTAAATGTTTCTAAATTGATACATACATACTAACTAAACCAAATAAAATTTCTAAATTTCAACAAAAAACTAAATATCTAGTCTACTTCTATCATCTCATTCATCTAATAATAGTTTCGCGCACCCAGGATTATTACTTTGCTAATAAGAATAAGTCTCGGTGCCCGAAACCTGCGCCCGGCAGTTTAGCATTTGAAAAGCATACGAAACAGCCCGAAACACACAGGATGATACACGATCGTAACGTGCTATGAGGCCGCGTCATTTTAGCGGCCCCGGCGGAGGCAGTATATCGTTTGCCGTTGTGTGTGTACGGGTGTCATGCCGAGTGCGCGATTGCCGTATTGTGGACAATAATATTTCTGTTCGTTTTGTTTGTTGGGGCTGTGATAATGAATACGGTAAATTATATTATTCAAATAAATTTTGATAGGCTGCCGTTAGTCGATAAACTTAAAATTAAAGAACAATTACAACTCAGATGAAGGATCGCTTTTCTTTTCGGGGTCATTCCGGTTTTAACAAAGACAAATATTCAGAGTTTGCAAAAAAATTCCCAGTGACAGTTTTAAACGAAGTAGCTTCATTTTGTCCGATGTTGACTTAAGTACCTACCTATTTTATTTTGCTTAATTTGTGTAAATATTTTGTTCTTTCATTTTCTACTTAGACAGTGCCGTAGACTTTATTTTGTGAAGTGAAACTGTTTTTGACATTATGTAAAATCCATTCCGCTGTTCCAACTTTTATTTAAAACGAGCAACTTTTGACTTTTTTTTCGGCGTGGCACCCCCAAAATTTTAGCCTGCGGGCTGCGGCGGCACCGGCGCCTGCAGCGCGCTTATTCGATTTGCGCCCCTCCAAACTTAAACCTCACGACACGCCACTGGGGAAAAATGATACTACTGAGGGTTTCTAGCGGGTCGGATGGTCTGATTCTGGTGGCTGATACAAAGAGGGATCTGCAGGCAATGTTAGATAATCTGTGGTATTATGAAGGGGGGGCTGTTGAAATGGTCAATTCCTACACATAACTAGAGGTTAAGTTCACTCCCACTCTATCCTATGCAGAGCACTTCAAAGAGAGAGCAGCAGCGGTCAAGTCCACACAGCATAGGGTTGGGTGTTATCATAGGAAAGTCGGGGGTAAATTTTGAAGCCAAAACAATAGTTTTTAATGCTGTGTGGAGATCAATCTTATGCTAAGCAAGTCAAATTTGGGACTATAAAAAGTATGAGTATGAAAGAGTATTGTGTACTTTTATCAAAAAGGTTTTTGGGCTCCCACACAATACTCCGACCGAGTAATTGATCTTGGCTCAATATTTTCATTCACTTTCTATATAAAAAAAAGTAGCCGCAATGGATGACGACAGGTACCCCAATATACTTGCCAGGCGGGTGGTCGGAGAGAATACTTCACATGGTATCTAGGGGAATGAGGGAATGAAAGATAAAGGAAATGGTAGAGAAGTGGAAGGATGGAGGAGAGCGGCATCGTCAGCCAGGTATCACTTGTTGTATGTATAAGCAAATGAACCTCAATCTGGGACCGGATAGCTACCTGAGGGATGGAGGCAGTCCGAGGTATGAGAGGTGGGCAATCAAACCGCGTGGAAACACTGTTGATTTGAATAATAAGTCCTGGGTTGAGTGCATCCATGTGCTCCCTCTGTAACCTCTGACAAGACGAGGATGTGTATCACTTTGTGAGTGTCTGTCCTATCCTGGGGGAGGTGACGATGTCCTCTTTATAGGGGAGGGGAAGATCTGGCTCAATGGCTAAGACTGGAAATGTAACGGGGCGCTTGCATCGGAGCTCTGAAAGGTCAGGTTGCACCTTGTGCAAGAGTTTAGTTACAATGGGAGAGTGTAACTTTATGTTTCTTTACAAATCTTTTTAATGATTTAATGAAAGTCAGGCAAGCGGAAGGTCCAAAAGGCCCATGCTTATTAAGCATTGTACAACATACAAGTGTTTGTACATAAATGTAAACTTAAACTCACTCCGGTATATCTGTGTAATAAGCTAAAGACATTTTGTGATACCCACGATTATAGTACAAGACATAAAGATAGATTTATATTAGATCATAGAAGGACAAGGGCGTCCCAAAACTCTATTTTCTTTAGGGCCCTTTTTGAGTATAATAAGCTTCCACTCATTATTAGAAGCTCAGATTTAGGTAGCTTTAAGAGGCGTGTTAGAGAGTTGTACCTACTTAAACAGTCATAGTAGAATAGGTCCCTATATACCTACTTAGTATATAATGTGATAGTTTTTACCCTTATTTTTTTAATTTTGTAATGTTTATATTTCAAGTTGTTTGTGTAGCATTTTTTGCTAAATAAAGTTCTTATTATTATTATTATTATTATTATTATATTACATGTAGGTATTATAATGAAGTAATTTGTAATAATTTTGTATATAAATAAAGCTTGTTACTATACACTGCCCAGGAGAAACTGTAGCACAAGGGAGGTCCGTCCAATGACCATATATGGTTTTAAAAGAACTCTCAAGATCAAAATCGAGTCAATCTGATTTACTTAGAATGTAATCAAGCTACACTTAAAATATAAGCTCACCTGACAATGATGCTAAAAAACTTTGGCACGAGTTACTTCTAGATTTTTCAGGTACAGGTATTGATTTCAAAATATTATTTTTTCCAAAGACAAGAGACTCCGTTCTTACAAGCGTATTTTCACACTTTCTGGTTTTCTTCTTTGGTTTCTCCTCAGTATTATTCACCTTATTTGATAATGCGTTGTTCGTTTTCTTTACCCTTTGTTTATCGCCTCTCGAATTATCAGATACGTTACTACCGCAACTTCTTCCCGAATTACAACTTCTAGAACCCTTTTTGGAAAGTGAATTTTTGTCGCTACCATCTTCATCAGAATCAAATCTTAATTTTAACGGTATCACTATCTTATCGGAATTATCTTTCGACGCGTCTTCAAGGGTTTTTATACACGATGAAATGGGAGTCTTATTTTGCGTTCTTATTATTCTGAAATGAAAAAAAAACACAGGGGAATCTCGTAAAACATTGTTTCTGTTTAAGCATACCGATTAGTTTTTGTACTAGTTTTCTTCTTCCCCGTACTTTTGGGTAAAATATCGCACTTTAAGTTTCTCCAAGTGCCATCGTAAAGTTCGTCCAATAATTTTGTATGAAATTCGTTTGAGCTATCAGATAATATTTCAGATTCCGATGAACTACTAAGACGATCAGATTTTGTTGCAATCGAACTATTTGGTTTCGGTAAATTATTTAAAACATCGTTAAAATTGAATGTACCAGATGAATTGTTTGAAATGAAGTGGTTCTTCGAATTAACGTCTTTAATCCAATCACTGATTGTTAAGAATTTAGATTTGACGGATATCTCAGTTCTATTATTGGATTTCTCTTCCACTTTATTCTTTTCATTTTCCGAATCTGATATAATTATTGGAGTAGCATTTAAAATGTTCGTGCCAGAGTTTTCGGTACTTATACTTTCCGTGGTACCGCTTTCGACGGATATTATACTATTAGCCAATTGCAACGAGTGTGGTACATTATCAAAATTTGATGATCTTCGTATGTTTCTCTTTAACGCCAACAATCTAGGGGCTTATTTCACTTGTTAAAGTTAGTTTTTTTATAAAATTTGGTAAACTTACTCTTTGGTTGTATAGTTTTGGCTGTTTTATTAATTTTTGGAGACATCGAGCTTAACAATAGAAACGAAGAATCCATTGTTTTCTTTTTAATTATATACCTTCAACACAGTTAAACAACTATCATTATCTTATATTATAAAAAACGAATTTTAAAAGATTGATAAAAGGACTTTAAAATTAAAATAATAAAATAACGACATTTACATACGCGATTGCCATCTATCGGTAGTATTCGAAAAGTTGTAAGAAGGTATATACAGGGCCGTACAACTAAAAAGTACATTGTTGCTTTCAATATTTCTCTCGTATAAGGCAAATTCAAACCCAAATTGTTTTTAAGTATGTGTTGCTTGTACAACAGATTATGACTGACTGCGTGTACAGAAATGAATGTTGATTAAAAAGTAATACAAATATAACCAGCATTGTCCTCTCAAGGTCTGCCTGTTTCGTTTCCTTAAGGGACAAGACAGATTACTTTAGATAACACAGGGAATGAATAATAAACTAGTATTTAGATACCTACGTGAAAATAGAAAAAGAAGCAACTGACTAATGAATTTAACCACGGAAGAAATACCTACGAATACAGACGCGATACTTACGGCGGTTTCTTTGATGTTTGATGCGCTAGACTGCCACCACAGACCACTAACCATGCCACCGTAAAAGGAAGTATTTCAGCACTACTGTTTATTAAGATAATCAATATATATAAAAATATACTAGCTTTTTATAAACGTGTTATATTTAGTAATTTTTACGCCAGATACGGCGGTTTCTGTGATGTTTGCGATGGGTAGTATCGATTCTGTATCGTAGGTATTTCTTCTGTGATTTAACGAATGATTTAACTTCACGAAATAAATTTGACGGAGATTGTGAAACACGGGCGTACAAAATAAGTAGGAAAAGGAAGAGTCAAAGTAGGCTACAACAGAGAGACGAAAAGGAAAAGGGGCGTGGGAAATTTAGAACATTTTCCCGGAAGATGAATGAAAAAAGAGGACTATTAGAAAAGACAGAAAGGCGTCTTAATGAGATAATATATATGAAAAAGGGCATAAGAGATTACCTACATACGACGTGAGAAGAGCAAAGCAAGGCAAGAGAAGGCAGTCCATAATTCTGTTATAGGTCGAATTGGGAGATGGCTGGAACAGTCCATTCTGAGGGCGAGCGTTTGACAAAAAAATGATCGAGACAATGAAACTGCTTTACGCCACCATCATGGCGTAACGGAAACCGTACGAGGCTGAATTGAACTGCTGAAACTCAAAATAGTGCGTGTCTGCGTTGATGGCGACAAAACATCGAGATGCACAGTAGTGAGATGACCTTTAAGGTGGGCTGCTGTTAATACTTCTGTGTGACGTATCTAATTGAAAACGGCCCCCTCTGTCGTGTTAACGACAGCGGCTATTATACGCGGCGATATGAGGATGATTTATTCGGAAATTAAGGGTAGTCTAATGCCATCTGATGCTCTAAGATTAACCGAAGAATGCCTGCTGCAAGGAACACTCATTCATTCACTAACCAAGTAAAAACAGAGCTCCTGTCCTTCCACAATTGTTGATTTCTTAAAAAAATATTTGATCGTTAAATTACTTCAATTAGATGCTTTGCAAGAGTTTCTTTTTATGACACTAGCTTACGTAATTAAAGAACAAAACTAATCAATACTTAGAAGCTACCGACAAGGGCATCGGCGGGGGGGGGGGGGGGGGGGGGGCAGCACTCTAATAAACTCGCGGCTTGTTCTGTTGGAGGACTACAAATTTAAAAATTTCATAAAGTTAAAGAGGTTCTCTAAAATTTGATCAAAAGCTGAGAAGCTCTCTCGAAAATGACGCAAATATATCTTCTTTTGTATTTTTCAATATTTTGAAGTTAATCAGCCAAATTATAATGCAGTTTGTGCTGAAGATTATTACAGAAGAATCATATTCATTCTTTATATAGATTCTATTATATCGTCTATTAAATGCCGGTCACTGAAGATGCTTTTCAGCATATTCCCTTGGTAAACTTCATCCTAAGGTTTTAAATAAAATGCCCAAAGAAATAGAAACAAGGTCCTACAACTGCAAACAAAATAACAGTATTGAGGAAGACAACTTTTTCGATCTATTGAAGCAAAGTAAGGACTTTTATCCCAGTATTCATACAGCAATTCAAGTATTCTCGACTTTTCCATGTACTACTTGTACTGTAGAGCGTTCATTCAGTACGTTAAGGCGAACTAACACATGGCTTCGCTCTACCATGTCTTAATTTGTTTTAACGTTATTAAAATGCGTGTTCATTTTTTTATATACAACTATATCGAAATAAATGTAATTAAAAAATAACTTGATAATTTTTTTGCCTTCCATGGAAGTTTCTGGTGGCGCCTTTGACAACCAACAGAAAAGAATTTTAAACAATGATTTAATAACAATGGTAGGTCAGAACAAAAGACAAAAACATGATTGAATAGAGAAGACTTGATACCTAAAGCCATTTCAAAAAATTTAAGGTGTATCTCCACTAGGGAGGTGGGGAATGTGACATTTAGGCCATTAGCACCAAAAAAGGTCCCCCTTTTCAGATGAACACAGTGCATATACAATTGGATCTGATCCAACGCAAACTGAGCTAATCATATGGTGATTAGAGTTACAGTAACTTCTTGGCATCGGTTTTACATAAGGAAAATCCTGAAAGGTATCTATGAAGAGAAACATAAAAAACTGGGAAAGAAGTGCTCAACAGGTAGCAGTGGAAGAAAGTAGTATAACTTTGCCTGTAATAATAGGGAAATTTTACCCTAGACTTTCAAGGTAATAGTGAGAAATTGTTCATGTAAGGGAACATGTTCATAATATACTTCGGGATAGAGTTAAAGGAAAGGAGATTCTACTCCTTGACTTTGTGATTCGGAACAAGAAATAAATATAACACATATAAAGGATCACCAAACTTCGCTGTTACACCAACTCCTAATGGTGTGACAATTCCTAGAATCCTGAAAAATAATTTACCTATGAAAACTGTAGAAAACCGTTAGTGAAAAAAAATAACATTAATGTTACAAGATTTAATTGTTTTTGAAGAAAACTGAATCACCTTAATGATTACTTTTTGTTAAAAAAGGAGAAGAGTACAGGGATCGCACTATTTAAAAATGTAAGATCGAGGTAGAGTTGTTAAAAGTACAAAATTTTTAAAAATGTTAAGAGAGAAATATCATTCCTACAAAATCAGTTAAACAACAAAAATAATTTGGTCTTCTTAGGGAACAGTCAATTAGTTGAATACAAATGTTTGAAGATTGTACAATCACTTGAAATACAAATAGCACCATAATTAGTTTTTTTAAAGTTGTTAGAACTTGTAACTTTTAATTTAGGTATAGGTACTATTTAACATCGTTACATTGTGATAAAGAAAGAAAGAGAAGTGGACGTTGCAATGCATTGTTTTTACATAATAGAAACATAGATTCAGACACTAAAGAATATAAATTTATATTTACATTGTCATAATTTATATAGAACAAGTTAAATTGCCTCGTGCCATAACATGGATTTATCGATAGTTAACAATCAAAAGAATTGCAATTATTACGGACGTGATTTGAATTTCTCATTATATAGTTTCTATATTGCTTTTAGTTATTTTTATTTTTAGGATAACTGACGAATAATTATTAAGGCACTTGTGCAAAATAGAAACAATAACATTAACATATACAATTAATAGTGCATAATAATTAATATTATAAGAGAGTTAAGCTGCAGAGATTCACAACATATTTGTCTATTACTAAAATACCTTAACAGATAACAGTAAACAAAGTTTATGATACAAACTATTCATTTTCATTTCGATTTAAAATTAATTATTTAGAGCATGCTTATCACAGTATAGTAAAATTAACATAAAACCGTTGCTATAATAATAAAATAATCTCGTCAGATAAAAAGATGTAAACTGTGTTTGTTGAGCAAACCAATTTAGTGTTTTATCTCTCGGTGGACAAACATTATTGTATTCAACAATATAAAGAATCATAAATAACAATAAGATTTTTTGGATAAATATGCCAAATTCGTGGTACAAACAAATTTTATCAGAGACAACCGTGGTCTAAATTTAAATTCTTTTAATAATTGTAAATCTTCACATATGTATTGTCGCTGCGGTATATCGTGCTTCCCCTCTTTTCCATCTCCACTGACTTGGTCGATACTGAAAATAATTAATACATTCGTTAGCTCATCCAATGAGTTAGTAGTGTTAGGATTCTTTTTTTTAAGTTAATGAAACACACCATACTTTCATACCTTTAACCAGAGATGCACATACACACTGCTCATTCCCTCTCCTCACTCTACTTAGTGGAACTAACACGTTTGTAACTAACTATACAAAAGTGAGAACATAATTTTTGAATGAACCCCAGGTATGTTACAAAACAAAATAATGCAACTGTTTGAACAAGACGTAAGTGTTTGACAAAACCGTAAAAATTAACATACCCAGCTAGTGAATTCTGTGACAACCTACTGTGTATAAAAATGGTAAATCTGTAATTTTTTCATTATTCATTCTGTCATTTATTGTCACTATTAAGAAAAGTAAGTTTCGTAAACAAAATTAAAGTAATACATGTAGAAATATTATGAAACAGTTTAAGTAGTGACAAGCAGAAACACATTGAAATCATCCAAATGTTATATTAATGTAGTACATAAATGTTTCAAAATTCATCAATGTTGCCTGCCCTACTGGACTCCCAAAAGGTAAGGGAACATCTACTTGGAAATTAAAAGATTATACAAGAGGAAGTAACGAAGATTCATCACAGTGCAGGAACCTATTGGAGGACCAACCAACTGGGACCACCCCTAGCAATAATAATAATAATTAATAATAATAATAATACATAGTTACAACATATTTCGATCGAAAGGTCGTCATCAGGTAAAAAATTAAGTCTTGTATTAAGGTAGTTCTATGTTCATAGACTTAATTTTTAACCTGATGATGGACCTTTCTGTCGAAACATGTTGTAGTTATGTAATTTGATCCTTGTATTCGTTAAATTTTGTACAATCAATCAACTTCAATTTTTCAAGCTTAAACTAACAAATGTATTACTGTAATGCGCTAGCGATTTTATATGTAGTACTTACGTTACCCAAATCCGATTTAGAAATCCTCAAACGCTGCATATTTCAAAAAAAAATATTAGCGTCAATAAGATCTTACCTAACAGGCCAATTGAAATATTGAAATGCAAATTGACACAAAAAGCAAGTTTGATAAGATTACACAATCTTAGTGAATAAAATAAAATAATTAATTTACACTTACCCTTATCAAAATTTGACCACTAGTTGTATGGGGATTTCTGTACGCATATAAAACCCAAACAGCCAAAGCTGTGATAATGGACACCAAAAATAGTATTGTTATAATACCTGAAGCGCCCATCTTTACATCTCCACTCGAATCCAATTGTTGAGAATTTTGCGATATTCGAGATGCTTGAACTGTATTAAATGCTGTCTCTTGAGAGTGATCACCATCGGTTATCTTTTTATTAATAGAATTATTCGATGCTGTATTTCCGTTAGTCTGCGTATTTGTAGATTTTGAATTTGTATCTTCTACATGTTTGTCTGTGTTATAATAAGTGTTGTGTTCATCGTCATGGTTTAATCCTTCAACAGTATCAACTTGATAACACTGAGTTTCATTTGCGATTTGCTTTCTGTCGCATCCCTTTGCAAGCCAATCTTGTCTATGTCTATCTAATCCATTTGAGCAACGCCCAGTTGATGGACACCAAGTGCACTAAAGAAATGTATAAAGAAGCTAGGATTAAAAATGATATTTAACTGTACCTCAAAATTTTCAATTTGCGTTACAAGACACGAATGACAATCTTTACTGTCTAAACATGTAGGAAGTGCCTTTAAATAAATAGTGGTGTCATTCTTAATGTCTTCCTTGCTAAAATTCACACGATGATATTCGTAAATTGTTTTCCTTCGAACAACTAAAAATTATTAAAATGTTTTAAGGATCCCCCTGCGTAACAGTACTTACAGAATATAGTTCGATCTATTAGATATGCATCTGAAAGCCCCACCTTTACGGGATGGTGATCATCGACAATACTTTCCACTGGGATGGGAATATTTTTATAAACAAATACTATATCCCCATTTTTAAATAATGTAGCTTGAAATACAAATGCGCCCACCTGCGGACTATCTTGCAGATGTACTTCCTCCCACACGACAGTGAAAGCAGTTCCTATAAAAAATTTCGGTGAGGTTATTAGGCACACGATCTTTATGTATATACAGGATAAATTAGTATATGTGGCGGATTTGAAAAACACAAGCCTTTTAAACCAAATCTACTCCCACGGAACAAGATATTACAATGGATTTCATAAAATTATTGTTATAGTTAAGAGGTTTTGTTAATCCTTCAACGTTATACACTGATTCAAGTGTCAGTGTCATTCAGAATTATTTTAAAATCACAATCACATTAGTTTGAATTCAATTTAACTGTAATGCAACGTCCTCTTCTTTGGGGCAATGAACAATGACATATAAGCACAAATAATTGGAGGATTAACAATTCATCCCCCAAAAAATAAGTATATGAGCCTCAGAAATTACAATCTCTAGTGAGGATGAGGAAAAAACAGACATTGGAATTAAATAAAATACATGTTGAAAGTTGGAACATCACATTAATAGAAATCAGGAAGTGTTTAGAACTTAACGAACACGAAATAAAAGTATGTGCAGTAAACTATGTACAGTGGGGTCCAAAAGGGAGATAGGACATAATCAGAATTAGGAATATTCTTTGACACTCAAGTATAATAATAACATGGACACATTTCATTAGCATATACTTGCTCGATATTAACAAAACCTCGGGAAGCATGTGAAAGGAGCAGACTGATATATCCACGTATCATCTCAGCTTAATGCACTGTTACAATGTGAACATAACCACAGGAAATCACAGTTGCTTTCTTTCAAAATGGCGCCAGAAAATCCAATTGCCGAGGTTTGTAGTAAAGAATGTTGTCTTTTCTCAGAGCTGCACAATCGCTGGACATGAGATGAGCCGACTTCTGGAGGAAGAGCCCAACTGAACCAAAGAAAGGCACTCCCCTGAGACATGAGCAGTCCCAGTCATGTCTAACAAAGTTTTAGGCAAATGTGCTGGACGGAAAGGACTACATTCTCGAGCAGTGATTCACTACAATGGCATTAGAGCTCTATTGCCGTTATATACAGGTTTTGTCAAAGAGGTTTCTAAACCAGTCAGAGCCAATGAAGAATCTAATCGAAAGTGCCTGGTCAAAATATTTGAGACCCCAAAAAAATGATTCTTAATGGTCAGCACTTCCATGATCTTGATTGAATACCTCTTTCTCACATGAAAATCACTCAAATCTGTGAAAAGAGATGTGGAAACAAGGTGCATCTTCTGAAGAAACTTGCACCTCTAAGATATGTGACCCTCTCATAAGAAGCTGTGAGGCAAATGTGAGTGTAAAGCGTGTGGACATGACTCCAGTCTAAAGAGCGTTGTTGAATTGTTTTGCTTCCTTGCACAAGAACTTCTCGTCGCTTAGTGTTATTACAAATGTGGGTAACAAAATTTCAATACTGGCCCCCCTAGCCCTCGAGATATGCCATTCAGGAACATGGAGGAAGCATATGGTTGCATTACCCTGCAGGTCAGTGATACGGTTATGTGCCCATATGCAGAAGGCAGTACCGTTGTGGCTGCCTTCTGGAGCCAGGCCCATGCTCTGTTAAATCTATTTGCATGTCATTGTTGAAAGTCTTGGTGAGAGCTGCAACAACCAAGGAGAATGGAATTTAACCGTGGTAGCATTCAAGATATTTGTCAGTTCACTCCCTGAGAAACTCGACAAAGTTCAGTTCTTTGGAGTAAATACCAGAATCTTCAACTGATGTATAAGGTTGAGATACCACTTCTGCATCAAGAAAAATCTAGTAGTTTCACCCTATTATACTACTAACCATCTTTGATGGATAAAGGATAAGCAACAAAAATTGGATTTTTGTGTGAACACTTTCACTAGGGGTTTTCGCCGCCTGTCCTCAGCAAGTGTGGTTGCACCTCCAGTAGGGAGGGGGTGAATATGAAGTTTATGATAAACGCCAAAAGGTACCTCCATCACGTTAAAAGTTTCTAACACGGCGCATTTCCGACATATTAAAGGTGAGTCCTTTTCAAATGAACACAGTGTATATTTTGAAAAATTATCTTGTTTAGAAAATGAATCCTAATGAAATAATTTTTCAGAAATACTAGCCAAATCAATTGGGTGTAAACAACCGCTGTGTAAACCACAGTTACAATAGAATATAAAGTAAAATGTATATATGTATAAACTTGTTCAACTTCAGTTGTGATTTTTATGGAGTGTTAAGCAGTAGTACTGTAGTACTTACCATTGTCCAAATATTTAATGAAACTATGATTTGATACTGCAGTATCAAAATTAGCCATAAGAGGAGCAATGTATTGGGTTGCTGCTAACCAAGAGTGAAGATATTGACCCATATACATAAAACCTCCTGTGGCTACTGTAATATTTCGAACAATATGTCCATAAAACGGAAAATCGAATGACAGTTTTACAGTCTGCAAAAATTTACTGAGTAAAGTTCATCAAAATTGATATAGGAATACATACAGCAGCTCTGCGATATGCATTTGATAACAGTTCATTAATTCTAACGTCACTGTTGTTATCTATATTGACCCAATAATGTTCAGAAATAGCGGGATTGACAGTGAAAGTGCTGTTATAGTAGATATGTGCATCCTAAAAATAAACATTTAAAGAATTATTTGCCATCGTCTCTTACACTTACAGTTTTAGTTTCGTTGATATGATGTTCTTGAAGAGTTTTATTAAATATATCGGAATCTCGGGAAAATTTATCAATTGAAATTTCTGCTGAAACTTCATCCGCTGTAGTTTCGTTGTTAGTTTCATTCTTTTGTATCTTAGGAACTACCAAGTGATCGTCAGTACGAGATGTGTTGGTTACTAGAATGGTTGAGGTAGTAGTCGTGGGCGCTGATGTTGTTGTTGCATTTGTGTAATTCTTTCGAATTCCAGCGCCATTCTCGCCTAAATTTTTACCTAGCGCCTTTTCTACTGTTAAATTTGATTTTTCGGTAGTAGTTTGTTTCTTTACAGTTTCATTTTTCTGAACATAAACAGTTAAATAACTCAAAGGTAAATAAAACAAAAAACTTACCTCTTCTGATATGTTGGTAGGAGTAATTGGAGTCGATACTGTAGGGAGTTCTGTTTTATTTTTGTTCTTAAAATTATATAAATCCTCTGGTAGAACTTGTCTTCTAGACAGGTGATGTGGAACAGAATGCAACAGTTCTACATGTACTCTTGTGTCACTGTAGAGATCATCATCTATATTGTACAAATAGTTTTCTGAAAAAAATAAATTACACAATATAATAGGATTTTTAACACTAACTTTTTGTTATATAACATAAAATGTGCACATTAACTATTGTTTATTTCAAAAAACACTATTAATGGGATAATAAAATAATACGTAACAACGTTAAGTAATTTCCACATCACAGTTGTTGTAAATTAACTTACATTAAGTACTATAATGCTATAAACCCACAAGAAAGAAAGTATACAACAAACTACATCTCATGTTTCACTATAACAGATTCCTTGCATATGATATACAATATTCACAGAAAAAGTGATATCGTAACAAGAGTAGCTTTTCTTTTGCCAAAAAAAAAACTAACTTTGTCGATGTTATAATCAATTATAATAATATAATCCAACCGAATGAAAACAACTAAACTTATTATAGCATTAAGTAAATAAATTTATATTTTGAACAAATTCCATGTTAGCTTATATGTTAAGTGTTCTTTTACTTAAAAAAGTATAAGGCAAGCTAAATATTATTCACTAAACCACAGTGAATTTTCTACCTGCTCCAACAAATTCACATATCATTCATATCAAAAAAGTCGAAGTTTGCTGAGTACTGCTGGTGCTGATCACAACCATGATTGAATAACATCTTACTTTTATCTACCTTTGAGAATATATATAGAACAAGTATGGGTTCTATGGTACAGAAAATGAGCCCTTGAGCAGGCTATGATGTCCTTGTCCTCCTCTTAGAAAACTTTTCTGACATGCCCTATAATTTCATTTTCATGGCCACTTACCAACTATGGCAAGATCTTGTATGTTGTATATAGGGTGGATATAAATCATTCATCATTCACTCATGAATGTCAAACTTGTTAGTATTATGTATTCGTTTACACTTTAGAAGATGAAGAGGATGGAATAAACAAAAATGTTGTGATGAGGATAACAATCTATCATTCATTGAAATGAAAAAAAGGGAAATTGCACCGGGATGAGAGAGACGGTATGGTTAAATGATAGTAGATGGCGTTTTCGATCAAACGAGTAGAAAATTAATGACGATAAAAGCCACTGGACCAAAACTGTTTAGATTTTTTTATGAGAAATGTAGAACGTACCTCTAAAATAAGACATTGCTGTGTAATTTACAGTAAAATCATTTGTTTACAAAAGGAAAGTTCTCACCACTAAACATGGTATAGGAAGATCTCCAATATACAGACAAAGGAATCGGAAAGAAAAGAAATAAAGAAACTAATTAGGTGCCTAAAATTCAATGTTACAAAAGAGAATGTAAATTTTTCCGTTCAAATGGCTGGCTACCTCTCCTCTTGGTAGCATAAATTGAAGTTTTTGAATTGTTGTTGAATTCTGCCACAGTAATAATAATTCAATGCAGTATAAAATTATAAGAGTTTTATAAAGAATCGGAAGAGAAGCGTTAATTATATGGAAAAACTGGATATTTACAACACATAGATAGTAACTGAACAAACGCACATGATGGAAAAATGACGAGAAGACTAATCCCACAAGAAGAAGAGAAATCGATGCTTAGACTGTTATGAAATGAGAAAAATTAAAACGGACGAGTAGTAGGAAATTTTTTAAATGAGATCATTGCAAAGAGTAGTACATTAGTAGGGTGCCAGTGATCTCACAATTGCCTTTTGTTGAATACCATATCTAGCTTGCTGAGGCAGTTAACGTACTAAATAGTGAGTTAAGGGTCGCTTGTCCAATTTACAAAATATGTTTGTAGTTGAATTCATTTTAAGATATTTATACGCGGATATGAGCGTTCATGCAATTAACGAGTTTTAAGAAAATGTTAGTAAAGGTCAAAGATTGCGTAGGAAATCGAATGGTCGATTCAGAACTGTTGTATGAATTAATTATTTATAGTAATTAGGTACTGGTAGTAAATAAAATCAATTAATTAGTTTGTAAATCCCAATTGGATAATTAAAATTTTGTTAACGGTAGGTACTTTATATTATTGGCGAGCACGTGTTTAAAAGTAATTCCTTGTAAAATTAATCGTCCAAACGACCTTGGCGAATTATTCAAGGCGCCATTTAAGGTCTACTCTAAAAAAGTGGTCTGTAGGTAGATGTACCATAATATATACCTATGGGAGTTTGATGTCAAGTTTTTAAGCAATTTTATTGTGAGAAAACAAGAGTGCTAACACAAAACTGAAATTTGGTACCAATGTCCAAAGAATCATTTTTTTATATTAGCTTTTACCTATGCCATTTTTATATGCCATGGTATAGATATAGAATATCAGCATTTTTTAAAATAGGTTACAAATTAATTAAGGTACTATACAGGGTGTCCCACTGCTCCGTAATCGGTTGATAACTCAATGTGGGTTGAAGATACAGAAAAAAGTTTCAAATAAAGGTTGCTTTGATTTGAATTGTGCATCTTTTGAAAAATATCTTTATCGCCAACCGGCAATAGATCCATGCATTACCATAGCGATTTTCGGAAGTAAACAAACACTTTATCGTACTGTAAAAATCATACCTATTTTACCTGCCGCTAATAGTTATCAATATACCCATGACTGTATGACAGACATCGTTTGTCGCTGTCACGACTCCAACAGTAAAAGTTTTGTCGCGAATTATTTATAAAAAAGTATTTTTACGGTTGGCGATAAAAGTTTGTATGCACCACGTCAGTAAAGTGTCTTTATCGAACTCGCCTGTTACTCGCCTCGCTCGCTTCACTCGCTCGGCTCATAATCTCAGGCTAGTTCGATAAAGACTCACTTTACTGACTTGGTACATAAATAACTATTATATCTACTCAGTGTGTCGCATTTTCACCTGGCAGGAAAATGTCACTTTTTTTTAATGACACACCCTGTATTTTTTCCCTCATATAAAAAGTTGGATTTTCGAGAAGGTGCGTGTACGCCATACACATTTTACATAGTTACAATTGTTAACAATAGTAACTAAGAAAAATGCCTATGACGTACACGCACCTTCTCAAAAATCAAACTTTATATCGACCAACCATATTTATATCACGCCTGCCATTTTTTTTATATTGATGCGCAGTTGCCAAATTATTAATTATTTTGTCAAAATTTTGTACAATTCAAGGCCGGACTATAATATTCTTAAGAATGTTTTAATTATTTAGAAATTAAGATAGCACCAGACTTGAGTTTTGTTCGATTTGTTGATACCAACTATTTAATGCAAATAAAATTAAGAACATCTGAAAGACGCTCTATTTAATTGTTTTAATTGATACACAAGCTCGCAAAAGAAAAACAACTCAAAATCAAGATCGATTTTTACCGATTTCGAGTCTTCGCAATAGAGTTTCTAAGACGAAAGACCTCTTAATTTCCCACAGGACGACACATGGGGTCACTGTATCACACCAGACAATTAGGAATAGGTTGAGGGAATCAAATTCGAAAACCCCCTTTGACACGACGCCACAGAATAGCAAGGATGAATTTTGCTCGTGAACATGTACCATGGCAACTTCGACAATGGAAATCCGTGCTTTTCACATCAAGGTTCCGTATTACTCGTTGCGGTGGCCGAGTACGTGTTTACAGACGCCCAGGAGAACGCTACGCAGATGCTACTGTTCAGGAAATCGAAAGATTTGGAGATGGTTCAGTTATGGGCTTGCGATGGGATTGGCATCGACAGTAGAACCGACTTTGTTGTAATTCCAGGAAATCTTAACGCTAATCCCTATGTTGACATTGTGTTAGGAGAACTTGTTGTCCCTGTGGCATATGGAGTAGGTCCAAATTTTTTGTTAGTGCAGGATAACGCAAGGCGAATCACTTAGACTTGCTACAAAAACTGGAAATTGAAACAACGGTGTGGCCTGCGTTAAATTCTGATTTAAATCCCATAGAGCACGTTTGGGATATGCTCGACAGACGTGTTCGTGGTCGCCCGCATCCTCCTACTCTTATTGAAGAATGGGACCATATACCACAAGAAGACCTTCGAAGACTTTTGCGAAGCATGCCAAGGCGGTGTAATGCCGTTATTCGTGATAGGGAGCACATACTCGTTATTAAGTTTCAGTTTATGTACAAAAGTTTACATTAACAATTAATTTATGTTCGTTTTGCACTTTGGTTTTGGTAGTTATTGTTAATTATTACGGGTACTTTAAAAGTACGTGATGTTGACACTTCCATATGTGCCAATTAAAACAATTAAATAGCGCATCTTTCAGATGTTCTTAATTTTATTTGCATGTAATTTCACGTTTGAATGTTACGGCGGCACAAATTAGTGACCCGCTAATTGTTTTGAGCAGTGTATGAAGCGTGTGGGGTTACTAATGCGTGCTCGGGTTATTATAATATACCTAACAAAGTGCAATGTGCGCAATATTCTTAATACCTGCGGATATGACAGTGTAATAAATAGAAAATTTAGTACAACATGCGCATTAATGATACACAGGATTAAATGTAACATACTCGGATGGACCTCTCAAGCACTAACCAACCTTTTGCGACGTACCTAAAACTAGCACAGCCACTTGACTAAACTCAACAATGGTACGAAAATAATATATAGTTATAATTTGGTGCCGATTTGGTACTAATTTGTTACCCAAATCAAATTTACTACTCTCGTTCTTCAAAGAATTTTTGCGTTGCGCTGAAAAGATGCGAAAATTAGAAAAACCCCATAAACATAATTAAGCATGATGCAGGAATGAGTGATTTACCATAATTTGATTGTAATTTTCTACCTCAAAACCAAATTTGGCTTGTTTTGAAATCGCCTTGCTTGTACATACATCGAAAATTTGCCTCAAACCCTATTAGATCTTTAGATCTAACCCTCATTGAAGGAAAAAGGACAAGGAAAAGCACAATCAAGTGGGATCCAGCTAGTTCTCACAATTACTTGGAACAAATCTAAGTCAGCAGGGGCTGGCTGAAAACACTATCCCGTGCACGTTTTGTATAATGTCTTATCATAAGGGATAATTTCACAAACGATAACCGTACAATTTCACTTTTATTGCAATCATAAAAGTTTTCTATCCTGGCATTCGATACACAACCATCTTGCAACGAACTACAAAACCTCAGCAGCTACTTTCATCCGCTCCTCTAAACAAGGTAAGGCACCAGTAAAATCTGAAATGACAATGTTTTATTGGTCAAGATGACGATGTCCATGCACATGCTGAAGATGTTGTGCCCGTGGTTATACCATCCCCATATTTGTTTTTCGACATGGTCCTCACTGTATGGCCTCCCCAATTTATTCAGACAAGGAGTCGGCCCTTTTAATTTGCATATCTTGCATATTTTACTTTTTCTTATAATTCTGCATATATTATTTTTTGTTCTACATATTTCAATATTTTATAAGTCTTTGCCATTTTTTATGTGAAAGCTGCCAATATGGATATGATTTTTCTAGAAACCGGGGGGGAAGATGAATGAATAATAAGGGGAATAAAAGTTTCTCTGCATATAAATTGATTCACAATGAAGGTGGCAATCGTTTCTTGCTCAAAATATGAATAGAGAAACACCATTGTCAGTATTTATTGTAATATTACTATCGCAATACTTAATTAAGTTTTCCATTAAGTCGATATTATAATGTACACAATGGTAGTTATAATTAACATTACCTGTAGGTGTTTGTCAACATTTTGTTTTAATAACATTTTTGTTCAAAATGATGTTTTTTACTATTTTCTTGCAATTACTCAAGATATGATTTTGCAAATGTTCGCATAAAGAAATGTTGCATATTTTGCACTAATTTGGTGCAAAGATATGCACATATTTTACAATTCTCTACCGCATATAGCTTTAAATATATATATAACCAAATAAAATATATATACTATATATGAGTATGACCAAAAAAGTTTCATTAATGACGTT
Source organism: Pyrocoelia pectoralis (assembly GCA_036250285.1). Lineage (NCBI taxonomy): Eukaryota > Metazoa > Arthropoda > Insecta > Coleoptera > Lampyridae > Pyrocoelia > Pyrocoelia pectoralis. The sequence goes on from CM070076.1 coordinate 47,998,644, forward strand.
TTTTTGGTTCATTTAAATTCACTCAAATTGGATGGTTAATAATAATTAGTACTTAGATTCCTAGTTCGATGTTGAAACGTTAAATACACTGTGTCCAAGATAAGGAGGGCCACTATGGGGATTTCGGAAACGGTAAGAGATAGAGTTTCGGTTAAATGGGAGAAAAGTTGGGCAATTTTGAGTTTAGTACAATGAAATTTTTAAACTTACGAAATTCCGAACCGTTCCGAAGTTATGCGACAAAAAGCGAATTTTCAGGATTTCGTTTTTGACAAATTGTTACTTTGTCGTTGATGTTAACTGAAAAGTAAAAGGACCTTCTACAGGTACTTTTTAACGTTCTTTAACATGGCATACAGCAAATTGGAATCCGACGTTTCGTTTTCGAGTAACCATCATCAACTTTATTTTTTTAAATACGGTCCTGATTTTTTTATGCATAATATTAGAAGAGCTTTTTATTCTGCATTCAAGCATGTATCACACTTTATGGTTTAATTGCGATTTTATACTTATTTTACTATTGTACTTAAATTTACTAGATTCTACTTTGGAAGATGCTCTTGATATTTTACCCTAAGCCGTAGTACGCAATTGTTGGTTTCAGCAGCATGGTGCACTTGCGCACAATTCACGGGTGGTTAAGGATTACCTTTCAAATAGGTTTGCCGAAAGAGTTTTAAGCGCCAATTCTGAAACGCCCTGGCCAACTCGTTCTTCCGAAATAACCCCGCTGGATTTTTTTCTTTGGGGGTACGTAAGAAATTATGTTTACAAAGATACCTTTGGAATAGAAGAAGAACTCCGAAAGCTTGTACTTAACCGATTCCAAACTGTAACACCTACAATGTTAAAGAATGCTTTGGAATCTACAGTTAGAAGATGCTATTGACGATTGGAGAACTAAGGAGGGCTTTGCGAGCATTTATTATAATTTTTTTCTAATTATTGGTATGTGTCATGTTTAAATTTTCGTTTCATAAAATGTTTCTGTTCATTTATGACGTGTTAGTTGATTGTTTGTAATTATGTACACTTGGTTATAAAATTTGTGTTCAAAATTGAAAATTCTGTGTCATTTCATTAATTTGATGAGGAAAGCACAGTTAGCAAAAGTCCATTTATAAATAAAATTCAGTTTGAATGTTATTGAGGAAGGATACAGGTTCGTACTTAGGATTTTTTCCGCTAATCGTAAAGTAAGTATAAAATCGCAATAAAACCATAAAGTGTGATACATGCTTGAATGCAGAATAAAAAGCTCTTCTAATATTATGCATAAAAAAATCAGGACCGTATTTAAAAAAATAAAGTTGATGATGGTTACTCGAAAACGAAACGTCGGATTCCAATTTGCTGTATGCCATGTTAAAGAACGTTAAAAAGTACCTGTAGAAGGTCCTTTTACTTTTCAGTTAACATCAACGACAAAGTAACAATTTGTCAAAAACGAAATCCTGAAAATTCGCTTTTTGTCGCATAACTTCGGAACGGTTCGGAATTTCGTAAGTTTAAAAATTTCATTGTACTAAACTCAAAATTGCCCAACTTTTCTCCCATTTAACCGAAACTCTATCTCTTACCGTTTCCGAAATCCCCATAGTGGCCCTCCTTATCTTGGACACAGTGTATAATTTCGACTACAGCCACCTCACGACACTCAAAGCAAGGAATTTCGTATTAGTTATGAATGTTTATAAATAACTACCTCTTTAAATTATGATGAAAGAAATTCATCAACAATTATTTCGATGACAGCAGCAAATAAATTTAGAACAATGCAATTTGAATAAATCTGGCAGTTTATATTATTAGACAGTTATACAACTGAATGTTAGAATCGATCATCAATCAAACAAATTAGCGAAAATATTTATATTTTCCCCTTCAATTTTAAATCTATTAGAATTTCGTTCATACCTTAATTTTACATATTGCCAATTAAAAAAAAAAGTTCTCAAGCTTATTTTGTTAAATATCTTACAAATCTTACAACTGACCTGTTAAAAATGAATAGAGTTGTCAAAAAAATCAAATCGTGTTTTTTCTTGCGCGATTGAGGATTTTGAAATTTTGTTCGTCACTTTATTTCCCCACTAAAATTCAGAATTGTTATATAAATAACTAAAGTACCAATAATCACGAGACGGTTTCTTTTTCTACTTTTATTATGCTGGGTTTTACCATAAATAACTATAATACGAATAGAGATCCGCAATTAAACGATTCGAAAATGATTTGTTTGAATTTTGTATTTTTACGTTTATATTGTGTTGTTATTAATTTTTCTTCAATATTTTTACGGCACGATGATGATATAAATCAACTGAAAACCTTAAAAACGCTAAATAGAATTTATTACAACGATGTCAAAAACAAATATGTATATTATTGTTTGACGCAGCTTCTCACTTGGAAATGCTTTTTTTGGTTGGGTGCGCAGATCGTCGTTTTCTATTCATACAATTAAGTGGACCAAAGACATGGGTAGGTCAGGGGAATGTGGAAGATGTGGTGGACACTCAATTTCAAAATTTAAATGGTTACCACGTGCAGTGTGTCGTCTTACTGCAAGCGAACACCAGTGTCTTTTGGTCAAGCTTGAGAGCCATTAAGTGATCGTCTGCGCATGTGAAACAGTAATAGTAATCCTAGTCAGCCTAAATTTCCCCGCTCTGCAGCCCAAATTTATTTAATTTTAGCGAAGAGGTGTTCACTTTTTCCTTGTTATCTTGGTTTCAAGTTAATGATAGTTTACACGAAACTAATTTCCAATAACAATTCGCACCATCTGCTTCATCCCGTTGCAAAGATTCTTCATAAGCATCAAGATTTGAAATCGACCTTGTTGACACTATATTCTTGCTAAGGATGCTCTTGATGCTGCAATCGATTTAGGCGTCATTTGTTTGACTGATCGAAGGAGCCACCTCGTATTTAAACAACACTCATACATGTACCTATTTCCATAGTGTAACTTTATTCTACCATGGATATCAATGGGTGTTTACGTCTTCTCCCCGAAAACAAAATATAACAGAATGTTGTTCCTCCGTGATGTAGTGCAAGAGCTCAGTTGCCATTTTAAACACTCAAACATTTTTAATTGTGTCATTTAGCAAGGACAGTTTTCAGTTGTCCTAACGTATCGTATACATATACTTAACGTAAAAAGAAGAAAAAGTAGACGCGTTTTTTTTTAAATTTCATTTAACCTTAAACTTCTTAACCAATGAACCCATTGTTTACGTTACCTTAAATAATAAGCCATTAGACTTATGAGGCAACATTCGATCATTGACCTGTATCTTCAGGCGGCTTCCTTTAACAAATAATTAATAGTTAAATTATATCCGTAGTGAAAACTAGTTACAGTATCTAGTATACCTTCATAACTTGCGAGTCTGCGTAATTGTAGTTTTAAAGCAAGGAAAACATGCTAGTATTCCTGTAAAATCAATAAGCTATTTCGTGTACCTACATCGAAATATAAAACCCCAATTTTATTGATTTGAACTGTGTGTGACAATACTGGCTATCAATAAATTAAACTTCCATGACAACAATGTAAAATTTTGCCAGTACTATTTCTTAATTTAAATTAGTAAGATTAATACATCGATTACCTTGTTAAATTTGTAATTTTCAATTAATATAGTTATTTTTATACTTTATTGTTTATAAATGAAATGTGTGTTTTGCGGGGCTATATTACACAGACACACGCTTCAGTGGAGAATGCGCCGATAATTTGTTTGGTTGCCGTATTTTGAGATTATTGAGGTTTTCCCAAAAAAAATATTTCCTATGTGACAGCTGGTATAAAGCTTTTGCTGTTCGCATCATTCGCTGTGACTTCGTATGAAATGATTAACTCGTCTATAGACAAAGAAAGTATAGGCCAATGAATTTAAAATCGTAACTCGATAAAGGTGATTTTTTTCGCGCAGTCATTTAAGATGTGGAAAAAAGAAACTTCTATGCGACTTCCAATTAACCATAATGAAAAACTTCGAGTGGTAGCGGGTAGACAAACCTGTTCCAATTTTTGGATTTGTTTTTCTTAAATATCTCAAAAACTTTCCCTTAATTTCACAGATGAGAATGAAAAAAATCATGTAATGTGAAGTGTTATTATTTTAGACAGGGCGAAAAATGTCAAATTATTACAAAGAAAAGTTCTAGAGGCATTTCCGCGGAAAAGTTGGCAACCACTCTTTTTATATATATTGAAGGGTGCTGAAACCGAATTTGCTGTATGCCAGGCTGAAATTCTCTTCCATAACGCAAAAAAACAAGATGGCCGCCAAAATCGGAACTTCACGGAATTGTTGAGTTAAAATCTCATAGCACTAAGATTGAAATTATATCCAAGTTAGATCATTGCCGCCACGGCTATCTATTAATTTCTTTTGAAAATGAATATAATTATTTAAGTAATAATTAATTAATTATAATTATTATAATTAATATAATATAACATCGAAAGGACCTTGTGTTTTTCGAAATATTGTAAACTGTGGATTCATTTTATTTAATGAGGAATGCAATGGTTCTAAACAAAACAAAAAATATTTTTACTTTGTTCGTGAATGTTGCGAAACGTGCAGCACCCTCCTTTGACTTTGGAGGGTTTGAGACATGAGGTGCAATTTGCATCGGAAGTAACGTCACAAGACGAGATAAACTACCTTATTCAATCAATGCCACGATGTGTAGGTAAATGAATGTGTAAATCAGAGAGGAAATTCCAACCCCTTCTTCATGTTGCAATTTGCATGTCACTCAGTATACTTAATGTGGCATAGAAAATAGAAAATGTCATCCCTGTCGGAAAATTTCCTAAAGATTCGATCGAAACCCTAAAACTTGCGGGAAGAGGATATGCAGATTGTGTGGAGAGGGAAGGAATGTATTGAGTTAAGAAAACAAGAGCGAAGTTGTGGAGGGGTGTTGAGTGAAGGAGGAGACGGGATAAAATGGATGGAGGAAGTGTTGGAGAATAGAAGAAAGAAAAGATTGAGATTTAGGGAATGAATGGAATGGAAGTGTTGACGGGTGGATGGAGAAGGAGGCTTTGGTGTGTAATTGTTGATTAGTGTGGTGCGGTTGGTGTATGATTGTTGAGTGGCTCTTTATTTGTTTTTTATTAATATGAATCATTGTATACAGGGTGTTAATACTAAGTTGTAACACCCGAAAACGACGGTTGGAACTCATTGAAATAAATAAAACCTTTCTTAGTTCAAATTTTTAATTTAGAGCCCCTGTTCATAGTTATTGGCGTTTTTTATCTTTCGAAAAATCGTCATTACTCCCTTATTTTAAGGAATATATTAAAAAATACAAAAACTTTCAGTATTTGCTTTCGGTTCTTAAAACATTGTAGTTACCTACAATTATTTTACATTTCATCCAATAAAAAAATGACGACCGATCAAAAATTTCAAAACAAGATATTTTGAATATCTCTCAATCGATTTTTTAAAATAAAACATTTATAAAATCCTTAAACTATCTACTATAACATTTGTCTGAAATATTTTTTTCGATCTGTCCAAATATCATGCCGTATTTTTAGAAAAATATAAAGACGTTTGTCAGGGACTGAAAGTTCCCAACAATTTGTGGGAATTCCTATAGATTACGTTCAACCCCTACATTTGAAGAAGCTGTTCTTGAATATTATTTAAGATAAGCCATCGACGAGCACAAGAGTAATAGCAACTAGATTAGATCACGTCACAGTTTTGTAGTTCTGAAGGAAAGGTCTCCATCCATTTTCTAGACAAAAAGTGCAACCCTTGGGACCTCAAGACTTCCAGCCAAGATAGTTGTTTTGTGGTTGATTTCTTAAACGTTGCAATCTTCAGAGGCGTTTTGAAAAGTTTATTTTATTTACAGACGAAGCTTGTTTCACAAGGGACGGTGTATTTAATTCGCGCAATAAGTAATCATCGGTAGTGTGATGAACGATGTTTTTCAGCAAATGTATGGGCTGGAATAGTAGGGGAGTAGGTACGTTATTGGACCCTACATTCTCCCAAACCGATTGAATGATGAAAATGATTTTAATTTCTTAAATAACGTTCTGCCAGAGCCTCTTGATGACTTAGGTACCGCTAAACATCAGACAATATGACTTTGGTTTCAACATGATGGAGCATCGGCTCACACAACCCGAGAAGTCGTAGCACTACTAAAGGAGGAGAGGAGGTCCTGTTGCGTGAACTCCCCTAGATTTCTTTCTCTGGGGTCAGATGAAGACCTCTGTATATGAGACACCAGTAAACACCGAATTAGAACTGGTGACTAGAAAAGTATCTGCAACACAAGATATAAAAGACAAGCAGGAAACACTTGCAAGTGTCTCTTCTTAATATGAAAACACGCTGCCGGACTTGCGTTGCTGCGAATGGTGATCATTTTTAAAATCAAATTTAGCCCCCCCCCCCCCTGTTTCATTACTCATTGTTTTATTTTTCTTGTTTGTTTCTTTGTTTATTGTTTAATGGCAGTAAACCTACTTTATTTGAAATGATTTTCAATTTAAATGCATACTTTTTTTGGACAGATCGAAAAATATGTTCCAAACAAATGTTGTAGTAGATAGTTTAAGGATATTATAAATGTTTTATTTTCAAAAATCGATGCAGTGGTTTTCAAAATATCTTGTTTTGAAATGTTTCATTGATCGTCATTTTGTTTTCCGATAAAATAGAAGAATTTAGTTTAAGAAAATGAAGCGCCATTTTGTTTGTATGTCCTATTAAGTCACAGAGGACGAATTCAGCCTGGCATACAGCAAAATCGGATTCAGCACCCTTTAATTAGTCTAAAAAGCCAGGTTGCCAACTTTTCCTCGAAAACGCCTCTAGAAGTAAAATTTTTTGAATCTTCGCCTTGTCTATTTGTGGAGATAGAAAAAGATGCTATTAAGTAAAAATTGGTATAAAGGGACTGAAAAGTTTGAAGATCCATGCCAAAGAATAAATACGTATAAATATACGTATTTATTCTTTGTCCATGCTTGATTGGTAATCTTACCAATGCTCAAAGAAAAGAAAAAATTCCAATAGAACAATTCATTAACAAAATTAAATGCATGTACTTCTGTAGGTACAAATGCCAACACTTTACACGTGTCACCAATAACTTTTTTGAAACCTATCGTATTTCGAGAACTCATAACATTTCTGAATCCTATTAAAGTAATGTGATTAAAACGCAATGAATTGATGGAAACCCCAAACTTATATCTGTGATATAAACTTGAGAGGATTTAATTCGTCTACTAGAAAGGTTTCTTTGGTCGAATTACTAATCAACTAACAGGATTGTATAATTTAGTGGTTCGATTTACTGCGTCAAAAACACAATACGATTTCTTCTACAAATCAGTTAAATTCGCGATAAAAAATGAACTTGGCGCCATCGGTAGTATATAAATAACTATTACAAAATTCTCTTATATATAAATAATATATTTTGCATACTTTAAATATAATGAGTTATCAATGATTCTAATCACGAGCAAATTTCTGAATGAAAATAACATCTATTTATATCCAATTTTACGTTAATGTTGATGTGCCGAGTGGCTAATTCTGTTGGTATTTACAAAAAATTTTTGACTCCATGCCAAGATGATGTAGATAAATGTGCATACGTGAAATATTGGATACACATATGTAGTTTTTCTTACATTTCTGGCAATGGCAATAGCTCTCCACCGAATGTGAAAATTGAATAAAGAGCGAAGGATTAATGTTTTAAATGAAACACGACTGAAATGTATCAGCATTACAAAATACTTATATAAACCATATTATTTTAAACTCATAAAAGAATGATAAATGTTTATGGAGGTAGCTCCAGTATTTTGTCATTATGTCATGTGTGATAAAATAGAAGCATTGGTGGACAGTTGGAAAAGATCAATCAATTTATATTACAAAAACACCGACGGATAAATCTATAAGTTATGTTCCAGCGCATAAATATTTTGAAACGGCCATGTCGTGTACATAAACTTTCATCCGATAATATCAAGACTTTGACTTTATTCATCAATTTGCAATAAACTTAATTGATCCAGTATTAAACAAACTAATAGCTTAATTGGTCTACATATTTCACAGAAACCCATCTCTATCATTTCAATATCAAGTTTAATTGAGGACGAAAAGTTTGATGGGCTGTGATCCATAGGAATGCTATGAAATATTTATTAAAATCAAGGAAAGATACAGCAAATGGATTGTATCTTGTCGGTGAGATGCGCAGACGATAAATAAAGACACAACATTAAAGATAAATGTCCCTCTCTAATGTACAATTCACGGCAAAAACAGATTAATATGACAACTTTGAACAATTCATTAGCATAACAGAAATTGTAGAATTTGATACTCTCAATACGCATTTTTAAAATAAACTTAATAATAAGCTGTAAAAGATAGAATGGAATATTAACATTAACAAAATGAACTATTCTTTTTAGCAGAGCGACTCGACAATAAAGTGAAAAGTAAGCCCCCACTGAATAGATTCATTTGCTAGGCGCATATCGATGGCAGCGGTAGAGATACAATCCGCTTGCTGTACCACAAGACATATATCCCCAATAACATAAGAACCCTTGTCAATTCCGCTTTTTCGGCTCAATAATAATTACAATTTAAATTTTTAAAAATTGTTCACATTGTTTCTAATTAGGACAATTGTGCTGCATTACTTTTTTTATCGCTCTTCTTTGTACACAAAAAGTATTATGTGTCGCTCGCCATGCTGAAAAGGTTATTTTTTGCGAAGCCATAGCTTGGGGCTGCACTGCTGACATTGGAAATTGTTTGACATTCATATTTTCCATGTCAAAACCTCTAGATGATGAGGAGATTTGTAAAACCCCCCATAAAATTGCTAATGTACGAGGGTGTATCAAATATAAAGGGGACTGATTATCTTAAAAATTCCAACCGGCTTCTAGATATGGAGAGGATTGATGTACCATTAGCCTGTAGATACGGTAAAGGAGAGAAGAGACCCGATCGCGACTCTCTCGAGTCGCTATTGCATTAAAAGAAACCATGAGCGAAAGTGCCCATCTCCGTGGCGTAGAGGATAATCATCAAGTTTTTGGCCATGGAGGAGGTGAATCCAACTGAAATTGTGCGGCGATTTCAGACACAATTCGAGACACAAGGAACCGAGTGTTTCCATGGCATAAACAATTTCCTGGACGGTGTGAAAAGGTAAAGAACGAGAGCCACCCAAGAACAAGTCTGACTAGGGCCACCATTGAGGAAGGTGGTTCAAAATATTATATAGGGAAAGCGGCACATAACTTTCATCGAAATCATTGCAGAAGTGTCCAACGAATCGTGACAGATGGCTTGGGAATTTGGGATTTCGTTATTAGATGGATTCCACGTCACGATATAAATACTAAAGATAGGATGTTGCGCATGGTGGGCGGTCCGCAAATATGACGCGTGACGTCACTTGTAGAGTGAATTACATTTGAGGAATACTCATTTGATGTGTTTTTCGTCTGTACCGAGTTTATTTTTCGAGATACAAAAAATTCCATAAGAACAAATATGCTCCTTATGATGTCTTTTATATGTAAAAAATAATAGGGTAGCTCAATCTCTCTCAGTTAACCTGAAAAATACTTGTATAAAATATCATAATTACATGTGATGGTGTTTGCGCCGCGACGACACAAAAACGGCGCTAGATAGAGGAAAATTGCATATTAACAAATTTGTAGAGCACAAAATTTACTAAAGAAAAGTCCGCGATAGGGTGTCACGATCTTCGATAGTTAAAGAGTTACAGGTGTCCAAAATGATGCAAACGTTATTCGCGCAACTGTCCACACCGCTTTTTCCCAAACTAATGGAGATAATTACACCCTCCCGCGGACTTTTCTTTAGTAAATTTTGTGCTCTACAAATTTGTTCATATGCAATTTTCCTCTATCTAGCACCGTTTTTGTGTCGTCGCGGCGCAAACACCATCAGATGTAATTATGATATTTTATACAAGTATTTTTCAGGTTAACTGAGAGAGATTGAGCTACCCTATTATTTTTTACATATAAAAGACATCATAAGGAGCATATTTGTTCTTATGGAATTTTTTGTATCTCGAAAAATAAACTCGGTACAGACGAAAAACACATCAAATGAGCATGTCGCAAATGTAATTCACTCTACGGGTGACGTCATGCGCACGGTCTGACGAAATCTGAACGTCGGAGCATCCGGCCCTGATTCCACGTCTATTATCGGAGAATCACAACCGAGAACAACAATATCTTTTTTTTAATTCCTCCAAGTACAATCGAACACAGCAAAAGGGTTACATATACAAAGAATTAAGGACAATAATGTCATAACCAAATTTTAGAAAATCAAGAACGGCACAAAATATGTTAAGATAATAACTTAATAACGATCGTGCAAATGTAAAAGGAAAACTAAAAATGTGCACGAGAAGTTCCATTTAAAATTTAAAAAAGTCGACACTTTAATTTAACGTTAAAGAAATTTGAAAAATCTGCTACTTTTAAATCGTAAAATTGATTGAACCTTTAAATTGTGTTTAAATGAACTTTAAGTAGTATATTTAGTAGTTTTTACTTTTTATGTATGTAATTAATAACTGAAGCTGTTGATTTAGTTTTCAGCATTTAGGTTTTAACTGTTAATTGGCAAATGTAGAGATGTAAATATTTGATTGCAAAAGAATTGACGTTAATAAGGTGGAAATTTCTATTAAACAAAATTTGGCTGTCACAATAATTTGAGTTCATGATTAATTTACAGCGGTCAAATGTTTATTGACTGTTGTTTTTATACTAACATACTTCAGATTAATTGAATAAATTAATTTTAACAAATTCAAAATTGAAATTAATAAATTAAGTATTTTTCTAGTTTATTAAACAGTTTCGTAGCAATTAGGTAGGTAATTGATAAACTCGTATACAATTTTCCGTCCATTTTGCCATTTTTCCAAAAGAAGCTTGGATCCAAACTGTTTGTAACAATATGTTGCAACCTCAATCATAATAAATGACAAGAATGGTTTTGGTCAAACGACTACCATGTGCCAGCGCAAGACACTTTTCCTTCCATGACTCCAATGAACCCGTTTGTTCGTCAAAATGATCGTGTGCAACAGGAGAAGCAGTGACATGATATGAACCAGCATCAAAATTGTCAATCGGAGGGTAGGAAGCAGTGTTGAACATTTTTGAGCGGATATCTTGTAAAATAATTTTCCAAATTGCCAATACGATCTCCGATATTTTCCCTCACTCAACCCTATCGTACTTGCTACCTCGAGTAGCGTCACTTTGATCATATGATTACGCCTTCCGACTGATAATTTGTTCTGTCTTTGTCTGTACTCTTCAATACCTAACCGATTCTTGGCAAAAGAATCACTTCTTAAAATGAAATGATAATGTGTCTTGTGGGAGGCGTAGAGGTGTTTCTCTTTCACGACCCAAAGAAGCCGCAATTAATTTCTCGTTGTTGTATTTTTTTTTTTGGTAAGCCGTGTGAATTGTAATTTTTTCCACTCCTTCCAGCAAACGTTGATATTCGCGCTTTCATAGTTTCGCAGTGGATATCGACTGGACTATAAGTCAAATAGATACATATTATGTGAATTTCAAATCTTGAATTCTAATTTTTCGGTTTTGAGCCGTTGAATTTTGATGATGAATTTACAATTTCGTAAAGTGGAGCTATCGCATTCTAAATTCAGCTCTGAGTTTTTTTAGGAATTTGCAGTTGTATGCTCGCTTACGATTTCGAATTTTACTTTATTTCGAGAACAATAAAATTCGTGTTTCTGGTTTGTACCTTCAAATATCATTCTAATGTCAAAATGAGAATTTCATTATTTTAATAGAAATTTCCATTTCATTATCTGAAATCGCCGTAAACTTCAACCAACTAAAATTAATAGTGAGGATAGTCCATTAGTGCACATGGAATTTTGAACGACGATAAAGAGAAATATACAAACAGTTATCTTTCCGCACTACTTCAGTAACAAACGGCGGTCTTTTAGGACCTTTATTTATAGTATGTTAAAAATATTACACATTTAAATTAAATCACTTAACAATATGAAATGAATGAGTTCAAAGACAGTTCAACGAATCCTTTTACACGATATTTAACAAGTTAATTAAAGTTATACCTACTTTAGACCAGCATCTTTTTTTGCGATTAAATAAGAGTATGATGATCCACACATTTTGCATAAGAACAAAGTGAGGAAAAAGGAAGTATTCCCAATTTGTCTTATCTCGCGAAAAGTAGGAAATAAATATTTGTAAATTCTAAAGCGGAACTACGGACACGTAACAAAAAAGGCGAGTTTTTCAGGTCATATGATTCAATTTTGCATTTTAAATTTATTTGGCGGAATTAAAAACAATTAAAAGAGCGCAAAAAATGCGCGTAAATTAATTTACTTCATATTAATTAAGAAGCATTTGTAAGAACAAGTCATAATGATAATAAAAATTAAATATTAAAAATAATTGGATAAATAATACAACATTCAGAGATTTTGTTAGAGAGGAACTAAAACCCACATCCGGCTAAACAGCAGCAAAAAGTCGCATTTAAAATTCTAAGCGATGTATATTGTATACAGTTGTACGCTAATAAAAGGAACTGAATGTAATTATTTGTACATAATTTAATTAATTACTTCAAGTAGTTTTCTAGTTTCCCGGTTCAATAAAAAATTCCATTGTCATTCTATTGTTGTACAAAATCAACATTAAATCTATCAATAAGGTAACTGACCCCCAATTTAGACAGAATGGAAAGATTATTATGAATCACAGTTGTATTGAACTTTAGTCTTCTAAATATTTTATTTTGTTACTAGTACTGACAATGATTATTGCAAACTACGAAAAGTGATAGCTAAGCAGATGGGTATCTGAAGCAAATACATATGTACGATTTTGCACGATGACATGAATACTGTGAAGGCTAGATTTCTATGAAACACAAAACGCCCATTATTTAAGGCTTATAAAAGCTACATAGATGAGATGGGGAATAGAGTGAGCAAGTAGTGATGCAAACAAGATGGAAGTAAATGCAATCAACATGTCTTCTGTTCACACACGTAAAAGAAGCTAGAGAAAAACATAGGGGTACAAGTCCTCAAGAAACCAGATCAAACAAAAGTAATGGCAATTGGTAAACGAGCAACATGAATTGATGTTAAAGTCAGCAATGTACCGAACAAGCAACAATAAATATTTAGGATGCAGAATTAATGAGAAAGAAGGGAATGAAGACGAATGTAGACAGCGAATAAATGAGATACAACAAAAAAGAAAACGAACAGAACAATCTACTTAGGTACCTCTGATACTATCAGAAAGGAGAACTGAGTAGCAAATAAAAGACAATCAGAAAAACTGCAAGCGATACAGGGGATATCTAAAAACATAGAAGAAAAAGAAATGTAGATATAAAAAAGGAACTCGACATGAAATCAGTAAGATGATGTAGTTTGGACACTTACAGAGAATGGGGGAGGAAAAGCAGGTGAAAAGAATTTGAGAGGCTCGATGAGTGGGAGAAAACGGGGGCGGAGACCCCAAAGGACGCGGAGTAGTGTGATCAATGAATTAGTGAAGGAGAACAGCAAGTGCATGTACTAAAAAACCAAGGATGCCACAATGTTCTACTAATTAAACACTAAGTACCTATTTTTAAATGAAATGTTCTTGTTTTAGAGTTAAAAGCGGCGCTGCTAACTTTAGTTAGTTAGCGGTACAATTATTAAAAAATAAGTTTCAATGCGATCTACGAGCGCAAAGATAAACCAGCAATATTAAATTAAATACTTCATTTTTAATATCCACCTATGCTAATGGAACGAGAGCCACCTTGTATGTAATTATTACAAGAAAAGAAAAAAATTTTGCAACAATCTCGAGTCGAAGCTTTTTTTCCACTCTGAAATTGGTATTCAAAAACAAAAAGCTTCTTGAGGTGATGTCCACTCATTTCTTATGCGACATTCGGGAACAAGAAAATGTCGTTTGGCGATAAATCTGGTGAGACATTAATTCGATGTTTGCCAAGTTCAAATAAATATTATAATCAATTGTTCGACGTTTTTGGTTGTTTTTCCTAATTTCATCTATATGATTTCCGGAAAAGAAATTGTTGTAAAACTGTTCTTCGATCCTCCAAAGGAATGGTTGCAAAATGCCCAGTAAAATCGAAGAAGTTTCTTAGAAGTGCTTCGTGAACGAATAACTTTTGTGGGATTCGATTCATCTTACTGGATCATTGTTTAGTTTACGGTACATAGGAGCACGTCAAAGTTTCGTCACCTGCAACGATGTTGTAGACGAATTTTGCAGTTTTCCTCCGTCGAATTTTTTAGGCATTGCCTTACATGAATTAAAACAAGCAGCCTTTCTTTGAGTTTCAGTCAAATTATGTGGAATCTATCGGGAACAATCTCTCCGACAGCTAATTGATGCAAAGCGAATGTATTGCAGTTCGTGATCTGCCAAGAAATGCCTCTATGTCGGGGTACAAGATTCATCACTGACGAACTCACGTCCACCCACAACCAAATTCTGCAAACCAATTATAAACAGACTTTTCTGAGGATGATTCATTACCAAAAGTTGAACGAATCGATTTTGTGCATTGTTGTTTTGAGGTAATAAGCCTTTACGAAAATCATAAAAAATCATCTACCGAAAGCTAAGCTTCACAAGTAATTTCCATTTCTTCGCAAAATTACTTTCTTCAAACGCTGATACATTTCCATAAGCGCCATCTAGTTAGTCATTTTTAACAATATAAAAGGCAATTCTCATGTTATTAATCTTATTATTACAATGAGCGTCAGACTCTTCTGTAAAAGTACGCATTCTTGTCTAAGTAAACATATTCCAATATTTTGAAATTGCTGTTCAGTACATCATAGAAGAAGAAAATTCAAATTCTGTATGTAGATTATGGAACCTACGTTGACTATACTTATGAAATACTTTATTTTCTTCACTAAGTATGCACCGTAAAAGATAACCACACCAAAAATATCGTTATTTATCGCAATTATACGACAATTAAATATTTACTACAGGTCTACGTTCCATTATCACTCAAGCGTGGACGTTATACGTACCTAAATTACTCCCCCTTATCACCACCATTGAAATACTGTTTAGTCCAGTCGTTATGGAGGTTGTGCGCACTAACATTTCTTTATCTCAGAAAAACTGCATGTACATTTTTCAAAACGCAGTACTCAAATAATCATTCAAATTCTAATCCGTCGACAGTAGGTTTCGTGATGTACAAGAAGTACTTAAGAAATTGTTCTTCGTACATCTTTTTTTGATGTATCTTCACTTCAAAAACTGAAATCAGTTAAGTGAATCGACTTTTTTGAGATAATTTCCTTTTAAAGTTGTGAAAAATTATGGCAAGATAATTTTCTTATCCCATTTCTTCCCTGACTTGGTCACTTTAAAAGCCTGACTTGATCCGGGTGAATTGTAACATAAACTAACAAATATACAATTTGTCAAAACCATAAAATTCTAACGCTGATTAAAGAATTAAAAACGTCCATTTGGAGATATAAGAGAAAAATCATGGAAATGTATTTTTTCTTCAAACGTCAAGAAATTATGTCATTATTCAACTGAATAGTAGGCGCCAAAGTTTGACATTTATCGCTAGAACAGATTTTACTTTTACTTTTCCGCCGCCGGAGGGAAAAGTGTTGTCATAGCAGCACTTTTCCGCCGCCGGAGGTAAAACAATGTGATTCTCATGCGTTACCAAGGAAACAGCACTTTTACCTACCTATTCGTCCTATTCGTGAAAACAAATACCTACCCATTTGACAATGACGTTTAATTTAACGAACGCCGCTAATAATATCCCTTAAAACCATTTAAAAATAAATGTTTTGCGTAAATTTGCGGAAGTTTGAAGAAAAAATAGCATATTTTATTTGGCGGAGAAGTTACTTTTCATGGCTTGCCTTCTATTAGCCGCCTCACTTCGTTCGGCGGCTAAACACAGGCGCGCCATGAAAAGTTGTACTTCTCCGCCACATAAAATAATATACTATAATTGAACTCTAGCATCGGGAAAATGTCACGGTAATTGCTTGTGCAAATGCGCTCGGCTATTTAAACCACCCAAGATTTTATTGGGAAGCTCAAAATAAAGAGGAAACTGCGACATTAATGGAAGATCAGTGGTAGTCCGTTTACAAATTTAATTAGCACAATCAAAGAAAATCCACAAGCGCATTTCTGTGAAGAAGAAACTTTACATGAACACTTTTTTCTGAATTTCTAACCGTTGAATTATCGTGGTCACGAAATCAAAAGGTAGATTTTAAGATTTTTAAGGGGTGCAGTTCTGAAAAAAATAGTACCAAAGAGTCAACGATGAAGAAGAAGGCACCCGATTTAACAAGTGCAAACCGTTCAGCTGTTGATGAAGTGTGGATGTTTTGTGTTTGTCACGTTGACTAAATAGACACTTGGGTACTTGGCAAAGCAACCCTTCAATTGCTTACAGGAAGTTTAAATTTTTATGTAAAAGTTATTTACTATAGTTTCCGTTAGGGTACTGTTTGATAAATTTAGAGTTGTAAATATTTTATTGCAAATCAATTGGTGTTAGTAAATTTTCATTAAATAAAATATTATTTAATCCAGTTTATTTTCAGGGAGCAACATTTTTACCGAATACTAGATGTTTTTCGGTTTTTGTACTTACGTAACCTTTCAACTTAACTGAACTCAATTAATAGTTCAAAAAAATTCAAAATTGAGTACTAAGTAATATTAAATTTAATATTTTTCTAAACTATATTACTGTCAGTTTGTTAACTAGGTACTATAACAACGAGTAACAATAAGAAATTTTCAATAAAATTTGGTTTTAAAAATAAATATTTACGTTCAATTTTAAAATATAACAAAATATATGATACTTTTTAAATTTTTCAACCAACTTCAAAAAGTCGGGTACTAAATTCGTCCGGATGTCTGTGTGTCCGTCGGTCTAGGACAAGTCAGCGCCGCCGACTCACCGCGGCCATCTCATCGCCGGCCCATCTCTTTAAAATTAAGTAAAAATTGTTATAGTCAGTGGAACAACATATTACAAAAAGCCATCAATATCCGTTAATTACTTATAACTAATAATGATATACGATACAAAAGTACCACGTAGTGGCAATCTACGTTTAACTTTAGCGTTACTTTTATTTCGAAACTTTTTATATATTTATTCACAGCCATCAATAAGTCATTAACGATTGATTAAAATATAAATGAATGATATCAGGTAAGTATGATTCATTGTCTATTAACGCTATCATTATCGATTTAAAGCTCTAAAGCTGATTATCAATTGATTAAGATTTAAGCGGATTTAAGGGAATGTTATGTTAGTCATATGTTAATGTAATATCTTGATAATCGGTATCGGTATTTAAACAAGCAAGTAAAAGAGGATAGGTAAGAATGTGCTCAATTTATCGAAAATAAAATCGGCGATGAGATGGCCGCGATGAGTCAGCGACGCTGACTTCTCCCATTCCGGTGTCCGTGCGTTGTGCGATGTTACAGGGTTTAGAAAACTGGAAATGGTGTCACATTATAGGAAACTCTTTGCTGATTCCAAATCTCTGAATCATTTGTGCAGAATCCAGGTGCTTGTGTCTGAGGTGGGGGTGTCATAATTAGTTACAGATTTGAAGTTGGTTGAAATTAGAATTAAGAATTCGCAACTTTTGATACTTGTTATCTTCTTAGATTGATGTAACTCTACACAATGGTGTAACTTATGAAATAAAAAACAATTTTACAATATTATGATTTCAGGTAATTAAAATACCTAGTACTTAGGTATAGGTATACCCTGTTCAAGTGACCAGCCGTTGCACGTCATTATTCGTGTACCAATGCTATAATTATAATTTACTAAGCAACTTTAATAAAATTTACATTAAAGCCAAAATGTCATCGTAAGTACAGTTGGTATTAAAAGTCATTAATCGTGTGGGGTTAGCGACCATATTTTATCCTTGTCGCACACTTTGCAGTTCGTACTTACAACTTAAAACGTAGTGCGAATATAAACTCATAAAATATCTCGATGTTGTCACGTCAAGTTTTGTTTACTTTGTTAAATTCACGGGTACGCACTTAAGCTATTTTTTTTTAAATTGCCTTACTAAAAACAGTACTTATCAGTACTCTTATATTGTTTATGTCTACATTAGTTGTTGTATTTTATTATTACATAGGTATGCAGTATCTCTTTGTTCCTAACCTAAAAACGTCAGTCTGACAACACGTACATTTGACAACGCTGATTACACGTCATTGTTTTAGTAAGTTTTAAGCTATGACGTGCAACGGCTGGTGACTTGAACAGGGTATATTACAACGAGTTTTCCAATGCACGTCACAAAATTTATGACGTCATTTTACTACAATGTTGACAGACATTCTTTGTACTATTGGAACTATCCAGTGACAGTGTAATTTAGGACAGAAAAGTAAGCAAATTCGAAAAATCGGAATATATAAATGTACGTAAACAACGAAAGCAGAACAATAATATAACCTTAAATTTACAACGCGAATATTAAACAAAGTGTTTGGCATCGTTGGTTTTCAGTACCAACACTAACATTGAAAAATTACTTTTTTTAACCATGAATAACGTACCTGATTACGATTATTATTTTGGTAGGTATGTCATTTTATTTCGTTAATGACGTGCATTGGCGAACTCGTTGTAATACCTATATAGTGACGAAGTATGTGCTGTCTTTTTCTTGAAAAAGTTCGATTTCCCTGAAAACAATATTCAAAGTAATCATAATTAACAATTGAAATATTAGGAAGCGTTGTCATGCATAGCGCTTGCAATATTGATTTTAATTTACAATAAACCTATACAGCAAGTGTAAACGAGAAACAAGTGTAAAATAAGTGAATATTTCTACATTAACCTTTTAATTGAGCATACTAATTATGAAAGAATAACTACCTAAACAACTCAATTTTAAGCCATCTCTGCATGGCATACTTCGAATAAATCATAACACTTTTACAAAAAGGGGAAGGTTGTGTGTATTTTTAACCTAGAATAACTACCTAATTTAAATACAAAATAAAAGTTATTGCATAATTACATATTTTTATATGTACTTGTTATGTAAAACTATAAAACACATAAAACCAACTTCTTTATTGGTAAGTTCCACAATTCTGGATAACGAAAGTATTGTAATATGTATTTTAAATTTGTGAATCAGTTATGGATATTCGTACAATTTCCTCCCTTATACCATAGGCTTGTATTTATTAGCCTATGCTTATACCTATGGGAAAAACGCGCACGTTTTGACGTCAACACTTTTCTAAATGGAATTTGTGAAAATGTATAAAAAAAGTGTCAATAAAAGAAATTTTTCCATTCAACGGGAAATATAAAACAGTGTCGTAATGCTCACAATGACAAGCAAATTACATGACCAAATAATTTTAGAGAAATCAGTGTCCGTTTCGGTTATTTTAAACGATCAAAGCGTAAAACCGACGATCTAATCGTATCATTCAACGATTTAATGAATTTCATTAGAAATTAACTATCCTCGATATTGTTTGACTTTGAAGCGAATTGACGTTGACATTTTATCCTACAAACTGTAAATTCGTGTCACCGAATCTTTTAAAATTCACTAATATTAGAGTTCCCGCCATTCCCCAATTTTTGTAGTAGGTAGTTTATTTGGAAATATTGACGTTGGCCTAACATTAAAATATAATAATGACTTATAAAGATCAAAAATACCAATTGGTTTGTTCAGTCTCTTTAGACATTTTGTATTCCTAAAATTTAGTAAATCCTCCCGTCCAAAAATTTCAGCCACTTCGGTTATGAACCTAGTCATGGATCATCTTCAATGCGTCTCATTTGTCGAAGTCAATTTTTTGAAAACGTTCTTGTAACTCACGGTTTCGCTACCGTTGGCACTTTGCTTCCACTTAAAAGAAGAAAGGTATTGTTGGTAAGATTTTATTAACCAAATTGTGAAATAGAATGATTCAATGGGAAATTTTCATTTTAAATGATTATACTCGTAGAAATCCATTGATGTAAAAATATTTTATCAATCACATTTACTTTAGGAACTAACGATAAGTATCCGAAAAAAGAAAGTGACCATTCCTAGAAATCTAGAATCATATAGCGAAAGAAATTTGAAATAACCAATGGTGACTTAACACTAAACTGTTAATTCAGTTTTCACTTGAGGGAAGTTTTATTTTTGCAATTATCAGAAAATAGGAACAAATAAACAGTGCATTTTTTAAATTGATTTCTTAATATGACATATAAATGTTGTTCAGTTAAAGTTCATTTGTTTAGTGCTTAGTTGGTAGGTATCAGTCATTGTAACTGTATATATTTTCTTGGAATATTTTGGTGGCACCAGGCAATGTCAGCCAACCCTTTCAAACAGGTACAGGCGCATTGTTGGGAAAAAGTAGCGTTCATTTTTTATAATAGGTAGGTTATAGGGGATGTTTTTATGTTTAAGTTTAAAGTTAAGTCTTTAGTAATATTTAGAGTCAGTCAGTCATATTTAGAAAATCATATCAATATTATTTGTTACACTGTGCAGTGGTGAATAACAATTTTCAATAAAAATACAGTCCACTACCATTCATTTATTTATTTCTACACCGGCCCAACCAAATGTAAATAAAAATGTAGGTAACAAACAAAAAGCAAACGATAACACATTTAATTACACAATAATTGCAAGCGAAGCAATATCTTTCTAAAAAAATGTACGTAATTCTAATTACCAAAGGGTGAGGGGTTACATTTTTATTTGCCCTTCTTATAAATATATGATTGATGGTGGATCATTTTAATGTCAGCCGTCAGCGATTAAAATACATAATGTCACATTACATTACATAATTAAAAAATTCTCATTACCTACATTATTTATATTGTTATTGTTAGTTACTCAATTTAAAGTAAAATTAACATGTCTATGCAAAACCTAAATAAAACGACATGAATTATCAGTTATAGAGAAGAAGAAGAGCCACAGTCACTAACCTTAATGATCTCACCCCTTCTCGATTTAAAATAAATATATAGGTACGGTAATAAAAATTATACGAACAGTAACTACAACTTTGGGACAATTTAAATGAAAAAAAAAAGATTAATAAACTAATCCACTTTCATTGCCATTACGTAAAGTTGTCCTAGATCGATAATTGCACCAGTTAGGTGGACATTGCAATTTAGAAATTTGTGATTGAGCGATTAACCTAACATTAAAACCTGGACCTTTCACGATACGAGGTTAAGGTTATTTTTACGTAGAAGTAATCCAAAAACACTGAAAAACTGAAATACTTTCACATCAATTTTTTTTGTAAATTTCATAAATGCGGTAGGGTAGGTATATAATGAAAAGTAAGACATTTTAAAAAGTTTCGATTAGGCGATATTTTTTTAATATCAAAAAATGCCAAGCCCGTTTCGAAATGGTACTTACACAAGGGGAACCATATTTAGTTGACCTTCACTTTGAAACCTAGAATGGTTATAAGTACCTAATTTGCGGTACAACATTGCAATTGGAATTGAAAAAAGTATTTCGTCCATCATAACATACAAAGGCACATTTCACAAAAAAAGGCCTCGTGTTTCACTTCCCAGGTAACAGGAGATGCGGAGACGGAGACGAACTGCTTAAGCTCTCCAGAGCCTCCTTAGTCACATAACGGGAATCTAGGCATGGGTTCCTAAGGAATGGAATTAGATCAGTTAGATGTTGATAGGAAAGGCATAACTGTTTCAGCATTCGCCTTGTAGATGATGCTAAGCATTATACTACTATGTATGGGGAAAATCACCCGAACGAATCTCATAAAAAGCAGTCAGCTTTTCTAGGTGAACAAATTTGAAAAAACAAATCTTTCCTACTATAAAACTCTTTAAATAATTGAACCGCTGGATTCTATTGTTTAAGACGTTTAACCGAAGCGATGATTTTCTACAAAAATCCGATGTGTTGCGTGACGCTCCTTGTGTTTACTTAATTAAGTATTCCAAATCTGTCCCCAGATGACAGAATGGCATCATCATGGTTCTACCACCACCCAAAAAATTCAAGTCAGCTTCATTTACGAAAAGATTTTGTTCCCAAAAATTGAAATTCACCATTGCTGCAATGGAGAACTACTGATGATATTCATACTTAAAGAAATTCCTGAGAGTACACGTACAATAATAATCTATAGGTATAAATAAAAATAAATCGCCAAAATGTATGTAAGCGCATCAAAAGTCACAAAGTTAAAAAAAAAACGTCACCTCGAAATTTTCGAGCGCGATTAAATTTTTTTTTATTTTGAAGGAAATCCTGTAAGAATCACGGAAAAAATATAATTAAAAACAAAAAATAAAAAAAAATCTTCAAACTGTCAGATTAACAATATTCCTTCATATAATTGTCAGATTATCATTTAGGACGACTAGGACATCAAGCTGGACAGTCCGTATAAAAATCTGACGGGCTCGAGTATTTCAAGGTCACATTTTTTTACATTTTCAAAAATCGGTCATGGCTTTTGGTCGCGTCCAAATGGTCAGTCATTTGAATAGGACATTTCTTTGAGTTCGTTTAACATTCCCTCTGAATATCTGACACGCTCGAATACCTAACTTCTTTTTTTTCTACCCCTTTTTACGGCCACCCCCACTAACTAATCGTCAGATCTCTCGGTTATCAGAAAGACATATACCATAGTGCGTATACACTATGAATGTCTGACGCGCTCGAGTAGTTCCATGTGACTGTTTTTTTTACATTACTGAAAATATGCACACGCCCCCCCCCCCCCCCCCCCTCCCACACAAAAAAGACAAACGTAACAAACTTTTTTTCGTTTTAGGACCTAATCTTCACAATCCAATCGGTCCCCATGACGCTTTAGTACCTAACTACCGATTTAGCATCCCCGACTCCCCTATTAGCCAGCATTTGTTAACTTTTAAACAGACCATACGTCATAATTAATTAATGCATATACAATACGTAACAATTACCTATGAACGTTTGGCGTTCAGATATGATAGAATGTAACATTTCCGTTACTTTTTAAATAAATCAAACGTGTCAATATATGGAATTATTGATAATCCAACTAACTTGAATTTACAGGAAGTGTTACATTTCCTTAGTCCGCGACTACACCACCCGTGTGAAGGCGATGAGGGCATAAATAGGAATTTATGGCGGTACGGAGTTCGCAGGGTCGGCTAGTGAGAGTATAATATGTAAAAATAGGAAACAAAAACAATTACAAACCAAACCTATTTTACCAGAAAGCAAAAGCTAAGAATAGAAAATATTATAGGACAAAGCACGAAACATTGGTACATACAGTGTGTCCCCGGATAGGTGAAACGACTCTTGTGAAAGATAAAAAATTTTCGATATAAAATTTCATTGTTTGGGGTTCAGCCCTGCTTAGTTAAAGACTAATTTCTGGCATAATTTTAGTTTTCTAAAATCATGTATGCCTTGGATATTTTCAAAAATCTGATTTTTTGTTCTAGTAAACTACCTTTGTTAGTGAAGATATAACAAAATTTGATTAACAAAAGTTGTTTAGAATCATGAAAGAGTCCTACTTCTAGAATTTCAAGCACCTAGGCCAACGTTGATGTTTTGGCAAAAACGACTCTTGTGAAAAATAAAAAATTTTCGATATAAAATTTCATTGTTTGGGGTTCAGTCCTGCTTAGTTAAAGACTAATTTCTGGCATAATTTTAGTTTTCTAAAATCATGTATGCCTTGGATATTTTCAAAAATCTGATTTTTTGTTCTAGTAAACTACCTTTGTTAGTGAAGATATAACAAAATTTGATTAACAAAAGTTGTTTAGAATCATGAAAGAGTCCTACTTCTAGAATTTGAAGCGTTGATGTTTTGGCATTTTACAATAATTTAGGTGATATGACTCTTGTAAAAGCGATAAAATTCTAAATAAACAAAATAAATAAAAGAATTTCTTTAACAAGAGTCATATCACCTATCCGGGGATAAACAATATTAAACTATCAGATAAAAATTATTGTAAATTGCCAAAACATCAACGTTGGCCTAGGTGCTTGAAATTCTAGAAGTAGGACTCTATCATGATTCTAAGCAACTTTTGTTAATCAAATTTTGTTATATCTTCACTAACAAAGGTAGTTTACTAGAACCAAAAATCAGATTTTTGAAAATATCCAAGGCATACATGATTTTAGAAAACTAAAATTATGCCAGAAATTAGTCTTTAACTAAGCAGGGCTGAACCCCAAACAATGAAATTTTATATCGAAAATTTTTTATCAATCACAAGAGTCGTTTCACCTATCCGGGGACACACTGTATATAATTGACCACAAATTCACCGGAAAACATAGTGATAAACGTTACCATTTTAAAAAAACGCGTTAAATAAATTTCCATAAATAAGTACACAAAAAAATTGTTTATTTTTTTGTTTATAAAAATGATATAATCGCGGTTATTCAAAATGTAAAAATATCGTTTTTTTAGAACAATCGTAAACTGTTCTCATTATTAATAAGGTCATAATTAAACATTTAATTTTGCAAAACCACCTATTAAGCACAAAATTGACAAAACTTTTCTCATATTTACATTGAGATGCACGTTCCACATTACAAAGCTCTTCCATATTGCGTATAACACATTACTCAAAAAATGATAAATCTTCAGAACAGTCTTGTCCAAAATATTTATATACTATTTTCCATAAAAAAATAACCCAACGCCTTGGTGGTGATGAAAAAAGTAAGTGAACTTGGTTTTAGATTGCTAACATGACGAATATTAAAATTTTTGTTTCCAAAATTTCTGCGTTGTTTTAAAAAGCATTTCTTATTATTTAACATTTAGCAAAATGTTTAAGCCACTAATCAGTCCGTTAGAACCCGTTTCTATATTTTTTTGTAAGTAACCCTTAGGTAATTTTTCTACAGGGATGAAACTTTCATATTAAGAGTGTTTCGAAAAAAAGGCGATTAGTCTTCACAATTGACACTTTTGCTTATCTTTTCAATATTGTTCAGTTTGGCAATGGTGTATTTTGACGTAGTTGCGTGGGTAAAGCCTAACTTCTAACTCATATGCGACGTAAATAAGTATTTTTCAATTACTTATGTAATAAATACAACACAATTACGCTTTGTAATCTTCGACTAATTAAATACCTCTTCCAGAACATAAAAATATTCAAATGTCAAACACATTTTTGTGCGATCAATTTGCAAGAGGCTATTTTTGTAGAAACTGGTTGGATAACTCTAAATATAGCAAAGTTATTTGATTCCTATATTCGATTTGGTTCACTGAACAATTGTTCTCCTGATATTGGATGGCAATTAAATCAGGCAATTGGAGAATTAATTGTCAACATCTACAATTATTAACGTCATCTTTAATGAGTGGTGAAGCTCATAGAAATTAATGTCACGGACAATGAAAACAATTTTGTCAAGATTTGTTTTAATACACGCCGTGTGCCAGTTGTCTCGTTTCAAGTTACGGCGCATATTTTTTTTTAGGTAAATCAATACCTCTCATTTTTCTGCGGCGCTTTAATTTGCGTGTTGCGTGTTTATTTGAATTTAAAAACACGCAGATTGTAAATGAAATCCTTTACTGTAGAGAGCCGCTATTTCATACAATTTTAAATACAACCTTGATTACAACAAAAATAATGGTAGGTAAATTACATTCCGATTCAGTTGTCAGTTTTCATACCAGTTATATGCACACGACAATTTTAAATATCGGATTGCATTACAAAACAGAATGCCCCAAGCAAAAAATGCCAAAAAACGCATTGCATTTCTTCTAAAACTGCTATGAAAAATATCTTAGGAGAAAATCACATTTTCCTCACTACAGATGAAAATTTGACACATTACCGCTTACACATTACATATTGGAAAAGTAATCATGCTGGTTAAGGGGAGGTTCTGAGAATTTTATTTACTTTTCCTGTGATCTTTACCCCTTTGTGAGTATGAACCATCCTACGACATATTTTTGGAAAAAATGAACTTGAGAGACATTTCATTTCGTATCTGAGCATGTTTCGTTAATATTTAGATTTTATCAATCATGATAATGTCTACTAAAATTGGTTGATTAGAATTTTGTTTTAGGTGTATTCTCGATATCCTTACTTAAGATATATCTTCAATATATCTCATAGCAATTAATGTTACGTAAATATGTAATCCAATGTTGTATGTATCTATTTATATATTTTGTTGCTAGTCTTATTTCGTAACACAGTGATATTATTTTAAATGCAGGGTGTCGAAACCCAAACGATCTGTCGATGGCGGTGGGAAATTGCCTATACTGTCAATTTAAAAATATATTAAAATATAATGGCCTGTTTTTGCACTCAACAACGAGGAGCATCTTGTAAAAATATTTTTGTATGCATACAGAATGGCCGATTTGCAAGCAATATACCAAACTTGTGTTTTTTAGTATACAGTGTGTTCATTTTAAAACTTACCACCCCTGTAACCTGTAACTTAAAAACCGCAATAACTTTCAACATTCGCGGGGACACGTCGATTTTTATTTTAGGGGGGAATGTTTTTGACAATCAAGTGGTCTTGATATGTTCATCCCTCCAACCCAGTGGCGGATTTGGGGGGGGGGGGCTTTAAGGGCTGGTGCTCAGGGCGGCAAATATTAGAGGGCGGCAAAATTACCAAAATTAATTGAAGAAATCTTTTTGAAAAAAATTGCTAAACAATGGAAAAGAAAATTGAAGTAGAAATACGTCAATACGAACTATAATTTAGATAAAAATCCCAAACATCGTTTACGCTGCACTTTAAGTTTATTCAGTCGGGCGTATTTAAATATGGTCCTATTTGGCCACTGGCCACAGGCTTTCTAAGCATTTGCATGACCATTTGCCGCTTCTCTTCGTCCAGATGTAGAAGTGTTTCAAAATCTCCTGACCCGTGAGATGCGCGGCAAGATTTAAAACAATTTCGAAAAGTTGACACGACGTTATACGTCGAGAAACATCGCCAGTTAAAATGCCATCCTAAACATGTAGAGTAAATAAATATAGGTGTAATTATTTACAGAACTTCATATTAGTATCGTAGTATAGAGTTTAAATAAATGCCACCGCGCATCTCACGGGTCAGGAGATTTTGAAACACCTCTAGTATGTTTTATTGTTTTATTAATGAAATAAATTCTATTTATTTTTAATAAAAAATGTTTTATGGACTTCAGACTTGCATAAATACCTAAGGTCTATTCCTGTGGTGAGGGATGTGATGGGGCCATGGGGCCGCACTTTTCTTGTGCCCCTAGGCGGCAGAAGCATAAATACGCCTCTGCTCTAACCCCTAGCGACCCCAATTTTAAAATCTCAAATGCAACTACCCCACTTGTTATACATCATTTGAAAGCCCCTTTCAATACCAATACAACAGTGTATTCCATTTGAAAATTGGGTGAGATTTGATAAAGTTATGGGTCATATAATGTGATATTCAACCAATCACGTACAGGTCTAGCGTAGTGCGCGGGTGCACCATCTTGTTGAAAGTGTAGTAGGTCTTCTTGCAGTAAAGAATTTCCGTGATGACCCACTTGATTTTCTAAAGATTCAGTGATTAGTCCATCAACTGTGTCCCGAAGCATATCTAAGTACACCTCCCCGGTTAGAGAATCATTTATAAATAAGGGACCTATTATGGCGTTTCCTACAATTCCTGCCCAAACATTTATGTTCTGGGGGTATTTCGTATTACTTTCCCGGAATATATGGGGATTTTCATTATTAACCATTAAAGAAAATAAATAAATAAGTTTTTGTCAAATGATTGCTTTTTGACCCATAACTTTATCAAATCTCACCCAATTTTCAAATGGAATACACTGTTGTATTGGTATTGAAAGGGGCTTTCAAATGATGTATAACAAGTGGGGTAGTTGCATTTGAGATTTTAAAATTGGGGTTGCTAGGGGTTAGAGGGATGAACATATCAAGACCACTTGACTGTCAAAAACGTTCCCCCCTAAAATAAAAATCGACGTGTCCCCGCGAATGTTGAAAGTTATTGCGGTTTTTAAGTTACAGAGGTGGTAAGTTTTCAAATGAACACACTGTATGCATATTCTTCCACCCACAGATCCTTGAGACACCCTGTATACATGCATTATTTGATTACTTCACATTTATTGGAAATGTCCTAGAGCGCCTAATAGGTAAACTCTTTCCTACTGTAAACATATGCGTCAACAAGCATTATTATTATACCAAGAATATGCAAAAGAGAAGAAACATAAGAGTCGATACGATCTTGATTGGAGAGAGGAAGTAAAAATAAATAAAGAATTTAACAAATACATTGTCAAAATATAGAGATTGTGAGAAAATTGCATTCAAAGCGTAATTAATGTTTGATTTGTTTACACTGACTTTCAAATTGCGGTTAAATGAACTTTAGCAGGTCTAAATTTTTATGTAAAAACCTCGGTAATAGTTATTTACATTATAAGGCGGGAAATAAGAGTTTTTCCTGAAAGGAGAGTCTGGCAATTTGCGAATCAGGAAAAACTCAGATTTCCCGACGAATAATGGACATTTTTCCTGTCACCAACATAATGTTCAAAAAATCAAATCCTTACAATTTACGTCAATTTAAAGGTAATAATACTATGTAATTGGCTGATGTGACATAAATCATTGTTTTTTTCCTTACTAGTAAGGAGAAGTACTTTTCTTTACTCTATCAAAAAAAGAAGTCGTTTCCATGCCAAGAGTCAATTAAACAAATATCGAAATTACAGGTTAGTAACAGGAAAAAAACATTTCCGCGAAGCTTTTAGCAAATTCAGAATAACTGTTGTAAACATTTGAATGTAAACGTAATTTTCTTTTCATTGAATAAAATTTGCTTGGCACAAATTAAAATAAGGACAAAACGTCAATTTGTAATTAAATTACCATGACAGCTTGTATGAGACTAGAAACAAGTAAATACATGGAAAAAAAGACAATAACGTATTCATTTTCTAATTTTAGGCTAGAAACGACCTTACGTCTTTAAGCAAACGAGAGAATCATTTAAGTTTAGGTCATTAATATACAGGGTGTAGAATTGGGCGATGCACCTAGGGATTTGAATTTTTCAGAAAGCAAATATTTAGGTAAATAAAAATTTCCACTTTCTCAAAAATCGGTGGTGCCTTGAAATTGTTGACAGGTACCTATTAACGTAACTAAAAAAAAATAAACTTTCACACAAAGCAACTATAATCGTTTAATTAATAATACTACTAAATAAATAAAATAACTTCAATTAACATGTCTGAATCTTGCTGCAACGACGCGACGCTCAAATTAGATAAAATGCACTACAATGATGCTCATTGAAAGACAAACAATGATTGTTTTTAGTTTTACGTCAACCAATCTACGGCACCACTATTTTTTGCCAAAGTGTCACTTTTAATTTTCAATTTTTCTTCATGCTATAGTAAAATAAAAACAAACAACCTTGTACGGATGTAGATTTTTTTAATCTACAAAAAAGTTTATCCTATTTTGTCTAAAATAATTAGAGAAGCAAGTAATCCAATATTAAGATTTTTACATTGAAATCCCTATGGTGCATGGGCTAATTCTGCACCCTGTATAATATATGTAAGTTAATTAAAAACAAGTGATTTTTTTTAATTGTAAACCATTGGGTGAAAAGCATATCACTCAACGTTTTAAACACAACCCGGTATCGAAATGCATTGGGTTGTACTTAAAATAGTTACTATAGCTATTATCAAAATTGCACAAGTCAACAATTTCATGGCCTTCAATAACCACCATATATCACGATTACATAGTGAAAATACACGTGAAAAATACGAAGGGAATATTGCGCTACAAAAAACAATGGTTAGTTATAGGGCGGCAGCCCAGCGTCATTTAGGTAGTGATAAAAGCGCGCCTGCAAATCATACTACGTTGAAGATCATGTAAAATATAAGAGCATAAAAATGGTCGCAAGTTCTGAACCTGGTGATAACTGATAACATGTTCAAATTTGTGCATAAAAAATCACTGTTTTAAAGTGATTTTAGCGCGTCTGCAATTCAGGTTAATGATTTATGTTCTTGCGTATGTCACGAAAAAAAAATTGCAGACAATTCGGATGTGGATAATTATGTTAATTAAACAATTGAAGTACCATTTTTTAGCGAACTATGATTAACTATGATCTTATATTTTACATCATCTTCAACGTAGTATGATTTGCAGACGCGCTTTTATCACTACCTAAAATGACGCTGGGCTGCCACCCTATTAGCTGTTATATTAGCGTCTCAACAATAATTATTGTAAATGAGAAAGAAAAAGAAGCTTTTGAGGCACTAGAATGCATTGCCTAAACGCAAAAAACTTAAAATGCGTTTAAATTTGTGATTAAAACATTAACATGACAACTACCGATTAAGGGTTTTTTGTTTCAATAATTTCAAGGCACCACATAATTTTGATAAAATTGAATTTCTAATTTCCATATTTTCACCCTTGTATGAAAAATAAAACAATAAGTAATGAAGTGGTTGTAAAGAGTATTTTTTTCTCTACAAGAAATATATTTACACTTTTGCTCTAAAATAATTAGGGGAGATAATACAAGCATATTAAAAATTTGAAATCCCTATGGTGCGTAAACCAATTCTACACCCTGTATAAGCCGCATAATAAAGAAAAGAGGATAAGTATTATAAAATTTCTGAAAGAGGAACTAGACAAGTTCATGTGACATAATGTTATTAAGTCATAGCTTTAAACTTACTAAATCAATGAGTAATCAGCATTGTCAGGGTTAGGAACAAATATATACTGTATACCTTACCTATGTAATAATAAACTACAACAACTAATGTAAACACAAACGAAACAATGTTTAAATATAATTTTTTTATACTAGCATCATAAACGGCTCTTTTGATAACTAGAAATCGTTCATAATTTCCAGTTTTATTGCAATAAAACCTACCATAGAAAAAACGACGTCATCTTTACCTCATCTGACATGTGGTATTTACACACGACACATACCAACAATCGTATCTAACGAAACGATATCGTCATCACCTCCAACATTCATGCAAGTAGTCTGTTTAAAAATAAAATTTTTCAAATTTATTATGCTAGCATCAAAAAAATAGCGTATTCAATCCGATATAATCTTGGTCTTAATTGCACTCGGGAAATTTAGCGTGACTCGCTCGCTACGCTCGCTCGTACGTTACACATTCTCTCGTGCAATAAACACCAAGATTATAAACTTGTATAATATATGTACTAATAAAAATGGTGCTTTCTTGGGGATATCAAGTTTAGAATCTCCAGATAGCTGCGTGATATACGCATTAAATCATTAGGGAATTGTTTAGTTTATATTTAGTTAGTATTACTGTTATACCTAACTATTTGTTTATTTATGTAAAAATTATTTAAATAAATGTGGTATTCTGTGTGAAAAAAAATGACTACTGAAAAGTACCTACTTACTGGTTGTAGCAATGAACTGTATACTGGTACGTAGTGGTATACAGTTCATTGGTTTTTAGTAAGGAAATTTTTAAGCGCGTACCGGTGTATTTAACAAAGTAAACAAAATTTGACGTGACAACATGGAAATGTTTTATGAGTTTATATTTGCACTACGTTTTTAGTTGTAAATACGTACTGCAAAGTGTGCGACAAGGGTAAAATATGGTTACCAACCCTATACGATTAATAACTTTTAATACCAACTGTACTTACGCTGACTTTTTGGCTTAAATGCAAATTTTTTTAATGTTGCTTAGTAAATTATAATTATAGTATTGGTATACGTGACTGACGTGCAACGGCTACGGGCTGGTCACTTGAATAAGGTTTAAGGACTTTAAGGTATAGTTGGTTTGGTTTACAGTTTACATCGATTCGACTTTCAGTGTAAACCGTAAATACACATTCTCAGAAACCTAGGTATAAAACATTCCCGGAAACTAAAGTTCCCAAAAAACACCCTGTATAGTGAAAGACAGTGCCGGGTAGTAACCTAAAGTTCTGCTATATTAAAAAGAAAATAAAATTAATCATGTCAACACTTCCAGAACAAAAGGGAACAAACGTGATAAACAAAACAATTAATAGTAAAGGTAAAATAACAGTAAAACATTTCATAGTCGCAGATTTTTTGAAATGTTTAAATCAATACATACACACTTAAAGATACTTCACGCACATTGTAAAGAAACGTTAGACTTCCGGGCATTTTTATACTAATTATAGGTTCTGTTTTGCAATCACTTCACAATGAGAAACAACGAAAGTTGGTACATTACCTAGCGGTTGTTTAAAAGTACACTTTTGTTTATTTTTTACCAAAATAATCGCATGTTGTCATTCGCGAACTGTAAAAGAGCACGGCACACCCGTACTTTTTTTTCTTCTAGTTTTTGGAGTTTTCTAATTGTATAGCTGAAGGCATAACTTTTAAATGATTAATGTGAAAATTGTGGCGTAATAATCCTAATGTAAGTATTACAACAATATAATATAGAGCTATGAGATCATGTCACGGTATTATAAACAATGAACTTGGAGAAAGTTAATTGAAGAACACTTTCCTAAATTATCACACGCCACTGATTTATTACGTTTTTTTTTTGCTACATAATTATTAGAATTAGCTACAGGAAAGGTCACAGTCACGAAATATTTATCTCTTTCTTTTATAGCGGCCACAAATTTCGAAAATAAATGGTACCTATCTATTATTGCGATCGTAACCAAATTAATTCCAGGCGCAAGTTTCAGGGACATTGCGAAATAAAAATCAAGAAGTACATTAATTAATTAAACGTTTTATTAGTTAAAACAAATTCTTACGGTTTCATTTCAGTTTATGCTTGTTAACATACGTTTTTGTAACTATTTCGTTATAGTACGAGGAGGTAAATTTCTATTTTTCAATGACGAATACTTTATATTTAGTGTAAAAAAAAATATGATATTTTACCTTAGTACCTAATTAATTAGGTACCTACGGTAATTTACGCTGTTGTACATGTAGCGGAGGTTATAAACAACGAATAAAGCAAGAAGGTAGGACAATTTAACCGATTATTAGAAATAAAAATTCTTACCTTGATTCGAAAAGACTTCCAATATAAATGTAAATAATATAAAAATAGCACTATAATTCCTCAACATAACTAACGTCCGTGCCATTGTAATCGCACAATCGTACTAAATGCGTCAAATGTCAAACTTGAAATTTACGGTAAGAATGCGTCAAGAATTTTGCTGTGTTGCCGGTTTCAACGTCAAAGTAGAATTAAGACAAGTTTTTCAATCTTACTTTTTGTTTGTTAAAGTAACGACGTTTTATAATGAATGGTAACGACGATAATTTGTAAACTATAATAATAAGTCTACTGCTTTTTTGTTTGACAATGTTATACAGGGTGCCTCAAAATCAATGCCAAACAGAGATGTCACCTCGGTGTAAATACACACACGTATGAAGAGGGTTTGTTACCCGAATAATACTTTCGACTGTGCTTTCGATTCTACCTATCAGTATCGAATTGGGCTGAATTGTTCTTCCCTTTAGCGAAATTTCTCAACTAACTTCGTTTTTTGTCTTTTTCTTAGCCACATTTTGAAATAACAGAATTAGTTAGAGTTAAGAGTTACATCAAAAAACATCTTGAATTGCGTCGTGTTCAGACATGCACAATGGTTGTATGAGAATCAGAAGAAAACGGGGTGAACGGCAGAATCTTCAATTTACGGTATGTGGGTGCGATTACTTATGGCAGCATGTCTCCCTTTGTGTTCATTCGAGGCAATATGACAGCACAAAATTGCGTAAGTGGATGGAACACATCTTCTGCCATACTTACAAGAGCTCGAAGTTCCATTATTCCAGCTAGATAATCCGTACGTTATCATGTAGTAAGGTTTTTCTTGAACTTCTTTGAACCCCTACCCTCTAAGATCTGCAGATCTTTCTCCCATTGAACATTTATGGGATAAAATCGGGGTAGAACGTAGCGAACTTATAGCGTCCTCCTTTGACTTTGGGGGCTTTGCAACTTGTATGGGAGACAAAATCCCAAGACGAGATAAACCACCTTTTATTCCATCAATGCCACGGCGTGTAAACGAATGTGTAAATAAGAGAGGCCGCACCACACATTATTAACAATCATTATAAAATTTTGCTTAATTAATAAAGCTTTTCCTCCCAAATTTTGATAATTTATGACTACTTATGCCCGTTTTCACGATACAAATTAAGTAATGCTTAAAGTTAGGCAGAACTTAAATGCCATGGCAACGATTATTGAGACAATGGTTGCTATGGTATTTAAGTTCTGCCTAACTTTCAGCATTACTTAATTTGTATGGTGAAAACGGGCATTAGTCCCTTACGACATCAAATGGTGTTAACCAGCTCTATGTGTGTTAGAACCTCTTAATTTCTGTCTGGCTGTATCTGGGAGATTTATGGGGAGACAGAATAGTAAGTATCGCTCCAGATCCAGAGTTAGTTTTATGGAGGCTTCGAGGAGGAAAAATATGCTAAACCTATACTGGCCCGATCGGGAATCGAACCTGAACCATCCGCGTCTTAAGCCACTTCTTCGTAAATGAATTTTGGAGAACCCCAAATTCACCAATTCGATAACCATCCCCTTTGAGTTCGAAGATGATTACGCGAAGTCCGTGTCCGAAATAGGATTCTGTAATTAGTAAAATGAAATGTGTGGCAACGTTGCTTCTATATGTCTATCATTTCGTCCATCAAGGACAGAAGGTTAATTTACTTTTTTGAAAATCTTGATGGGGAAGCAAATGATTTCGAAATTAAAAATGTAACCGAAATAGTATATAACAATTATTTTATGTATAAATCATCTCGAAACGTAATTATTTCAGTAACTAGTGTAAAAAAAGATGTGAACTAACCAAAAATATGATTACACCATTTGATGATTTTGTGTATCTGCTCAACAATGTTATTTTAGGGGAAGAACCTGTAGGTCTTGCAATTACTATCATAATGTATAATCTATTTTAATATTTTAGTCTATTGAAGACTTCATACTGCTTGTAGGAACGATTGTCGCATTTGTAGCATTTATTTTATGGTGCTGTTTCCCTATCGCACCCAAAGACTCACAAACACCATTACATTATGAAGCAAAAGATTATCAAATTAAAAGTAATCAACGCAAGGCTGAATATTATTCGTAGCATTAGATCATATAACTTTATGATATATTGTGTATTTTTACATAACTTTTCAATAAGGTAGTAAAACATAGGTACTTAGTTCAATCGACAATTTAAATTATAAATGTATACTTCGATGTTTCTGTGTGGTGGTAATAATGTACCGTTTGCATTTGTTCTTGTAGAAACCTAAATATTTAAGCAGCGAAATGTGAAATAAGTTTGTATTACCTACTTTGTTTTATTGCAATGGACTGTAAATTCTAGTCATATTATGTTTGTTTTAAATGTAAGCATGATATTTGGTGGGGCTGACTACATTTTATACTCCTCTTATATTTGTACTTCGACTTATCTTAACATATTTGGAAGTTTATCGTCTTTTACATTAATATTAATAAAGTTTTATAAAAAAACTTCTTTCTTTGAAAACAAACTTTCCCGGAGGGTACCACTTTCTATGTAATCTGGCAGCAGTCGCAATGGTTTAGTAATTATAGTAGTACATTGTTTAGGCACAAATATAATAACATGGAAGGATTTACCTTTTTACATGATATAATATAATTTATTTTGATGGAAGACAATCAAAAAGAAAGGACAGGTAAATTGAAAACTTTTACAAAGAGAATTTTATGAGAAAAAAGTAATTAGGTCGAGTCAGAAACAAGAACAAAGGATTTGGAATGGTGCCTGGGGATGAATAGAGAAAAAACAAGGGATGAAACGGAGAAACGGAAATGAAATTATCATTTTTAACAAGCAATTCATGCATAAAGAATTAGAAATACACAAGATTATGGTGGAGAGGTTACAAGTATTAGAAATTAAAAATGAATCAATTTTTTTGTAATATCAACTGAAGATTCTGTCTGCAGCACTGAAAAAAGCATGTGGTATCTCCAGATACAGACGAAAGGCTCCGAGACTAAGAGGCGTACCAAACTGAAAGAAAAAAATTTAAAAGACTGGGAAGAGAGGCACTAATATAATTTGGAAAAAAAAAATAAATTAAAGAAGACGCAATAACAGACAGGGTGAATGAACACAATGAAAAGAGTAGAACAGTGAAAATATGGAAATAATAAAGGCAAAGAGAACAAGGTAATACTTGCGACATCGACGAATGCAGTAGTGCGCTAAACATAGGAATAGCTCCAAATTACTGGCAAATAGGAACCATACAGAAAAAGGAGAGCCAAACGCAAATATGACAGAGAATAATAGAAAAAAGAATAAGAACAATTATAGAGCAAATTCTAGAACACTCGCGAACACATCAGACAAATTTTTTTCAATATGGCCATTCAGCAAAAAGGTATGGAATTTATTTATTTATTTATTTACGCTTTTTGGAATTGAAAACAGGCTTCAATAAGGGGAACAGAAAACGCTGAAGGAAAGGGAGATATACTTGCAAAGACAAGGGACTAATCTTTTGAGGCACTGTGATATTCATAGCCATAATACCAGACACAAAAACAATCTTGTTATCGGTAAAGTTAATAATAATTATCACACGAAATCACCCAACGTTGCCGGCATAAACTTATTTAATAAGCTTCCGTGCGATTTAAAAACAGCTGCAAATAAATGCATATTTAAACGTAAGCTAAAAACCTTACTACTAAGTAACTGTTTTTACAATATTAAAGAATTTATTACTTTTACTGCAAACCATTAGTCTTTTGTCTACTTATTCGTATTGTAATGTGTGTATCTTTAAAGATTGTATTGTGTTATATGTATGTGAACAGTTGTGACTTATCCCATACAATGTAACATTGTTTACGGGATTAATAAATTTATTATTATTATTATTACTATATGTTAAAATGTTAAACCTTATAGTCAGTGTTGTCAGTTCATTGGGTTGTACGAGGGAGGTTCAATAAATACATGTTCGAGCGCTGTAGCACGAATGTTAGTTGTGCTATAACAGCAGAACGTTGCATAAGATGGCCGTTGGTAATGTACTTTATATGGTAATGTAGGTGTCTACTGTAGCAGTTGACTCGTGACATTCATAGAATACGGAGTCGTTGTGCGCGTTTTAGTATGGCATGTCGTTGGAGCGTCCAAGACCGGTCACTGAGCAGTAACACAGTTTTTACACGCTGAGGGCAACACCTCTGTTCAAATTTATCAGAGATTGCAAGCTGTTTATGGTGGACAGTGTGGTATTACAGCACCCCCCTTACAGCCTGGATTTGTCACCCTGTGACTTCCATGATTTGGACCATTGAAGAAGGCACTCAAGTGACAGCAATTCCAATCGGACGTTGAAGTTCAGCAGGCAGTTTTGAAATGGTTCCGTCAACAGCCAGAGGAGTGGTACGTCACAGGTATACAGCGTCTTGTGAAGCAATGAGATGCCTGTGTATGGCAATTTTGTTTAGTTTAAATAAACCGCTTATATGTACCACCGCTCGAACGTGTATTTATCGAACCTGGCTCGTATATTATTAGAAGAAAGCTGAATGAGAAAAACAAGGCAACAAAAAAAAGATAAACAGACTTTCAACACCTAATCTAAACAAGAGGATACAAAGAAGCCACTATATGGCACTGACATTAAAAAAGGATAGGTAGCTAACCACCTATTTTTACTTCTGAAGCAGAGACGAGATTAGATAGAATAAAAAACACAGTGCTCAGAGAAATACTACAGATGGATCTGTGCAAACTAGAATGAATGGGTCAGCTGGAGTGAAGGAGAATCGATCAGTAGGAAGGGTATATGAAGACGATTTGTAAATGATGATTTATAAAATTTTAGAAAAAGTACACATGCAAATATAATTTTCAAAACCGTACATATCTACAAAATAATGGTTAATGGGATCCAGATTCCAATGAGTCGTGTAATCTGGCAGTTTGCTCACTCTCATTTTCTTCGGAGTCCGTAATGGGACTAGGAATCTCCCAATTGGAATTTTGTTTACTGTAAAGTTTTACGTGCTGATTGAAGGTAGTCTAAAAGTAATACCAACCCCAAACTAGAGGATTAAGCAAAATTTATGTAACAACTTACAGTTACTTTCAGATTATACATAAAAGTCTTGTGGTGGATAGTATTTTCGGAAAAGCTAACAAATTGATTAATTTCATGACACTGTTTCTCTTTCTCACTTAATCTAAACATTCGTTCTGTGGTACGTGCTATGTAACTGAGTTCACGTAAGGCATTGAGTGATTCCATTAATTTACTTTCTCTCAATATGTTGTACAAATCCATTTCTGTATTATACTCCTATAAGTAACACAAATTTTCCTTTTAGTATATTTTTCTTATTGATACCTTTAAAAATTTTTGCTCCAATAACTTTTCTTGCGCAATTTTTATATGCTGGCTCCATTTATAAAACCTATGTGTCAGTTGGGCGATAAAGCCGGCATCTATTGCTAATGGTACTATGCCAGCATTTTCCAAGTCACGACTTACTTCTATCCACGTTTCCCCTAATTTCAAAGCTAAAAAGTTTTCTGCTAGAAGTAAGGTGATCTAAAAAATTGTTTGAAGAAAACTTCAATATCATCGCAACATTACCTTATCCTCAATCTTTAGACTATCAGGATTAAACATATGATAATGCTCGTTTGATATATCGACTGATAAGCTATGACGATTGTAAAGTAAATTGATTATAGCGTAAATCTTTGGTCTACAACTGCCCAAAAGATCTACGGTTGCAGGACAGCTATTTAAATCTTTTTGGACACCGAAGGTTTCATACCACTGCTGTTGACCCATTAATGGGAATTCCACATCTGTAAAAGCAACGGTAATTTCAAAATCGAAACATTCGTGATCACCCGAAATAGTTCCATCATATGTTGTTCTAACACCCAATTTTAAACACTCATCTCTAAAAATTGATAGAAGCATAGGGAATAGTGACTGTCCAGAATTTCTCCACGTGATTAAATACGGAATGCAAGTTCCTGCATCACACAATTCAACCAATACACCAAGACCTACGATTTTGACTGGAAATGGAGACACCTACAAATTAGTCAATAGTCAATGAACTCCGTTACAATAAAAGATACCTACAAATATCAAATCGAGAAGTAGATACACGCCCCCATTATCAATAAAGGCTTTTAAGTTTTCTTGATTCCAAATAACAGCTTCCCATAGAAAATCAAGTCCACATATCGAAAGCTCAGGTTTAATTACAGAGTCATTTAAATTTGGACTAACAACCCTTTTCATAAATTTTATACATAACTGAACGGCATCTCCCCATTCGTCAGATTTGATAAAAACTAAAGTCTCCAATGCACAAAATGCATATGTCAAACACAGTTGAATGGTTAATGATAAACTTGTAAAAGACAACAGTTTATTACAAATATCTAAAGAATTTCAATTTAATAGTCGTAAAAGAAATAAAACAGCTACCTCTTAATATTTTATGAGCGCCGTGATTCAGAAAACTTGAATTAATATCTTTGTTCTTCATAGTTGTAATCGAATTGATGGATTTTATACAATCTGTTAATAGTAATAAATCATACGGCTCTTTATTAAAATAATCAATCAATGATAATAGTCTAAAAGAAATATGTTTAATATTTTATTATCGTTGATTGAAGGCAATCCTTCAATCAACGGTATTATGCTATAAAAAGACAATAATTAATAATAATAACCTCTGCGGGTTTAGCTTCCTATTGATACTCTTAATATATAACTCAACAAATTTGCTAGATGCAATACTTAGTTTGAGGGGGCGTCCACCAAAAAACATCGAAAAATATCTTTAGTAGGACTCTGTAAGGCATGGGGAATTGCATACATGAAACGGGGAGGAGAGAAGTAAAAACCATTGAAAAGGAATGCTGAAATTGTGCAAGGAAGATCTTTTGATATATCTGTAAATTGAAAGGTCACCCTTACAGAATTGTCCTCGATGCAGATGTGAGGAGGAGGAGAAAACACTATATACATGTTTCATTGTAAGACATCAAAAACTTTCAGACATTACAAAACTTTTCCGAAAATTAATCCTAAGGGAAAGTGAATTTCAAATTCGAGGGTGCACTACAACGAGAAATAATAAGGTAAACTAGATTTACAACTTGAAATCTTTGTTACGGCACAAACTTAATTAACCTCCCTAATTGCACTTGTACTACATCCCTCGTGCACCTTCTATACGTGTAAAATCTCCCTATCTGCACCTGCGAAAAAAAACAAGGCACTGAGGAGGGAAATAAGAAAAAAGACATGTGAGGATTTAGTGGGGGCGATAGAGGAAATAAGACAAGATGCGGGACCGGAAGGGAAGGGAAGTTGGGAGAAGTGTTCTGGACGAATAGGGTTGAGACAGGATGCCTTTTAAGGTCGTGTCTGTTTTCGCTAAATGTATATAGCGGGATTGGAGAAGATGAAAGGGCAGCAAAGAGGAGAGGTGGTAATAGGAAGATCAAAGGTACTGGTGTACGCGGACGATGTGGCAGTGTTAGTGGAGGATGAAAAGGAAATGAGAGGAGCAATAGCAGTGGTGAAGAAATACTTGGAAAGCAAAGACCTGAAAACTAATGTGGGGAAAACGAAGATGATGATATTCCAAAGAAGAAGAGGGAGGAAAAAGGAGGTGGAGAAATGGAAATGGGAGGACGAGATACAATGTGTTGACCAATAGAAATATCTGGGGTACACAATAATGTGCGACAATAAAAGATGAGGGGCATATGAAGAACTGGCAAAGAAAGCAAATGGGGTGGTGGGACAGGTATGGGGAATGGCGGAGAGAGTGTTCGAGAAAGAGATGGAAAAACGGAAATGAGTGGGCGAAAAACTATTATAGTGATGTATGGAGCGGAGGTGTGGGGGTGGAAAGAGAGGGAGAAATTGGAGAGGGTGGGAGATGGACGTTAAGGTTAGAAAGAGAGACTCCGAGATATATAGTGGAAGAGGAAATGAAGTTAGAGAAAATAAGGATACAAGCGGGGAGAAGGGCGATGAAATATGAAGAGGGGATAGACAAAAGAGAAGGAAATATGTTAAAGAGTGGTGGGAAGGAGTGAGGAGACAGAAAATAAAATTAGAACTGGAAGTGAGGAGATAGTAAAACTATGAAAGAGGAGGGTACGCAAGGGAGGAAACGGGAATAGGGGAAAAACATAGTGGAGGAAATGGTAAGAAGGGA
The DNA here is from genome assembly GCA_036250285.1 of Pyrocoelia pectoralis. Taxonomy (NCBI): domain Eukaryota; kingdom Metazoa; phylum Arthropoda; class Insecta; order Coleoptera; family Lampyridae; genus Pyrocoelia; species Pyrocoelia pectoralis. The sequence continues at coordinate 48,040,285 of CM070076.1, forward strand.
CGAGGACGTACCCAAGCGCAGGAGAGGAGAGGGAAAATAGGGGAAGGAAGATATAATGAAGGGCATAGAGAGTTGGTGACGGAAAAAATGCCGGAATACTTAAGGCGAGGGAAAAGCTTAGCGGTGAAGAGGATGATAGCACAGTTTAGGTGTGGGAATTAGAAAAATGGCAATAAGTACTGGAGGGAGCAGAAAGAAAGAAGATGCAGGTCGTGAAGGGAACGATATGAGAGTTCGTAGCACATGGCAATGGAGTGTGAAGAGCTACAAAGGGAAGGGAGAAAAAGGAAACATGTACTAGAGGAAAGAGGGCAAGGAGAGGACTGGATGAAGGAGGTGTTAGAAAGAAGGAATTGTATGGGGGAAAATAAATCTTTTGTTAAAACATTATATGCAAGTATATCATAAATAACAAATAAATAGAATAGAATAGATTACAACTGTACACCAATGAGATTCTACAGCTGCTAGAACATCAAGAGTAACTATAGAAGACTTAAAACCTCAAAACTTAGTGTGTGTAAGTGTTCTGTGTTGTGTGTGTTCGAGTCTTAGTAGTAAACGAAAAATTACCTAATGGGTCCGTTGTCATTCAAAAATTCGTTTGGCACAACTTGCGCAATCATATGTAAAGCACTTATTGCCATCAAAATTAAGTTAGCCTGTTGATCTGGAATCCATGGTTTACTGAGTTTGGGAGTAATTATTCTTAGTAGAGATGGAATAATCCTTTTTGGATGTACAATCTGGAAATTACTATATGAAAACCATTAAATTGAGTAAAAATATAAATAACCTTAAGTGTTGAAGGTATTTTAGAGCAATAACATACAGCAAGTATTAACATTTTCTTAAACTCGTAATCGTATTCGTTTGTACCAAAACTAACATTAGTGATCCAAGTACCTCCTATTCCAAATTCCGTTGCAGAGCATAACACTCCAATATCTAGTACAAAAAAACAAGCATTATACAATTAAGGCGACTATATCTTACCATTTGCTAATCCTGACAAAGTTAACTGTAAGTTAGGAAATAGATCGATGCATTGCAGCAGGAGAGACATAATATCATTTCGATAGATTTGGTTATTATTGTTAGTTAGTGTCCTCAGTAGCATTTGCAAACTTCTAAAATATAAAGAATTTTGAATAATTTAAACAGTAAAGATTTTATATATGTACTTTAAAGCCTCCACAGAGGGACCTGTTAAATCTCTTTTGAAGTCGTCAGTTTCATTTTTGCAAGCTTCTAATAAGCGCCATATCAGCTTGCAAGAAGTGTCTAAATGAGTAAAGACGTTTGTGCGAATTAGTATGTAATCCAAAGCGTGATCAATAATCATTTTATGACCTACCAAAAATGTAAAGATTTTTGAAAAAGTCTAAGGATACTTACATACTGCGTCTGATATATTTACCAACAACCAAGAAATATCTAAAAGTGTATTATATAAATCGATATCTGCAATTTCTAATAAATTTGTCACGACACTTGGTAGTAAACTTCGTTCTACACTTTGTAAACGAGTTTGGTGTGAAACACTATTTACAGCTACTGAAGAGGTTTGTTTCAAGAAATTTGTAATGGCCAATAATACCAAATCTCTAAATTCCACTTGTCGAACTTCTATTAACATATAACCAAGAAATGAGGAGTATTCGTCCAAATCTCTACTATATTCTAAAACATCGGAGGTTTTTGCCAAGAAGGGAGGTATAATTGTTAAGTTTAGTAACGATTTTAAACGTGATTCAAATACGCAAACGTTATCTACGCGTTTAAATAAGTACTCCAATAATTTCATAATGTAAGCAATATCGTGCAACCACTATTAATAGTTATCAAAGCTAAGGATATTTTGCAGTGTGAGGTGATTAATCGGTATACCTATCAAAAAGGATACAAAAGCACACGGAGATATACTTATTAACTTGTCAAGTAGATCGATTTGTCTCTCAATTTGATTTGTTCCTATCGGATCGTACAAGAGAAATACTAGCTTTCTGATTATGCTATGCAGATTTTGAGGGCAGTTTTCATCAAAATTCGTTTTTTCCGGATCCTTACATTTACATAAATTGTTATAGACGTTCTCTGACATCTTGAAATGTTATAGGATAATATGACATTCATTCATTATGATACTTGATTCATTAATTATGATCGTTGTGGATCAAGGACTTGTATTACCATTATCAAGTGGAAAGTTACATTTTCCAATCAGTAATAAACTTACAGAGTGGAGGGAAACGCATTTGACTATATCCATATGTTTACGATCTAAGAATAAAGGTAAGTCATACATGACATGTGCCTTTAGCTTTAAACTTTCATCATCAAATGATTGATTTCTTCTTTTTATAGGTCCTTGATATCTTGCATATCCTCTCCTTTTCGACTGCCCCAAGTTGTTCTAGCTCTTCTTCTTCTGTTTCTTCTTAAGTTAAGTTTTGTTTTGAAGACTTTCCCCCCATTTTATTAGTATACTTGACTGTTAGGAGTTTCCACATTTCATTATATTGGACGAACGGTAGGTATAATTCCTCGTAATAAGGTCTTTTTGCAATAATTATGTTAAAAATAAAACTGAATACTTATATAAATTTAGAAATATATCATAATCAAAAGAAAATGTTTGATGTTTCATATTATAAACGGGTTAGTACTTCTAGATGTCGTGTGGGGGTGTGTAAATTACAAATTTATTTAAAATATTATTATTATTATTATCGTAACTATAACTATGTTTGCGGAGCGATAGTGCTACAGTTGCTTAGTTTCTGGAGATTTGATAGCTGGGTTAGCAGCAGAAGGTGGATGCTGCGGTGGTGGTAGAAGAAGCTTCAATGTATGACTGTAATGGCTGTTGCTACGTTGTAAATCAGTTTTGCTGGAATTCTACGAGAGGCAATCAAGCGACTGCTTATCCTGGAGAGGGAATCAAACTCCTTCATCTCTCAATTTATAATAGGGAGAAACAACCACATCTTTCTCGATGCAGAAGTGGCATTCCAAGCACACTTATATCCATCTTCATAGATGGATCTAAAACAATAGAAGGAACAGGCAGAGCTAGTATAGGAATAACGCTTAGTACAAGAAAAATTCTCATGCACAGCATAAAGAATAAAATGATCAGAACTTCCAGTGCGACTGCAGGCACTAGGTCAATGTAATCCAATTCGTCGACGTGCGTTCCATGTTGAGGGGAATCAGGGGCGGACATGGCTACATTTAGAAGCGCTTCCCCTTCCAGTAGCCTCAGGTTTATTTCACATGAGTCATGACGTTGCGAGATCGGACGATTTTAATCAGGGAGGCAGCACAAGGGGTCCGAATAGGTGGCGTAAGTGCGCGTGAACTTCCAACTACTGTGCCATCGTAATCCAGAATCCAGGAGTTAGCTTTGGTGGTGTGGTGCCGTAGCTGTTGGGGTGAGCATTTCTTTTTTCATTTTTATCTTCTGCTCTTCATTTCTCTTCTGGGGAGTAAGATGCTTGATATTAGAAAGGCTGATGGCGTTGCAGGGTCGGAGATCAGATGTTAGAGATACTGCCAGATTTACGTTTTTGTTCTTCTTCTTCTAATTGGTGATAATGAGAGTAGTTGAGTTGATTTTCCTAAACTTAAGGTTGTCTTCAACATCCTCTACTCCTTCGAAGTGGCGGATATGCTTGCACTTCTATGGGGAAATGTTGCTTTAAAATACAAAAAATAGATTATTGCTCTGAATATTGAAGAATATATACCTACTTTTTGTATGTAAAGACAGAATTGTCACTGATCAACTGCATTGCTCCTCTCTGAACTGTAGCTTTGTCTTACACCACAAGGGGAAAACAGGGGAAAACATCAAGTCACAATAAAATTTGTTGTTGTTTGAAGATGATGACAACTTCGCTGTCGATGAATTTGTATTGTGGCATTTGGTGTTTTCAGTGTTGTGTAATTCAACTATATACAAGCTACAAGAGTTCCAGCCAGGTCAGTGGTTCCAGCGGGTGACTTGAGATACAGGCGTAGTCACATAAGAAGGCGAGAACCGGCGCAACCCGATTCATGACTCCGAAAGCCGAATACTGTAAAAATACAAGTCAGTTGCGTACCATAATAAATGTATTCACACAAGTGCATTTTTTTCAGTAACTTATTCGAATTTCATTACCTATATATGACTAAAGTATGTAATTATCCAGTAATTATAATTCAATAAATAACATTAATGTTCATATTTAGTGATGAATAAACATATCTACAACAACAAAATGAAACGACACTGACTTATAGCTAAGCGAAATTTTACAAGCAGCGTAAATTCGTCGTTTGCGCATTGCCGCGCTCGCTTTCTTATGTGACTACACCTGTAAGTCTGTTGTGTCGTGTCTCATGAATGCTGTGCTGTGACATTTACATGTCGCATAATATAAAAAATACGTTTGGCAACATCTAATTCAACTCGTTCGTTTATAACCTAAAAATTGTTTTTAATAAATAAATAATGTCGCTATTAAACAATATTTACAATCAGTTACGAATCTCCCATAAATATGTAAACAGACTTTTTAAAGAGAGGTACGTATTTCCATCATAAACTCTCATTTCTATAAATATCCATTGCAGATCTTGCTACATATCAACCTCGCCGATTATGAGGGATTTAATGGAATTTTTCGACGATAAAAAGAATTGGGGCGCTACGGAGGTAAAAACTGGCCGTTCGTGGACGAAAGACGATCTGCGTATTAAATCAAATACAGATTTGCACAAATTATGGTATGTGCTGTTGAAGGAAAAAAATATGCTTTATACAATGGAACACGAGCATAATGATCAAGTCAGACTTTTCCCTAGTCCCGAACGATTAGATAAAGTTTTAGATTCTATGGAAAATTTAGAGGAAGTGGTTCGCGAAAGAAATCGTGCTTATTACGAATTAGAAACGACAGAGATTGGTGAACAAACGCATAAAACAATCACGGGACCATTTGGACTAGAGATTGATTATTAGTAAGTGTGTAATTAACTTGCGTTAGCAAAAATTTAATGATTGTTTAAAGCGAAACGGAGCACTCGATTCCCAAAGAAGTCAATGCACAATGGCAGAAGGAACAGAACACTAAGTGTAGACCTGAGGATGTTAAGTCTTTCTTATTAAAGTATAAAGAGAAAGAGTATTTACAAAATAAGAAGCAACAAAGGTAAATAATAATATAATACTCTCAGACAAAGCGAGAAAAGTAAAATTGTTTACAGGAGAAACTTTAATCATGTGATCGGGTTGTTAAATAGATTCCCTAAAATGGATATGGAAGCACTTAAAGAACAATATCCGGATGTTGACATTGAGAAGGCGAAAGCAAGTAGAAAATATAAACCACCACTTGTTTTTGATTAATGTTATTGTTTTATATATATATTAGAAATAAATATGTATGTATTCAACTAATAACTACATACTAAAATTCTTTATTATGCAAAATTCGAATCAATCTTCCAGCTATTATAATTGTTAATCAGGAAATGACAAAAAAAAGCTGTGTTAACAGTGGCGCTGACTTAAACTTCACAAAATACTCTGCAATCATTACAAGAGTCTATGGACTCGCAGCCTTTTTGTTATAGCCTATACCTTCCAGATAAAATAAGGTTATTTCAAAGAATATACACCATAATTTCACAAAAAATTATACCACAGGTCAAGCTCAAAACAGTCTGAACTAATGAAGTTGTTCACTTGATATAAAAAAAACTATAATATAAGTGCACCAGTATTTTTGGAAAGGTCCATAGCATATAAGTGTTGACTCTTTGTAAGTAGTAGATTTTATCCACCAAGTTCTTCCATATTATTCACTGACTCAATACATTCATAATAAATTTGATAGAGATTTACTGCGAGGGGTTGACATAAAGAAACATTTTTTCTATTTAACAATAATTTGTTTTTATACACCATGAGTGGTTGTAAGTCTTTTTGCAAAGCCATTGGATACAATATTGAATTAATTTTCCCGAAGTTTCAAATCATCAGTAGAGAAGAGACACAAGGGCTTAAAAAATCTTAGGCCACTCATTTTTAATAAGAAAAAAACAGGTTCAAGTTTCAAGCCTTGTGGAATACTCGTGGACAGAAAATATATGATAAAATATAAAGTTACAATAAAATGGTAAGAGGTGCGGTTTTATAGCATTTAACTGTGGGGATGCACCAAAGATAGTAATATGAAGATCATACACATAGTGTTGGAATATCAACCGTAAAAGAAGAAATTGAAAGTTTGCTCGATAAGCACCACTGACACAGAAGATCTCCAGCTGCTGAACATCCAATACCACAACCGAAGATTGAAGAGGGCTAGAACTTGTGTAGTGCGATGACAAAAATATAAGTTTAGGTTTCATAAGTAAAGTGCTAAATGATGCATTTTGTTTATTATGTTTGCAAGAAATAGCCATCTTTTAATATTTAACAAAATTGTCACTTAAATAAAATGTTTTAAAACTTTAACACATTTGCATTCATGTACAGTGAGTACAGACAAGTTGTATTTCAAAAACAATGAATGTGAAGTATTGGTTTATTAAATATAATAAAATATTTTTATTGTACCTACAAAAATTTGAATTCGACATGTATTACATAACATAGGTTTCAAACACATCTTTACTATTGTATAGCGATTATCGGACCAATGTTCACTATATCATTTGATTGTTAATTTTTTATTTAACAGCGTTAAATTTTCAGAATATTAGAGTATAAATGAATTCAAATTTTGTAGATAGCGTTGGTACGTAAACAAGAATGTTAAACTATTACTCGTTCAAAAGAATTTCCGCCACAAATATGCAAATACTAGGAAAGTTTTTAATAATCACCATCTTTTGCAGTATACAGATTATAGTTACACTAACACTAGGTACAATTATCAGATTAAAGCTTGAAAGTAATACTACAAAAGTGTTGAAAATATATATATCCTGCATAAGTGATTTAACAATGTTTAAGCTGCGCAACACAAATGATTAGTTAGCAACAATTATGTTACTGTATCCTATCAACATTTAAACAGAAGACATAAACAATTGCGTTACGCAAATATTAATTTATGTCTCGTAAATTATAATACCCGTCCATAATATAATATACACTTCATCATTATACAATCTTGGGAGATATACTTAAAAAAGGGGTTACTTATAAAATTCTATAATATATAGGTATGTCAGATCGTGATGCATTTAACTACAGTTATTTATTTATTTTGCTAGATACAAACAACAATATTGCGAGAGAAGCGATTACAATCTTAACATTATTTATTTAGTACATAATACATACATAAACTACATTTTTTGATCTATCACATTATTGAGTATTCAGTAATATGTAAATGACTAGAATTTTTTTTGCAATTTATCACAAAACAAAAGTTAAATGTGAGATAGAATCATGATTTTCGTTGTACATAAGATGAGTAATTTTGTCTCACAGCACAAAAACATTAAATTATATGCAAAATTTGTCGATATAAATTAATTTAATCAAGCTCAAATTCAACATATAACCGATAAAGGTTTACGGCATCAAACATACCTTTAATTAATAATTAATTAAAGGTATGTTTGATGCAATTATTGCTTATCGGATTTTGAATCTATTGTATTGCACCAACATATTAATTTACTAAGAAAACAATAAAGCTATCACACATTTATGTTATAAACATAACATTTGGTATATAACGCTTCCCAGATAAATCAACTGCATAATTAAAATTAATTTTAAAATAACTTGATAACATATTAAATAAGACAAAAAGTTTTCCTTACATTAAAATTAATGATTTTACATAAACAATTTTCATTAATTTTAATGTACGATATAAAATATCACACTGAACACTATACTTATTTCGAAAGGTAATATAAAAAATACAATTAAAAAAATATAATTCACTGCCGTTCCATAAATCACTTGGTTTTGGAATTAAATATAATACTATAAAGCCCATTTTAATACTAGTCTTCATAAGGTTGTAGATTTATTTGTAAAGACAGCCAAGTATTTTTGATCATATTGTAGGTATCAACACATTTTCTATTTATAGGATCTGTTTCAGGTATTGTGCTTAATGGGAAACTGTCACCCTACAATCGAATTATATACATTAATTGACACCGTTGTGATGAAACTTGAATTAACGTAGTTTTAAGTTTATTTTTATATTGCAAAAAAACCATGAATTAACATTAAGGAGAATGAATTGAAAAGCCCTTGCCGTAACCTTCGAGTATAATTACATTCAAAGCTGTAACCTGCGTATAAGTCTGGTTGTGGAGGAATAACAAAAGTGATAAGTTCTTCATCTGGAAATGACTGTAAAGGGCTGTAAAAATTCACTACCTGGTGCAAAATACAGTCCACTTCACTTTTCACATAAAAGTGTGAGCAGCTATCAGCCGATCACTACCCTTTTAGTGGGCCAATATAATAATGTGATGTCATTGGTTAAGAAATGTTACCTAGTAAATGTGTACTTTTAATATTCATTGATGTAACCACACAATTAAAGTGTTATTTATTTTAATTTTTATCAAACTTCTTGTTTGCCAATAAATCATTCACCTGAAGATGACTGTTTGGTCGAAACTAGTTGCATTTATAATAATTAATAAGGAAATATGTGGAAGGTTGTCTGAATTTTAATCATTTCACTCTTAAATTATAGTGGAATTACTTTTGTTATTATTATAATACAATTAGATTAATTTATTATATTATAATTATGTATTAGCGTTGTTGGACTTGTAATAGCTAGATCATAAAAGCTCATTTTTGTTGCGCTGGGCGGAATAAGGACATCTAAAAGGAGTGTTGGCAAATGTGATGTAATCCATGGCTGGGTAAGAATGGTTGAATACAAAATGGCGCAGAAGATGCTTTAAATATTTACTAGCGATCACACATCACTGAGGTGCGAAAAGAAGGAGAAATAGGAGGCAACTGTTAAAACTATGTGTGTGGTGGGGTATAAAACACAAGAGTGAGAAAGGTGGGTTGCTCAGACAGGCGGTATGAATGAAGATGGAGTTAAATAATGGTTATAACCAACTGCAAAGAATGTCTGACATTGATACTCTGTCCACTTAGCTAAAGTCCAGGGAGTGTTCTAGTGAGTAAACCTTACCTAGATGGAAGGGAGTACCCATCTCAAAAGTTTCCTAAACGCCATTAAAAAAATAGAAGATACTATTATTACTATTTTTATCATTAATAATCCGAGAATTTACATAATGTAAAAATCCAAAATAACCCAAACACTGTTGAACTTTACTAATAAAATTAATTTTTTGAAGAATTCACTTTATTCTACACATTTTCATAAGCAAGCATATTGGTTTTAGTCCCTTGAATCAAAAAAATAACAAAATAATATAAAACAATATAGCAATTACAAAAAAATAAAAAATCATAGTAGCCTTTGAAAACTTTGATAGGTGTAAGAGTGCAAAAAAAAACAACATGCTTTGGTTTCATCTATGTACCTATACCATTTTTGGTTCGTTTGATATGCTTAATGTAATACTAAGTCAATTTTAGGAACTAAAACGAACATCTGACCAAACAATAGTCTGATTTAAATAGATTTAGCACAATCCCAGCTTCTAACGAGTTCACAAAAAGAACGGAAAGCTTCAATAAAGTAATAAAAATAGTTATCATTCAGTCCTTTTTCCAATGTAATTTCATATTCCTGGGCTTACTTTATTCAATGGTATTACTAACAGGAGTGGCACGTATCATTTGAGGACAGTTCTCAGAAGTTAATATGCTTGTGTTTAAAGCCATAAGATACTTCCTTTAAGTTAAATAGTCCCGATTACTATTGTTCTGATTCTGAGAAAACGGTAAGATAAACAAAAAGATTTTCTCTGGGACACTTTACATTAGTTAAAAACAATGCTACATTGTCAATAGTTTTAGAACTTACCTGGCCATTATGGTATGACCACAACATTTCTAAGGTAGATATAAATCTCTCCAATTCGACATTGGTTGTAAAGTACAAAATCCAATCTCCGCTACTTTCATGTACTTCTCGGCACGAAAATTCCTAAAAGTGATACCCACACTACTTAGTATTTATTTACAAATTTTCACATACCAAGATACACCAGCTCTGCTCTGCACATGGCAATCTAAATGATGTAATATCTGCAATAGCGGCACAAGATAGAGCCTGTGCACCTTTAATAGGTTGATGAACGTCACGTAAAGATAACGAAGAACTCAGCGTACATGGAAAGGCCTCTCTAACTGATAAAATGTGATCACTCGTCATTAATAAGGAACATGATTGAGCCGGAAGTCTTTCTCGATGATTGTATGTCTAAAACATGACAGTACACTACTGTTTAACTATAATGATGACTCATTACTTTACTAGCTGCATGAACTAAAGCCTGTAACCATTCACTTGCCACATACTCATCGGGTGCAGCTAAATGTAATGTTGTCGATCCCACTTGAACTTGAAAAGTGTGAGGTCTAGTACAGTTATAAATCCTCCAAGCACCTTGACAAGCACCATTAATGAGCGGTAACACTCTCATTGGAAGTCTGTGTGACGGAGATGAAAGCATATATAATATACCGGCCCTACAGATTTAGACATTTATAATCAATTACACACATAATAAGCAATACTTTAAAATAAAATACGCTGTTTCCCACCGGGCATCAGATTCCATCATTTTAAACATTAAGGGACCTTCCTTGCTCGGGCCTAGGGGTGTTTCACAAATGTCAACATTGTAATCTTGCATATTGATAATACTATAATGAAAATACTCTTCTTCCTACATAACATAAAATAAGAAAAGCGAAAAAATGGAAAACTAACTTACTTCCAAAACTGTAGTCTGTCGACAAATTGATTTTCTAAGATTTACCATATCTCTCATTGACAATTGTTTCACGGCAGGTAATCTCGGTTTATTAATATCTTTACGCATCGCCATCTCCAACTGTCCAATAAGTTCATTGGTTAAAGTTTCACTACCGGTTGTTACAATACACTGCATGTCATTGTCATAATTTGAAAGATGTATCGTTTGAGCATTTGGACCAATTAGTATTGTGTTCAATTCGGTATAAGGAAGTACAAAAAAATTACAATAGGAGTTATTGTGTTTAAAACCGGTTATATATAATGTTGTGCTACTTAGTATGGCTATTAAAGGCTTATTTTCACCACTGGTTGTGTATGCGCTATACACAGGAAACACCTGTAAAGAAAACATAGTGAGAAAAAACAACACTTAATCAACTAGGTTAGTCTTAACGACATTTATTTTGAGGAGAATCATGTCCAGAGAAAGAAAGAAAAAAAAGGAAAAAAGCGTATGAACCCCTGATGGCAGAGTATCCACGTTATGGGAAGTGTATAATATAACACCATCTGGCAAGTAGGAGAAAAATAAAAATACTAGGGAAGAGGATGGTAGAATGAGAATAAATAGAGAAAAAAAGACGTACCAGGGCAATACAAATGACGATAACTATAAAAAAGATAAAAACAGTTAGAGAGCTGGTTAAAGAAGTGAAAGTGGTACAACAAATGATCAGATATGAAAAAGATGATAAAAATACTTTGTAGAAAAGTTGGAAATTGATGACAATTGAAATGGAAGACCTGGCAGGCAACACACAAATGCACATGTTATACAGTGTGTCCACGGATTGACTTCACTATAGGTGTAAATGACCAAAAATTTTGGAATTTCAAAACGATTTTTTCAGATTCTGCCCTGCTTCATTGGAAACGAATTTTCATCATATTTTTAATTTTTTTAATTCAAAGCCGCCTTGATTGTGGAACAAAAACTATTTTCTTTGCAAGTAAAGTACCTTTTTTGTGTATCATAGAGCAAAATTTTATTAAGAAAAGCTGTTCGGAATCGAAAAACTGACTATAAAATGACAATCAGTATTGTTTGTAAACAAACGACAATTATTGTTATGTTTGAAATATTGTATGCATAGATTCCGATTTAATCGATGATAGTTGTCTTAATAAATAAAAAAACGGTTTCATGAAATTGTGCCGATTATTTTCAAATTTTGCATTTCTTATTATTTTTCGATTCCGAACAGCTTTTCTTAATAAAATTTTGCTCTATGATACAAAAAAAAGGTACTTTACCTGCAAAGAAAATAGTTTTTGTTCCACGATCAAGGCGGCTTTGAATTAAAAAAATTAAAAATATGATGAAAATTCGTTTCCAATGAAGCAGGGCAGAATCTGAAAAAATCGTTTTGAAATTCCAAAATTTTTGGTCATTTACACCTATAGTGAAGTCAATCCGTGGACACACTGTAGAATATCAAAGCTATAAAAAAATTAAAAACTGAAAATGATAACATGATTAACCAGGTCTTGGGACTCTAGTAACTTCCAGAGCTGTGCATCGCTAGGTCAGTGGTGGATGATCTAGAATGGGCAAATACCATGATAAACTGAAGCAATTCCGTCTTAGGAATAAATAAATATTATTAGTTTGAAGTTCCTAGTTTGTAATAATTTTAAGATTAGTTTATGATAGTCATTTAATTTTCTGGTATACCAGCCCTAATTTTATTTACCTCTACAGGATTAGAGTCATTTGTAATTATTCCGTTTTAATAAATAATAATAATTTGCACACTGTTAGCTATGATCTAAAAACTGTTACGGCATGTGATAAATGAAAACTAGGAAAAATATCAAGATTTATCAATTTAAAAACAAAATGTAACAGGATGGAGAATACATATTTTACAGAATGAAATGGCGCCAACAGTGCAGTTCTCGGTGCTGGGGGGGGGGGGGGGGTGCGATGAAAAACAGTGAGTGAAACGCATAGTGGTTATTTATGTCTCTCTCTCGCCAAACAAAATGTTTTAAACAACAAGGAACGCCATATCTCACATGTATTTTATAGAATAGTAGGTACATACATCTAAATTTCTCTACTTCCCTAATATTATTGCAAAAGAATAAGTGAAAAGTTGTCATATGTTTTCCTTTTTGGACTAATTAGAAATAAATGAAACAAATTAATTGCTTTATATCGTAATATATTTAAGAACCTATTGAGATACCTAATTCGCAAATTTTATTAACTTCGGATTGCAAATAAAAATATTTATAGAGGCCTAAAGTTAAGTGTGTTAAAAAATAGATGCTTTATAGTATTTTTTTGTAAAGAAAACTCAATAACATCAACAGTGTACCAAAGTTTAAATATTATAACAAATATTTTCATAAAATCCTGTAATATTTTTTAATATTTTAAACTGAAACACATTTATTCATCAGTACAATATTTCAAAGTTTTACACTGTGTATGTCAAGCTTTTTGAGCCACAATTGATAATAAGAATTTTCTCAAGGTTTTCAGGCGTAAATTACTGCCTGTGATCTGATAAAATCAATTTTAAAACTGAGAGCGATCTCTCACATCAACCCAACAACCATGGTACAATAAGACAAGGTATACCTATGCGTATCTGATCATAATGGGATAATTGGGATAACCAATTCAATAAAGTAGTGAACGTTTGTTAGTCCTAACACTTAATAGAAGTGTATCTTTGGTGGGATTGTTGGGAAAACGAAAATAGTTGATGTTCATGCACCTTGTTTTCACGTTGTAATTCTCACAAACGTTCATAACACAATAGGGCATTTGAAAAACAAGTGGTTTAACTAAAAGGAACGTTTTTCTAGGAAATAGGGGGAAAATCAGAAAAAATTTTAAGAAAAATATGAGAAGTACCACATACTTTTTGTACTTAAATATTTAAAAAAATATAAGCCTTAATAATAACTAGGCATCGGATTCTAGGCAAAATTGACTGTTGCGATTTTTTTAGGCACATAATGTGAAACGCCTGGTCGAATGAGTTAATTTGAACCCTATTTAATTTTGCCTAAAATGGATTTCAAGTGCCTATTTTTTGTTTAACCGGATGTACTTAAATGTTTTGTTCAGAAATGTGAAACCCACTTCCAAATGTGCTGGTTGGTGGTTCTTCCACATAGCAGGCGAACGTGCCGACTAGAAGGACTGTGCAGTGAAAGACAATGTTTAAATTTGAGCCAATTACTGATGCGGATCAATAAAAAATTAAAATTTACTGTTCGTGCTTTTTAAATAAATTAATAATAATCCCAATAATTTTTTTCCCAAATATAAAATATGCCTAAACAGGCATTTTTACGGACTATTGTGAAGATTATAAATGCCTACTTAGGCGACTATTTTGATTTTTTCTACTGCCTAAAATTCAATGCCTAATAATAAACGGTACTTGATACTTGCCTTAATAAGTTCTTCGGAATAATTTCTAAATATTTCATTTTTAAATCGGTACAAGTAGGTATCATTATCAATTTTTGAAATATTCTTTTTCCGCCCGGAAATGATTTCCTTTTCTATTTGCATATCGAGTTGTGTATTACAATTGGGATTTGTTTTAATGCCCGGAACGTACAATTTTAAATAATTACGCGAAGATTTCTGTTTCTTCTGCAATTTCATATCCATAATTTTTTTCATCGTTACGTTTCTTAAAAATCGATTAATTAGCGAAGATTTCGACGATGACGGTTTCATATTTTGCAAAGATTTCGATGCGGTAGTAACGTCCGAATCGGACCTCTCATCAAAATGATCGATTTTTGAAGAATGGGAAGAATAAGATAATTTGTTCGGTTTCTTTTTTGGCGAATTTAAATGTCGCGTGTTGTGGCTGGTCTCGTTGTAATCCCATGTGGTGTCGCTATCGGAGAAATCGATGGTTGCGGACGAGGCGTATTTTTTAATGCTACCGCCGGAGTTGGAAACGACGGGTTTGTCTTCTAGATGTTCGTCTAGTTTTAAATCTTTTATAGGTGTGGACGCGTTTAAAGCGTCAAAGTTTTCTTTAGCTTCCTTTTCTATGGTTTGTTTCTCGTGACGTTTAAAAAAGTTCAATTCGTTCAATAACATTTGATAGACAGTGGAACTTTTCGGTTTAGTTTGTTGCTCAAAAGTTTTTTGAAATTTTTCGTATTCGTACGAATAACTAATACCTTTGTGTTCGTAAACGTTACTATCACATATAATTATATTTGACGGTAAATTTTGATTGTTCGAATAATTCGGGTAAAATCCCTCACTTTTCGTTAGTTTCAAATTAGTTTTCGCCAATTCTAATAAGTTGTTAATTTTTTTTACGGGCGCTGGCTGTACTTCGTAACCGTCGAAGCTCTTATTTGAATGTTCCGAACTTGAGTATTTCCTTTGCCTTTGAACTGGAGTATCGGAAGTAGAATAGACGGAAACGTCTTCCTGCCTTCGGGAACACCTCTTTCTGCGAGCGGAACGGATGTCGAAAAACTAAACATATTCTTTAAACTACCGAAAATATTTGAATCGAGTAAATTCGTTTCAGACTTTTTCTTACGTAAACTTACTTCCTCTTGGACAATATTTGTGTCGATGTGCTTAGCTCGAGTTTTCTTCAAACAGCTCGATTTTGGCAACTTTTGTGTAGGTTCTTTTTTAACGATCGCATCGTCTGATGTCGAATTCGAATTTGAGTAACCCGTATCTTCCTCGTCGATAGAACTAGAAATACTTGCACTCGAACTGGAAGAAGAGGACGAAAATCGTGCGTGGTGTATATAAATGTCGGATTTTACTTCTCGTTCGGGAACATCACGATGATAATAAGGAGTATCACCTTCCGCGGCCCAACTATAGCGACCTTTAACAACGTCCGGCTTACGAGTAAAACCTCTTTCAAAAAAACTCATCGACATATCAAATTCGTGAGTGATAAAACCGTGATTAATGTGAATATCGTCGATTTTGGTACTATTTAATATATCTTCGTGAAAAGAAACTCGTTTTTTGGGCGTATCGGATTTTGATTTTTTTCTACGTTGTCGTCTGTAGACTATTTGATCGTCGGGCAGAGGATTTATGGGATTTTCCGACGTTATTTCCAAATTTTGCTCTTTTTGCTCAATTTTTAACGACTCATTTACCTCCTCCGACATGCTAACGTGCATTTCGCCATCAGATTTCGCATTTTGTACAGTGTAATCCAAAAGTTCGTAACTGTTTAGCGAAACATTCATAAGATCGTCACCTTCCGATTTACGATTTTCCTGCTTATCGTTCAAGATAATAGGGTCTAACTCGAAAACATCATCACTAGCCTCCGATTGCGAACGTTGCGGTTTTTGTAAAGATCTACTACATTTAGGGGATAATTTTAATTCCAAATAGTAATTGATTTTATGCGGATTTGTAACAAAACCAACAGGAAGTACGGCAGGAGAAGTATCGGGATCATTTATATTATGATTATCTATATCGCTCTCCGTCATAAAAACTGGCTTAACTTTAGGGTGATCATGTGTAATATCTAGATTTTCTTTGTTTGTTTTACAAATTACGCCTTTGGATTTTTGTTTTTCATTGTCTTCGTCCATATTAATCCCGGTATCGCTATCACAAACAAATCCACTCATTGACATTAAGGAGGTCATTTCGCTTTCGCTGTCTAAAAGTTGGACACCGGAATCTACGGGAGACGTTAAACTGGATGTAAGCGACACCATACTGGAAATCATTGGATTTTCATGTTTGCACGAATCAAAAGTCAATTTTGGCTTAATTAAATCGTCCATTAGTTGTGAGAAATCGGCTGCTTGATCACAGTCCATATCTAAAACTTTTCAATCCAAAGTTACAAATAAATATAACAATAAACAAATAAAAAAGTTTGACAATATGCAGTCAGCTTTACCTGGAATTTTCAATTCTGAGTGTATCAATTTAATAATGTAATATAGTGGAAATGCGTTGTTACTATATTTGCACTAAACATTGCACAAAAGCGTTAAAAGTTTATAAATATTTTTAATTATGACATTATTTATAGCGGATGACAATCACATCATTGCGCTTGTCATAATTCGTATTGATCTTCAGTGCTACCATTTTTAGTTTGTGAGTGCTGCCAACTTTTACAAATAAAATAGTTCTAAAGAAAGGTACGCAACGTTCCAGTGCCGTGCATATACATCAGGCGTCTGATGCACAAACCACTAAAAATAGACTGTCCACTGCTATAGGAAAATAGTTGGTAGAGAAATGCGGGTGTTGACTTCACAAGAGGAAAGGGGATTTGTAGGTTGGTTAACCTGTTCACAAAATTAGTTGGTACTGAGAATTATAAATTAAATTGACATTTGCTGATTCAAACGAAAGCGATAAGTGTTTGATTTTATAGCGGTATTTTTCGTTTAAAATATGTGAAGTAGGTACATCAGCGTCACATAATCGTTCATTATTGGGTTTTGCGTTTATATTTTGTTGTTTATTACTTATTGTGTATTAAAGTTTATAGTTTTCTGGTAAGTTTTTAAACTTGCGTACCTATACCTATATTTACTTTCGCTATTTGTTAGACTTGGAACATAACATGATCCCCGCATGTGTAATATGAAGAATAGGAATAGAAAAGTCCGTAGATTTAGGTTTCCAAACCCAAAACATTTATATTTAAAGCCCATTTTTAACAAATGGGTTGAATTTATTAATGGAGAATTTAAAAATTGGACATGGGTTTCCCTTTATAAAGTGACATTATTAAAGACTTCAGCACAATTTTATTACGTAATGATGCATTTCCAATAGATTTATAAAGTAAGCTTGATACAATATTATTTTTTTAATTGATTATATCCACATTTATTTCAGGATTATGAAGAAAAAACTGTTGCTGAACGTTCCAAAAGTGTTGTTATGCCAGCATCGCATTGTACAATTTCAACAAATTCACCGGCAGATGTATTACTTTGTAGAATAGGTACTGTTTTCACTGTTATATATAATGTAAATTGTAACTTAATATGTCTTATTTCATTTTCAATAGATACATAAATGATAAACATAACCATAAATATGATTTTATTAAAACAATAACCTTACTTTATTTCAATTCAAATTTTCCCCCAATAAAGCATTAACCAATAAGGTGCTGTGGGCGTCACTCAACCTACCCTTTTCCTCTTGTGAAGTCGCCGTCCCGCATTTCTCTACCAACTATTTTTCTATAGAAGTGGACAGTCTATTTTTAGTGGTTTGTGGTCTGATGGGCGTCTGTAAATGAAGTGGAAGTTTTTCAGTGGAAGTGGTGTGGTAACACTACTGAAATCAAAATAGAATTGGAATCCATACAGCGTAAGCTAAGACAAACTTATTAACTTATGCTTCTACACACAAACTTAACTGGTATCAAACGTATTTATGAGCTTTCAACACATGCATATAACAAGTAGTGTAGCATCTATCTTTGTTTTTGATTTCGGTTTATCCCCATAAGCAAGGCGAAAGGCCAAGAAGACAGGATAAGGATAGAGACTTTATTTAGGCAGGATTCCTGTGGTAGTTGAAATATAAAATAAATTAAGTAAATAAAATAAATATTAAAATAAATCAAATTCAAGCGTAATTTTTGAAGAACTAAAAACACACGTAATTTAGGTGAACTAAATATAATTAAATTAGCTATTAGGCACGAGATCTAGGATAGTCTGTGGGGAATCAGGGTAAGGGGCGATTCTTGCCAACAGGGGAGCACGGGAAACATTATACTCTCGAAAAACGAGAATACGATGGGCCGGGGTATCGGAAACTCCGCACGTAGAACAAAGGTCGTCATCCGAAGCGGCAATGCGCCTCAGATGACATCCACATCCCCCGTGCGAACTGTCGTGCGTCCTGGTACGTGATTCTGGAGAAGCCAATGTTGCATGTTCGGGATTAAGGAGTATGTGTTGCGCCGTTTCTCAGACGCATTCCACAACCGCTGCCACTCAGCCAAGACCAAAACCTTGAAGTGACGGTAAGTGGCCGAAAAGGAAGGAAAGTCTTGATTTGAAATGCGGCTGTCTAGTAGGTTGCAGGTGCCGGTCCGGTGTAGGAATCTTACGCAGTACATTTCCTGCAGAATAAGGGGAAGCGGAGGATGTTTGGTAATGGCGCACAGACTACCTACGATGCTTCGAGGTAGCTCTTGAGGAATAGGGAATGAAGCGTCAGTTTCCTGACCTCGTGTGAATGTCTAGTTACTGATTTTGTATTCTAACGTTGCTATGGAAATGAATTTTCCTCACTAGTGATGCAAACACCTATTTTCCTCACTACATTGAATGATGAAAGTGTCATTTTCATAAGCGATGTTGGAAAAAACATTCATTTTACTTCCATACGAACAACTTCATCCAATTTATTATAGCGCAAGCAGACCCATTTAGCACTACTATCGGTTTCAAAAAGCAAGACATCTGAGTTTAGAATGTTATAATGTTTTTATTTGGCGTTCGATTGTTTTGATATTTGGTATGATTGTACCTTGTATACATCTACCAACAGTCATTAAATATGAAAACGGTAAAAGAACCGCTTCGGCAGTTATTTATAAAAAATCAAAAAAGGGCTGTTTCTTGCACAAATTTTACATACGGAGACTTTGAAGTCATGTAACTTCATTGTTTTTAGCTGAAAATATATGGAATTTTAACCAAAAATGCATTTATCCTATACGAACGGGTTAGTAATTACAAATCTTCTAAAAGTTTTCAAAATTTGATAAGAATGGATCTATTTATTATGTATGCTAACTTTTTTAAAAATGCATATTTTTCCGTTTCGACTGAACTAAATTGTAGGAATGAATTTATAGTAAATAATCAGTAATCACTATCAAATGAAATCTATTAATTATACCTATAACTTCGTCGTAATAAATAAAAAATTTAATTTTGCTCGCTAGGTACATATTGTAATAATAGAAGTTAAGAGGCGAGTAACTACGAATTTTAAATTCACGCCACCGATTCCTGCTAAAACAAAACTGCCTTAATACATATAATACGACTTATATAAAGTTTTATTACATTTATTTTATTAGATTAAGAAAAAATTCAGTCCTGTACTGAAATCGCAGTTTAGCAGGAATCGGTGGCGTGAATTTAAAGTCCGTGGTTACTCGCCTCTCAACTTATTATAATATAGCCACAGATATAGCGGCAAGATTAAATTTTTTATTTATTGCGACAAAGTTATATAATTAATAGATTTCATTTGATAGTGATTATTTACTATAAATTCATTCCTACAATTTAGTTCAGTCGAAACGCAAAAACATGCATTTTTAAAAAAGTTAGCATATATAAATAGATCCATTCTTATCAAAATTTGAAAACTTTTGGAAGATTTGTAGTTACTAACCCGTTCCTATAGGATGAATGCATTATTGGTTAAAATTCCATACATTTTCAGCTAAAAACAATGAAGTTACTTCAAAGTCTCCGTGTGTAAAATATGTACAAAAACAGCCCTTTTTTGATTTCTAAAACATTATAAGATAACATTCTAAACTCAGAGGTGTCTTGCTTTTTATGACCGATAGTAGTATAATACAGTGACAACCAAGTTACACTACTGTCGGCATAAAAAGTATAAGTACTCGAGTGTGAAGCTGAATAAAAAAATTATTTCTTGTTAGGTACTTTAATTTTTAGCCGTTAGTGGTTGGTGATATTGTTCTTCCAAATCATCCACTAAAAAAACAATCATTAGGGCGACTCGAATGGGCTTGATGTCAAATTAAAGCCCGTATATGTATTTCTGCATTGTTTAGGTGTAACAACTTTTTTTTAAGACCATTTCGACGGCCGAACGATGCCCGTTTTTGGGGTTTGCGACGCCATGGTTAAGTTTAGAGGAACACAAAAACAAATCTACTGGCTCAAATGGTACGAAATTTTAGTATGTTGTGTATTTTGTAGCACACTGAATTCTCGAGAATTGTAAGTCGCAGGAGCCACACGAGCGTCTTCGTTGTAATATCAATAATAAAATGAGACTCAATTAAAAACCAAAATTTTGTCCTATTTTTGAAAACAATTTTTAATTAGTTTTTACATTACCTCTTCGGAAATTAATTATTATTTTCAAATAATACGATCTACAATCTACATGTTAACAATCAACAAGTATTTCGTAAAACGGTCTTAGCATTTCGTCTGTTTCTAGTTGTCATTACATGGTAGAAGACTAGAAGTGGTAAGGTGGGAGTTTATAGATTGATTGTAGGCTCGTTCCCAATACGAATGATCAAGATCAATCATCGTCATCATCGAAGATGTTCTGTAAAAGTACCTAGCTATACATTGGTGAAATTGCTACTCTTGCTGTCTTGAAATCGTGAACAGTCTGATGAAATGTAAGCTTTATCTTTAAAAACCCTTTGGAAAACGTGATGGTTAACGAGGAAGTTCATCTCCAGTTCCATAGTTTCCAGGTGGAAACACCATTGTCACAGCCATTAAAATTTATTGAAATGTGGTACAAGACAAAAATATAAGAATTTGAAATTTAAATTATTTTATACATAAACTTTAGAGCCTTTGTGTGCTCTTCAATACCAGGGAAACTATATGTTGGATTTGTTCGCTCCAAATCAGAGTATAAAATTTCTGACAATACTTTGTATCCAGCTCTCTCTGCAATAATTTGTGATGGAGTGGCGGTAAAAGTCGTTACTATTACATCAAGACCCACTGCCTTGCAAAGGTTCTCCCTAAAACAAGAGTTAGGTACCTACTGATTACAATGAAGCAATAATTTCCAAACCTCGCTTTAATTATTTCCAACCCTAAACCCTGCCCCCTAAATTCTTTGGCAACATATAAGCCCATAGCGGATAAACAGGCATTAACATTAAACATATCAAAAACGTCTTTCATGTTTATTACCAAATCTAATGCCTTGATTATCTTGGATAATGTTTTCCCTTTAATCTAGAAAAAAGAACGAGCTTGTGATAAATAATAAACGCCAGTCACAAATGGCACTTACCTCCATCGTCTTTTCGTGCTTCATTTTAATATGTGTAACATTTATTCCCGCAACGATAGGTTTTCCGTTTGGGTCGGGGTTTTCTGCATAGCAAACTAGACCAAGTCGATCCTCCAACATTTCTCTTAAAAATGAACGTAATGTATCCATAGATTCAGAATCACCTTCCAGTTCTAAAAAAGATATTTCTTAATATCAGTAGGTAGTAAAATGTGCAGATTAAGCGTATTTTTTTTCGAAAAGCAGAAATTGGATCAAAATCTAAATTTGTGATTGTTTAAGTTTTCTCCAAATTTAATTTTTGGAATTCCATAATTAATCGTAATACTAAACAGTAAGTAATTCCACTGGTTTTTCATTTTAAATATTAAATTAAAAAAGAGTCCTAATGAGATGCCAACTGAATAATACGAGCTAACGTAGATATGTTGTTGGAAGTTACAGAAAAGTACCTAAAGGCGAAAAAAATATGTGATTGTTACTGTCACGCATCTCAATTTAATAGCCTGTCTCATTATTCTGATGAGATGAATAATACATACATAATGTTATTATAATTATTATTTACTATTCATACATGTTTCTCAAGGCGGCACATCATAATTACACGAGAAATAAAAACAGAATGTACTTTGTCATACTACGCATTACAGCCCGTTTCCTAACATATGCTTTGTTGCATGGAAAACAAAAATTAAATAGATATGTAGATTCGTATTTTCATAGCGACGCTCAGTAGTTTCTCGACTCCGTTGGCCTGTAGGGCAAAGTGGATCTTCTTTCCAATTCCATTTGAACACGTCGAGAACTGCTAAGGCTCCTTATAACCATCGTTGGTGGTGAATGGCGCTCGAAAAGTAGAAAATCCAGTTGGGCATACCGTTCAATAAGGCAAAGAAAAGCTCTATAGAATCTTCCTCCACTCCATCCAGCCTAAAAAAAATCCTAACAAAAGATCCAGCTAAGAGGCGCTCGCCTTCCTGAAGCCACCATCACGCCATATCCGATCTGATCGGAAGCGACACCCTTCACCCCCACGATGGATGACCGGACGTGGTAAGGACCACGTGGGCAGTAAAATTGTTCTCAGCTGGATTAGACGGCATAATGGCTGTATGTTATTCACCTAGTGAGAATTTACCCGGGCTGTACCATTTTAAGATTCATACCAAAACAATGGAAGAAGATAAACATTGTTTTTATCACCATGGCAAAGGCCTCGTGGTTTGCTGCCACATAGAAAAGCAGCTAAGATGCTGATTTTCTTGCCACACTTCTTCGTTCTTCCATTTTGCCTTTAAGAACCAGTTGCAGTATTTGATATCGATATCGATTTCATCTTAATACATGACCCACATTTCAAATGTTTCAATTCGGTTGTTAATAGCTTTAGAATCCACACTTCCATTCCATACAATAGGACGGACCGAACATAGCATTTAGCCATCCTTTGTTTTAGTTTTAAAAGGAGATGGTTATTGCAGGGGAAAAGAAAAAAGTTATAGGGAGGGGAGGAACTCCATTTGGTATGGTGGGATAAATATATTTGAGAAAAAGGGAATAAGAAGACCAACCCTGTTGTACGGTAGCGAACTATCGAATAAAGTAATTAAGGGGAAGATAGAAGTGATGAAGATGGCTTACCTGAGACGGAGTGCAGAGTGTTCAAATTGAAAAGAAAAATAAGTGAATAAGTATATTAAAAACAAAATGAAAGCAAAAGAGAGTGTGGAATGGTTCGCGCATGTTGCGGTATCGAAAAACGAGACCGAAGAAGAAGAGGACGTCCATATATTGAAACTGTAAGAAAAACGTTGAGAGAACGGCATCTGGAGAGTCTTTATTCTTAGATATAAAATCCAGGGGAATTAAATTTGAACAAGATCTTGAATAATGCTTCAAGTGCCTTATGTACATTATACTTGAATTGTAAAAGTAAATAAATCCTTTTGTCACCATGACATTGCTATTATTCCATTGTAAACTATTCCGGTAAGAAGTAATGCCATCATAACTGAAGACGAACTCTCGTTGTGTTGATTTTTATCCCTGTATCCCATAAATGTTCTATTAGATCAGTAATAGTATATTATGCAACGAGCATGTAATGATAGCTATTAATACACGAGCACGAGGTAAGTTATGACACGAGCCTTGGCGAGTGTCATAAATCTTGTGCGAGTGTATTAATAGCCATTACATGAGAGTTGCATACACTATTTTTTCTACGACCTGTGTTAATTAAACAAAAATTATTATAAAAGAACGAACAAAATTTTTGACAAATATCAAAAACTCCTGTAACTATGGCAATCAAGTAAAATGCTTGACAGCTATTGGCTAATTGACTCGTTTTATAATGAAAATCTGTATCGAAATGAATATCATTTCGATACAATCTAATTACACTTAATAAGTCGATTAAAGTATGGGAGTAGAAAAAAGTCTTTTTCGATATTATAAAATATTTATATGGCGTTGCATAGGATTTTCACAAAATCTATGTGGTATTATCATGCCCATACTGATAACGTGTTCTACTTACTTAATGATTGCTCTTTGGTCGACAAGTTTCAATTAGCACCTACTTCACTTTTGTGCCTTTCAATCTAAGCAAACTCTCAAAAAGGATAAACGTATCGAATATGTATTTTTTTAATAGAAAATCCCGTATATTATATGATTTATATCATGGAATAAGTGTTGTATCACGTCGTAAAATGATAAGCCCCATTTTCTTTGAAACTACAGTTGTGCAGCAAAACACAATTATGCAGTTTATTCCGTTTTTCGATGAACGTGCAGAAGAACTGGATACGTTTCTTACGAAAGTTTTTTGACACCCAATTACCTCTTAATGATATTATAGTATCTTCCTTAACTCGCTTTGACCTTCTATATTTCTTCCTGTGGCATTACCTTAAAGAAAAGCTGTAAGTACCTATAGGAAAAGGATTCATAGACTGGAAGTGGAAGGAAATGCCAAAATGATGCTTTACTTTGATTTAATAGCCTTAATTCATCGGGGAATTCTCTTAGGCTTCAAATAATTTTCTTATTGGGATGTTATTATATGATTCGGCGAGGTTGATGAATAATATATGTACTTCTCTGACTACCGGTAGCATTTCTTCTATTGCTTTTGTTAAGCAGAATATGTACATTATCATTATCACACACAAGCTAACTTGTTCTTTTGTTTCGTACATCATATTTTATACCAATTGTGTAAGAATTATCCTGGAAAAAGTGTCTCTGTTAGTAGTTCTCGCTTTTGTTCTTCTGCCTCTTTTTGGATTTGGGGGTTAACATCCACCCCTTACTCCATTAACCCGGAACATTCTCCTCCGTAAATGTATCTCTCCAATAGGTTTGTAATGATTTTGTTGAACGTATTATCCCTGCTGCTGCGGTTTGTAGTATCCTCCCCTCTATATTGCTGCTTTCCTAACAGAGTTTATAAATTTTCATCGTTCTGTTTCAGTCAACAAATATCTCTAATTTATCGCATCCTTTTTTCCATTGTTTGTTCTTTTCTTCTTCGATCGTTTGCTTAAATTTAGTTCTTTCTTGTTGGTATTTGACACGTTTCATATACCTATAGGCCGTTTTCTCTTTTCTAGTATTTTCTACCACCAGAAATTTGCATTCTTTTTCTTGCGTTACTCCTCTTTCTTTTAGATAGTTAAGGTATGATATGGTAATGGTACGACATTTTCGTACAATTTTTGTTGCTTTTCCCTTCATGGTAGGTATAGTTCTGTTAGTTTTTTCTTTTATTTTATGCGAACTTTGGGGTTTCTGTTTTCCACCCTTGGTTTTTACGGTTGATGAGTTCGATCCAAACATCCTTTCTCAACCCATCACAGAAAGGTCTTAGGGCCCATACTCGTTCTGAACTAGCTGTTATACGTACAAATGGCACTTGTCTATCTCCACAGGACGTATTTGTCTTTACACTTCATGCGGTATTGCCATTGATATTTGAATTATTCAGACTCGCTCGTTCCTATTACGAAGTCAATATACGGCACAAAACCATGAGTTTCAACAGGTCTTTCACTACCATTTGATTTTTTGCGGGTTGCTCGTAACGAGCAGCTACGTGATTACGAGAAGGACTCATATGTCCCTCGATTACAAGCGCCACATCTGTCTCTTGATTTGGACAACTTCTCCACTTAGTTTCTTAGTGATACCTAAGCTGTTCTCTGGTCTAATCAGTACATTACAACATCTGAACTAAGCGTGTTTAGCAAAAACGCTACAAAATCGTTGTACCTACAACTTCGACAGAGATGAAAGCATAATTGTCCATTCACCTACTGAGCTGGTAAGCTCTAATAGTTCATGCAAGCCAAAAAATTCGTACATTATTAAATTCTTTTAACTGAAAGGTCACTCCAGCCTTTGAAGGGTTGCGACTCTTCAAAAATAAGTGTTATCTTTGTTGTGAATTTTTTAATCAAACTTATGCAAGATAAATTTAAAAGTAATATCAATGTATTCGCGAGAAGAAGAAGTTTCCATATCGCCGATAATGATTACCTATTTGAAATTAATTAACATTTGCATATCTGAAGCTGATAATATTCATCGTATTCCACACAGAAGCCAATTACCAATTAATTACATTATAATACCGAATAACTTAACTTTATTCTTTCAAATTTGGTCCATCAAATTGTCAAAAACTTACGAGACTATTATATAGACCACTGAAAAATGGGAACAATTTGGTACATTTTTAGTGAACTTGAGGTAATGTTTGGTAGTTAGTGAAATAACAGCGAAAGATCATTTACTCCTTTTTACCACCGAGAGCCATGTATATAGCAAAAAGCTCACAGCTCACAACTATGTACATGAAAAGAATAAAAGTCTTACGAAAATTAGAAAAGATTAAAGAGGACAGTAAGAAAATAAGACCTCAGCTTGTTATTCCTAGGAAAATGTTCCTATGACCCTAATAAAACACTAAGTAGGTTAGGTGGACCAAAAATTGTATTTTGAAAGTTTGACGAGAGGTCTTTTGTCGTTGACAAATTAGCAAGGGCTGTCAAGGAACGGTATCTAAGTTCAGTTGAGTGAAAAAATGTTAGAAATCAATTACAAAAAAATCTTAAACAAACATTCGTCATGCTATGGACGATTTTTTCGGCACTATTTATCAAGCTTTAATAGTCTACTATAGGATTTCTATTTTTCGTACATTGTTTCGAAAAATATTGCTATTTTTGTATTTCAAGGAATAAAAACAGGTATGTCCTTATGAAAATCCTTAGAATGGAGCTATTTTTGATATAAATGAAAGTTATTTAAAGAAAATCATTTTTCTCTTTTGGATTTCTATATTAAATGAGCATGAAAATACAAGAAAATCTAATTATACAGCACAGTAAAAGTGAAAATGTTTATTACAACTCTCTAATGTTTCTACAATTAATTATAAAGCTTAGCCTAGTTCAAGGTACTAAATAATTAACATGTTGCCTTTTGTTGTACTTTAAATAGTATTTTCTGACGAAATAAGATATTTCTATTAATATTTTCATAATTAAAAATTCGATAATTGTGTTTGTTTGATGTGGAAAAGCAAAATACGCCAAAAAATCAATTTCTTTTAAATAAAATTAAAATGGTTTAAGAATGACTTCATTCTAAGGATTTTTATTATATTATATTATGTTAGTGTTTTGAATAAAAAAATAGTAATAATAATTTTTGAAAAAATGCCAAGAAATTAAAAATTCATCCAAATTTGTACTTTCTAGGAGAAAATGTCAGTTGTCTACGTGACCTGATCCATGTACATATGTCAATTTTGGTTCTGAATGCAATAAAAAAATTCTCAAACGGCGTAAGTACACCTTAAAGTATTATTATATCTACGAATTGTCCACTTACTAGAATATTTATTCAAAGGCTCGTCGTAAGGAAAGCCACCCATCATAAAATCGATTGCAACCTCAAATTGATCTTCTGGAATATCTTGAATCCAAAATTTTGGAATAACACCGTTTATTTCTTTTCGGCCATTAAATCGTTTCCAAATGGACGGATAGGGTACCGAATTTGGCCTTCTCCATTTCGAATTCCCGTTTTCCATCGTTAGGTAGGTACTTGTAACACAAACTGTTTGGATTGACTTTTGTACACTATATATGGAACGTACGATGAGTAAGGCGTTTTATCTGTTACTAATTGAATAGCGGTATCAATGATAATGCGGCAAGGAACGATTTAGTATCTCAAAAAACCTGTGACGTTTAGCTCGATAACGTAAACACCGTTTTTTTTGCAGTTGGATCAGTGGCGGCGTGGCGCGTATAGAAAATTTAATGCAATTTTTAACTAACCTTGTTCAAAAACTGCTATAATGACCTAACGCAGCCTACCAGTCTTAAATGCGTTTCAATATGCATTTTCCTTTCCTGTATAGCCTCATAAATTTTGAGCAACTAAATAAACTTCGAAGTGCGTCTCTGAGCTGGTCAGGCGTACATAATTAATTGTGTTATGTAATATAACATAGTAAACAATTATAAAAAATAAATTTGTTTTTTTGGCAAAACATTGTTTTAATTTAGGCGTGCTCCGTGCTCCATCGTAATAAATCTTATGTTAGTATCAGATTCAACGCACAACCTTTTTCTGAGTACGAAATTGTTACTTTCCTTAGAGGTATGTAATGATGCACGTGATGATATTGAATATAAACGAAGGTCAAGTTATTTATATTTATTCTAGTAGACGAGAAATGCGTTTTTCACTAGCGAATCTATCATATTTATTTGCCCGATTGCAATTTTTCTATTGTTGTTAATATAAATTACATTACATTGGCTTTTCATTATGTAAAAGTGTTTCCCATTCTTTTTTGTTTCTTGCCTTTAACGTCGCTTCTGGCCAGTTTAGTCTAGCTACGTGCATGAAGGACGTTTGCAACTGCACTTTCTCAGGATTTCCTTGGTCCGTCTTTGATACGTTTTCGGAGAGGATGTGCTTCCCAATAGTCATCGCTTGTTGCTGATCCAGTATGTGTACCAAGTGCCCAAACCATCTGAGTTGCGTTCTTTCAATTGATATCTCTAAGCTCTGCTCTAAGTGAAAGTGACTCGGAACACTCCCCTCAGGTATTTCATTTCCACTGTTTGTAATCTTCATTTGGTATTTTTTATCAAGACACAACTTTTACTTGTATTGTATACAGTTAGGTATACTCTACTACTCTACTATTTAGATCTCCTATTTTATTAGCATTCTTTCATCATCATGTGGAGGATGCTACACAGACGACGAGACGGTGCAACACATACTTTGTGAGTGTCCCGTACTTGTCCTGGACGGATATGGCTAAGATTAGAGCAGCTTCCCCGTCCAGCATTCTCAGGTTTATCTCACATGTGGGATGGCTTGAGTTGAACGACTCTAATCAGGGAGGTAGCACAAAGAGCTCGAATAGGTGGCCTATGTACGGGTAGACCTCTGGCCACCTTCCCATCGTAACCCAGAATCCAGACTTTAGCGAAGCTTTATACCCATTTTATCTTGCCTCCCTTAAGTATGGTATCAACTTCCTCTTGAACTTTCTTAGAAAAATTTTTGTCTAGCCATTTTATTTTGTCTTGTCGATAGTTTCAGTAGTTTTGGTTTTGTTTCGTTTGAATTAAACCTCCCCATTATTCTTATTTTGTCCATTTGTAATTTTCACTCCAATGGTATCAGCAATTTTCATCATTTTCTTCCTCCTTTGCTCTTTCGCTGTCTAAAAGCCCTTTAATAACCAGATTATTTTTACTCACCTATCGATCTAGAGACTCGATGATTTTTCCCTGTTCGTCAACTTTTTTACTTATACATTTTCTTTTTTCACTGCAGCTAATGCCGTTAGTTGTATTCATTTTACTGTCCATCTGATGTATACTTCTGTTTATGCTCCCAAAGTTGTCCATATCTATTACAATGCAATTGCTATTTTTCAAAAGGTTTTTCGTGTCTCGCACGCGGTTTTGTCAGTAGCTTACTTAATTCAACCTCTGACCCCCGTGTGAGCTAAGTAACTACTACGTCGTTGGATTCAATACTCATTTACTGCTGCTGAGGTATTCAAACTATTTATTATTTATAAAGTACGTAAATGTAGTACTTACTTATTTTTTGCTTGTTAGTAATGTTGTGATTTTTACAGTCTTACACACACTTTGGAATTTCATTTTAAGGTCTTTATACCGGTAAATAACTATAGGTAGTATAGCGACAAATTTACGGTAAATTTATCTTTGTGATCGACCTACTAAAATCGTGAACTTTGTGAAAGAGACAGGTATTTTTGAAGGGTAGACAACAGAGGGGAGCACAATAGACCAAAAGGTCGCAGTGTGGGAATCTATTGGGAGCACCCCCAGCAACAATAATAATAATATCGTTGCGCTCCTTCTTTGGACAAACATATTCAGAATGTGTGGTTGATTATCTTGGTGTTGCAAACCACTGCAAATATTGGCAAAGAGATCGCTCACACTGACTGACGGAACAATCAGGGATGTCATGATACCACACACTCATCATGGTCCTGTGCAAAATTTGACCCCACAGTACTTCAATCTTGCCCTGGATCAACTTCCTTAAATTGTTATATGAGCGTAACACACAACCTCATAAAGATTATTCAGTGTGATAAGTTTTTACCACTATTGTTTGGTAGCTAACCCACTGAACACAGTACATCCATGAAACGTTTCTAAATGTTGCATAAGGGTTACAAATGAAACATTCCTAAGAAACATCTAAGACACATTACTGGTACATTCCTTTCGAAAGCGAATAAATGGTAATGTCTAATAAACGTTTCAATTGATATGTTACATAAAATACAAAACATACACATTACAACACGAACGTTTTAGATATGTATCCAAAAATACATCTGTGTGATGTGTTTTTTGGAATGTGATAACGTATAACATTTTAGAAACGTTACAAATGTGATGTTTCATTTGAAACAAAATAGTCATATTTCAAAGTTAACGTTACGGAGTTGTGTTTAGTAGTGTTGTACCAGAAACCTTATCAGTTGAAACATATCGTAAGAAACACATCATACACGTTTCGGTGTGAAGGTTTTAGATATGTATCCAAAAATACATCTCTGTGATGTATTTTTTGGAATGTGATAACGTATAACATTTTAGAAACGTTACAAATGTGATGTTTCGTTTGAAACAAAATAGTCATATCTCAAAGTTAACGTTACGGAGTTGTGTTTAGTAGTGTTGTACCAGAAACCTTATCAATTGAAACATATCGTAAGAAACTAAAAATACACGTTTCAATGTGAGTGTTTTACATATTTATCCAAAATTAACAATTTAGTGTTTAATTGGAACGAAAAATTTCTGTTTCCAAAAATAGATTTATTCATCATAAGTAGATGGGTAATATTGCACATCTAAATGGCTTATTTGCCAGCGAGTCGGTAGCTCAGATAGTGCGTAGCTGTTTTCTGAATTCCTAAACAAGCGACCAATGTTCGAATCCCACTTGAAGCAAAACGATTTTTCAGCATCACCGATCTCCTTCGAGTCTACACTAAGAGAATTTTGGGGGCCCTGGAGAACAAGCCCCCGGAGTACATGGGGCCCTGCAGGGCCTGCGCACTGGGAAAAGAGCCCCTCAGAGCAGTTGGGGCTCTCGGTACCCTAGTTTCTACCACATCTCAATTTTTTTATACTCAGGTATGTTTCAAATGAAACATATATGAGACATTTCAAATAGTCACGTATGAAACATTTATAAGGACACATTTCTCCTACATATCAATAAATTACTCTCCGATATGTTTCTTGAAACATATATAAAATGTTTCGATGTAACGTTTCTGTGTTGTTTCAAATCTAGGTTTCTGAAGGCGGACATTAAACATCTATGTTATGTGTATGATACGTTTCTGTCGCTGTTTCGGAGATGTTTCATGTTTCAGAGATACGTTTCTAAAACATTTCAGAAACGTTTTTTTGCACTGTGGGAAACTTGTGAGGCACTCTTCAAGGCTACTAGATCTATGACATCTGTGTACTCGACTGTAGTCAATTTCGAGTGAGAGCGAAGGGTGAATAATAGAAAAAACAAGCGACAATTAAAACAAAATTAAGTTTTTGGTGGATGAATATCGATGATTGAAAAGCGTTGATATTTATACCGTACATGGAAGTGATCCTTAAGTTAAAACGAGCCGATCCACTCAATGTCCAAAAGAAATATAAAATCTTGAAGCAGAAACGTCTCGTATTACTAACATTGTTATTATTACTTAATTTTTGAATCATATCTAGAGTTTATCTAAATAAGCAAATTAGATAAAGTTTGAAGAAATTCCAAGATATTTTTTAGATACTACAAGAAATTACGGAGAATTGGGAAGAATTACAAGGAAATGTGGGGTATTCCTAAGAATTTTAAGGTACTCTGAGGTATTTTATAAGGAATTTCGTATATTTTTCGTAGAAAGGGTATTTTAGTGTAAAATTTGGACCAGCAAACACTTCTGGTCGTCAGATAAATGAAGAGGAATCAACTGCACACAAACTTTGGTGTAACCTAATTTGTGTACGACAGATCCTACACTCACTCCAACATTTTTTCGAATTTCCCTAATTGAAATTCAATGGTTTTCTCTAACCAGGTCTTCCATAGAAGCCATATTGTTGCCTGATAATGCAATACATGCATTTGCATACACTATTTGCAATCGCGCATGAATCTGCGATGAATGCGCACCTTAATGCACACGTTAAGACTAATACGTTTCATTGAACAAACCTCGTAGGTACATAATTACGTAAGTAAAAATACTGGTTTAATTATTTACGTAACAGCAAACAGCATGATCATTCATTTACTTATTCCACTGTTTTTTTTATTAACGCGTGTATAAATTAAATTGTTGGTTTATTCCAATGTAACTAAAATTCCTAGAAACTGGATTAATCCGATAATTAAATAAGCTTCATTATAAAATTTAGTTTCATATTTTATCTTACTGTTATTTCAAATGACAAAACAATTGTATATAAGGAGTAAAAAATTTAAACTATGCCCTGAAAATGGGGTCAATATAAATTATTCAATCTGTATTGGTTTAGTAACTCACCAAGAAAAGTACATTTACAAGAAAAATTGGTAATGCGCCAGCATTATAAAATAATGCTTGAAAATCAGGTTTTACTATACAAATGAATAAACATTTATAAATGACTATTGTTACTGTTTATTTCTTCTTGTATACAGGGTGTTTCAGTTATTCTGATTGATTTATACCACTATACGCTTTGAAATATCATTATAAAATGTTTCACTTAAAGATGTGGCCGCATGTATACGAAATAAGGTAAGAGCGATCAATCTCTGATATTAGGGGTAGTATTACGGAGTAACCGACAGTATTTCAATAACGCAATTTTTCAGAAACTGAAAGTGTAAGCACTGACGACGAAAAGTCTGAAAATCTTCTATTATACATTACCCATTTGTTCTGGGAAAACAAGAGGGGGCAGAACGAAACGTATTTTAGAAAAAAAATATTTATGATTAATATAGAAGAACCCACAAATGGTCGTGGGGGTCAGCCAAAGGCATAACTATTGAGGAAAATAGAGTTTCCGACCAATTATAAATTAAGAATTAGACAAGGTGTTCACGAGTGTAAATTTTTGGTAGTAAAGAAGGCCGATCTTGTGGTAATACTGGGAATGAACTGGACGTGCGAAAAACAAGCACACATTAATTAGTGTAATAATTGTTGTGTAGGGATGCGGGAGGTGTGTAATGCAGGAAAATGTGTGCCTTTTTGTTACGGTAATTTCGTATTTATCTGTGTTTTTGAATTTGTAAGTGTTGTATTAAGATCTACTTGAATTTTTAATTTTAATGTTTCATCTGAGTTTTGTGTATTTAATGTGATTGATGATTATTGTTTTTTGGTTTTTTGTTGGGAACTGTTTGTATTGTTTACATTAAAAAATGTTTTTATTTCCTCTTTTGTTTGTTCTTGTATTTCTACTGAAAGAAGCGTGTATTTAATAATTATCTACTATACGCTGGTCTGCTATACGTTTTGTTAAATTTGAAAGATGTGCGTATTTTGTAATGAATACTATGTGTATCTCATCCCTATAGTATATGTAAATACGCA
This sequence comes from Pyrocoelia pectoralis, assembly GCA_036250285.1. Lineage (NCBI taxonomy): Eukaryota > Metazoa > Arthropoda > Insecta > Coleoptera > Lampyridae > Pyrocoelia > Pyrocoelia pectoralis. The sequence goes on from CM070076.1 coordinate 48,074,453, forward strand.
AGATGAATCGATTAATCTCATACGCCACCTGGAAGACTTCTTTGGACTGGTGCCATGCGTTAGCGATTCAAAAGCAGGTACAAAGATCTCTTCTTCATCTTGATTACCTTCTTCCGTTGTAGTAAATCTTCTTCTTGATCTTCTATCGGCTGTATTTGTTTCTTGTTTCCCGATGGGTGATCGCCTGATCACCTCCCCATCACCACCGACTTCCATTTTGCAACATCCATATAGGACAAATTAATTAATCGTATAACTTGTGTAATTAAAAAATGTCTGTTCAAAGTGACGTATTCGATATAGTAATTTGTTTAGCCAAATGCTGTAAGGTGTGGATGAAAGTGTCAATGGAAAAAAATGGGATTATCTCAATAAGTGCAAAGGTACTGATGTATTATTGACACGTGTCGTTTAGGAAATGAATTGTATCGGTTTGAGATGCTATCACCCACACGTGAACCCTAGCTTACGACACATTACCGATAGCAACGATGGGGTAGCATCGGACTTCCTGGAGAATAACCATACATTTATGACGAAATTCAACGAGAAAGAAGAACTTCAAATAAAGGCACCCCTCCAACGCAGTTAATTGATGTCACGAATAATTGTAAATAAAGATTTTGGACTCAACGAACTAATTATAATTATAAGGTTGGGGATTTTTCTCAAAAATTTGGCACAGATTGTGATCAATTGTTCTGTTTTACGATAAGCCACTTCCCAAATGAAGGAATGATACAATTAAAGCTTCCTCCAATCAACTTTAGTGTGTACATTAACAGTTCTCTTGCAAAAAAACGCATCTCGAAAATTATAACAGCAAATTCTGTCTAATTAGATGAAACATGCTTTATACCATACAATACAATACCGCGTGTGTTTAAAGTTCTGTATTTTCTTTTGTTCTCTTTTTATTTTGTAGTAATCCATTATTTATGCAAACAAATAATAAAGACATTATTATTATTATTATTATTATAATCCAAAAATTATCCAAAAGGCAATATCCGTGTGTTAATCTCTTTATACTCATCTGAATAATGTAGAGGTCATCTCATTTTTTCCTAGTTAATACTTATATATCGTTTAGATAGAATAATCTACGTCACACACACGTGCGTTAATAAGCAGTTAAAAGCGTCCATTCGGATAGTGTTATTTGTATCTCCCGCGGTGATGGTTATTATAAAGAAAAAGTGGACAAGGCCGGAGGCTGTGGCATTTCCTAGGGTTTGGCGAAGTTTTAAAGGTCGTAAAGAAATTAATGGTGCAATACCATCATTTTGGGTACAAGATATACCTGAAGATGAATTTGAAAATGTGATTAATTGTATGGTAGAAGATTTTTGTAAAGACGAGCCAGTTACAAAGTGTTCAGGTATATTATGTTTAATTAAAATCACGTTATACCACAGTATACACACGAACCAGTATGATATCTTGTGATGTCACGCGCTAAACATTTCGGATGAGGATCTCATCTGACCGCCAGTATTGTGCATAATTATGGAAAAGTAAAATAAATAGTAGAGCGGTGCGTTCAAGGTCCCTAAGAGCTCTGGCGATTTATGAATGAAATTAATAGTAGTTATTGTACTGGTTCGTGTATATAATGTGGTTATACTATTACAAAATGAATCATTTCTAAAGAAATGTGCGCATGTATGAATGATAAAATCTTCTAAACTGTAACTGCCGAATAAATTTTAATTCGAATTTTTGTTAGGTTTTATTGGAGATCATGAGTCGGTGGAGTGTAGGAAAAAGTTGTGGAGCACAATATTACCTGAAAGGATGGGATTGATATGTTATATGGAGAATCCAAAACCCGGTGAAAAACCAATTTTTGCAGCTGTGAATTGCACGCATGCAAGATCGAAATACGACGAGAAATTTAAAGTAAGTTTATGAGTGAAGTCAAAGGAGTAAATGTTGTTCAAATTTTAAATATGAAAAAGCCAACTACCATTTTGCCAGCGACAAGTCTTTTTTGCCAGCTTACAGTGGACCACATTTTGTCACCTAAGTCCCCTGATGTAAAGGGATCCAGGACATTTCGCCCAATGACCAAAACGTAGACACGATTTTTAATGGTCCAAAACGCCGAAAGCCATTTCACCGAACAAGATCATTATACCGACCGTGACCAAAAAGTTGAATGTACAAATTATTTGATCACAATTACGAAGAGTTAGGCGACTTCTTTCTCCTATATTTAGACACATGGTATGAATTTAAAGGTCATCGCATCTGGTCTTCGATTTAGATATGACTTAATTGCTTTGTTTGTCATATTTGTCGATACATTACTATCAAATGTTGTTATTTAATTTTTTGTTGTTGGTATCTTCTTAATAACCTTCAATCACTTGTAATTAAGATACGACGAAGAAAAGATTAATAAATTAACAAAATCTCCCACCCCTCATATTTGATTATTTAAACAAATTTAAGAAACCACGGCTAATTCGACCAAAATGGTCACCTTCAAACTTTTAAATTGAAGATTTGATGAGACAATGATGAAAATTAAATTTAACAACGAAGCGCGATGCTGGATGTTACGGGGAAAAGGTGAACATTATTTTAATAATCATGTTATTACTTAAATACCACTGTGATAAGGTTTACTAATTTATATTGTAATTTTTTACCGTAACATCACCATCAGACTTCGCCATTAAATCTTGAAAACTTCCATTTTTAAGCGTGAAGGTGACAATTTTGGTTGAAACTACTCGCTGATTTTTAAATTTTCAACCAACTTCAAAAAGCTGGTTACTAAATTCGTCCGGATGTCTGTGTGTCTGTGTGTCTGTGTGTCTGTGTGTCTGTAAGTCTGTGTGTCTGTGCGTTGGTCGATGTTACAGGGTTTAGAAAGCTGGAAGTGGTGTCATCTTATAGGAAATTCTTCAATGATTCCAAATCGCTGGTAAATTTTTTGATCGGATCACCCGTTCGCCGTCGGGACGCCATTAAAGTCAAAATATACACCCTTTAATATCTCGAGAACGACACGTCCAATTATAAAAAGAAAAAAATACGTTTCTTTTATTTGTTGAAACCTATTGAGTCATGATACGTAAACATCACCCTCACCCCTCCTGTGGGGTGGATCGGGGGTGAGTTTTCAAAAATTAAATGGGAACACCTATTTTTTATTACTTTTGGATTCTGCATAAAAAACGATACTCAAATTGCAAATTTCACCCCCAACTGCAACCCCTTTTTTGGGGGTGGAAAGGGGGAAAATTACACGTCCGCAGAAAAACAATCTTTTTTTACTTTTTTTTCCTCTAACATTTTTTCGTGATTTACAAATTGTCCGTCACCCTCTCCACTCCCATCTCCCTTAAGGGTGGGAAGAAAAACAATGACTCATTTGGGCAGAATCCGGCGTGGTTGTGTCTGAGGTGGGGAGGGGGGTAGTTACTAGTTATATACGTATACATTGTATATAGGTAGTATATGCCATAATTAGTTACAGATTTGAAGTTGGTTGAAATTAAAATTCTATAAGAATTTGCGCCTTTTGATACTTGTTTAAAATAAATACATATGAGGGAAGTTTGGCGAATTTATTATCTTTTATCTCGTCTTGGTCGTATCGTTAACCACATTTAGAGATTTAGCCAAAAATCAATGGATTCCACTGCTTTGTGTAGTTTAGGCCCTTGTGCGGTGCACACTCTTGCTCCTTTGTAGTTTGGTCTATGGGACCACAAACTTCTGAAGATTTTCTGAAGAGCGTACTATTATATCTTCAGATCAGATTCATCAGACTGATTTAATTATTATAAATCTTGAGTTAATATTCAGAGAAAGAAAATCACATTTTATTCGATACCAATTATTTAACAACTGAAGTACCATATAAAAAACTATCAAGGCCCTCCTTATTCTTAATTCCCCACTTTATAAAAACTAGGTCACAAAAGGCAATATAAAATAAAATCATATTTTCAAAGTCACAACATTCCTCCACCCTAAGTTTAAAAATTATGGAGAAAAACGATCTGGTGCTCGATGAGGACGAGTTGATCGTCGAAGTGGCTGTTGTTCAAAACTTTGAAAAAAAAATAGCCGAAAGTAAACGAAGCAAATATCGATATTAAATACCCCGAAACCATAATTTTCTTTTTTTCTTTTACTTATGGCCACACTTTCACATTATTTAATAAATCGCAGTATACTAGTTGAATTGGAAAATATTCGGTTTCTTTAAAAATGAATTATTTTGGATTTCGCTAGATTAATTCATTATTTAGTTGGGGTGACTTTATTGCTTCCAGAATATTGATACTGTTCCTCTACATAGTTAAATAGGAAAAAGACCTAATGATGCCCTAAGAACAGTATGAATATTATATATTATTAAAATAGCTCACTCATAGCACTGAATTCATAACTTCATTTAACAGGCAACGGGAGAAGTTATGTCGGATTTTGCACACATAAGGGAGTTGATAACGCAAGGAAGGGACCCTTACCAGTTTCTAGACACAGATGTATTACTTTGCTCATTGGGCATATACGTTCTTCCCCAATTTAGAGGACAAGATCTTGGATTACAACTTTTGCTCGCACGGTAAGTTAAATAATCATTGTTGTGTCAATAATAACTGAAAATTAACCATTTGTAACTCATTTTTTGTAAGTTAGTCAATTTTTGCATTGCAGTGAAGATTTGTGCAACGCGTGTGGGATAAAAGCTGCTGTCACGGTATTTACGTCGAGTATATCGCAAGCGTTGGCTTATAAAGCTGGATATAAAACTTTCGCCGAAATTTCATATCAAGATCTAAAGGATATTTACAAGTACGACTACACCAAAATTGGTGAAAGTCACAAATCTATGAAGTATATGTACAAAATATTCTAATATGTAGTTTTAGTTGTAAGATTGTAAAGATGGGTGAGAAATAATGAGTTGTCTATATGTGTGTCTGCACGCGAATATTTTTGTAAGCAAATTAGTATTAAATAAACAGTATCGCTTGTTAGTTTTTGTCATTTATTCTTGAAACGTGTAAACGTAAAAACGAAATTCATGTATGCGTTTAACAAAATTCATGTATGCGTTTAATTTTTGGTATTAGGAAATACGACCATATATCTCATAAGTTGAAAGATCTTAAATGGCTGAATATGGCCAACAGACGAAAATACCACTCTTTAGTTTTATTCCACAAAATTATTTCTAATAAAACACCAGCATATCTACTCAACAAAATTCAGTTTAGATGCTAATCTCCGCAAAACTTGCTAATCACACCTCCCCAACACAAAACTGCCTTATTTGAAAGATCGTTTACATATAACGTAGCTAAGCTCTTTAATAGTCTGCCAAATGAGTTGAAACACTTACCTATATCAGTATTCAAAAATCGAGTCTATGATTTCATATTCAATTGCCAAAGCCTTCTCTCATAACGTAAAACTGCTTCACCTTCACCTCATCATTCCTCACACTTACAATACAGAATTAAGAAATAAGTTATGTAAAACATTCCTCATCATGTAAAACCTAAACTTAATGTTGCATACTGGCTTATGAAAAGGGTTAAGTGTAATAGCAGAGCTATGGGTTGTCAACCCATTAGCACCTGAACTTCGCCCTTTTAAATTACGTACTTCTAACATGTCAACAAAAAAAAATGTAATCATTCGTAATTTAATAAATGACATTATTATTATTATTATTATTAAAGCACTGCAAACAAATTTTTTCAGGCAGTGTAGCTACTGCATCGCTGCCATAATACTATATTTATTAAGAAATTATTAGAATTAAAATTTTTGATAAATTGTGCAAGAATTGCACACAATAAAAACAAAATAGGATAGTAATATTAAGATTCGTTCGTAGAATATTTCTGTAAAAAAAATGGGTAAATTTATAAAAATGGAGTGAACATGCTCAAACACTGTACCAAAAGAATATTTTTACAAATATGCACCCCACTATACATAATTAATACTGTAACCTTCACCATATAAAGTTGTAATAGTTGATAAACGAAATTAGTTGAATTACATTAGCTACATGCTTCGGCAACAATTTTTTGCCATCAGCAGGCTTCTAAAATTAACAAAATACGACACTGAGCATCAAAACTAAAATTAATTGAATATATAATAATAATAAGGTGAACGGATTAAATAGCGAGTTATTCAAAAATAAATTAAATGGGATAACTAGATAACAGAATAGCGTCTAACAACTTCAACACCGTAACAAAGGAATCATCGAGAAGCAACCTCACCCCCAACAACATCAAAACAGCACGATGCCATAAAAAACCAACAACGCTGAAAATTAAGGTTAAGGTAATCAAAGCAAATCGAGAAACAGAGAAAACTTACCGTAAAAAGGCAACCGCCAAACGGGGCAAACTAAAATAAACGAAGAGGCCAACCACAAGAACGTGTGGGCCATAAAGGGATGGAAAAGATGAAAATGGAAAAATCAATTATTATTATTATATATTCAATGTAAGTATAAAACTTAGTTCTGATGCATAGTGTCGTATTTTGTTAATTTTAGAAGCCTGATGATGGCAAAAAATTGTTACCGAAACATGTAGCTAATGTAATTCGACTAATTTTCTTTATCAACTATTAAACTTTATATGGAGAAGGTTTAGAGTAGATATTAATTCATAATTATTATTCTATTGGGAAGTTTATGTTTGTCTCATCTGAATCATTTAAAACATTGGACACTGATTGTACCTAGCCAAAAAATCCTTCACATGCGTGACTGCTGCATTGCGACGGTGTAAATAAATACTCTTTATTCTTCTCGGTATTGATGTCTAAAGCATTTGCATCTCGATTTACATTTCTAACGTTGTATATCTGTTTAGACAAATTTTCTTGAATTAGGTTGCATCAATTGCTTCTTTTCATGATTGAATTTTATGACGTTAGTGCCCATCTTTACTAACAAATATGGATCAATAAGGGAATTGTCATATAACTAGTTTTGACTATAAAATACAATTTTGTGCACGCAATCTTGCTCGCTAACTATATAAATTTATAATAGGTACCTGTAAATAATGTCTACCGTTCTACACTGTTTGGCAATGAAATTTAAATATCTTACTTTTCGACCTTCAGTATAAATTAAGGATGTATCTATCATGTAAATATTTTTACGAAACGACATACCAGTTTTAGATACCTACGATATAAAGTGGGATCTGTTGTTCATTGTCGGCAATATTAGTTCAAAATGAATGTCGAAAGTACACGTTGGAGAAGATCGGAACAAATACCTTTTCCAAGTGTTTGGAAACGTTTTAAAGGTCGTAAAGAAATTAATGGAGTGCTACCCTCGTTTTGGGTGCAAGACATACCTGAAGATGAATTTGAAAATGTTGTTAATTGTATGCTTGAACGTTTTTCTGAAGATTCACCGCTTTTCAAATACTCATGTAGGTAGGCTATATAGATAAATTTTTTTTTAAACGTCAAGATATTAGGTCATTCTTCGACTGAATAATAGGCGGCAAAGTTTGACATTATCGCTAGAGCATGTTTTACTTTTCCTTTTCCTGCCGCCGACCGGAGGGAAAAGTGTTGCTATGGCAACACTAACGATGTAAATCTCACTCAATAATAAGATTATTTACTGCGTTACCAAGGAAACAACATTTACCTACCCATTCGTGAAAATAAATACCTACTTGACAATGGCGTTTAATTTAACGAACGCCGCTAATAATATCCCTTAAAAAACTTTAAAAATAAATGTTTTGCGAAAATTTGAGGAAGTTTGAAGAAAAAATAGCATATTTTATTTGGAGGAGAAGTTACTTTTCATGGCTTGCCTTCTATTAGGCGCGCCATGAATAGTCGTACTTCTCCGCCACATAAAATAATCTACTCTTACACAAAAAGTACCTAATTATTTCCAGGTTTGCTAAAAGATTTGGAATCCGTTAACTCTATGAGGAAGTTATGGAGTGATGTATTACGTGACAAAACTGGACTTATATGTTATATGGAAAATCCTGAAGCGAATGGAAACCCTATTTTTGTAGGAGTCAACTGTTCGCACATCAAATCCATATGCGATAAAGAACTTAAAGTAAGTACTATACGAACATTCTATACAAAATGAGTGAGTGAGTAACAAACGGATGATTAAGTGTGTAGGTACACATAGCGTTCAGTTACCCACACATATAACACAAAGAATATTAGCCTAAAGATTGCCCAAAATACCTCATAACCAGCTGTATTTTACACACATATTCAACGTCATGTTTACTATTGTTACTGAAACTGAACTAAATAGGTAAAAAACGATAGTATTTCTAAATTTATTGAGCTAAAGTTTTGTATCAAAGAAATTCATATCTATAGATGTAAGTCAAGGTCGAAGATTAGTTAAATCGGTTGAGTGGTTTCAAAATCGAGAAAATTGGGAATTTACTTTTCCAACATCCCTCTTGTTTGATCTTCTTCGTCTGGTTTTCTATTCAACAGAATTTGTGTGTAGGTGTCTGGAAGATTGTTCGTTGTGACTTAGATTAGCTGATAGTCAGCACCCGATTCCTACACCCCTATCCTAGTAGCCATCCGTGTATCTACTGTACCCTTGTGAGGTACGATTTATTTAATTTGCTGGGAATCAGTTCCATGGTATATATTTTGAACACATAGCATGTGTCTCTTCCAGGTGTGATCTTAAACTGTACATCTTCACTATCAAGGGTAATGTGTTAAGGTAATAAGGGTCTCTAGAACAGCTGTGAGCGTTATGGCCATCGGCTCTGTTATATTTAAAAAGCCTAACCTTTTTGTGTTTCGGCCATATTTCATCACACTAAAGCCGGATATGTATCGATGAGGTGGACCCTAGTACCCTACGACTTTATCCCAAAATTTTATCGCTTGACTTCATTCACCATAGGGATGCCCGTTTCATAGAAGGTTCATAAGGTCAATATTTTACACGGTTCCCACAGGTGTCTCAGACGTGTTGCCATTTTGTTCGTGGGTGGCAGTTTGGAGCTACCTTTCTCATTTTGTGACTGCTACTTGGACAGAATTGCCTTCCGGTGAACAATCCTTGAAGGGTCCTCTATCTCGAGGTTATCTTTGCTCCAGACGCGATAGCGGTATCCTCTCAGTTTCCTACCGGACTGTTGGTTTTCATAGCCGGGGATATAGGTATTTAATATCTTGTGTTTCCAATTTATGCCATGAGGTTCGCCTCATAGGAAGTTCTAATAGCGGCCGAATTTCCAGTCAACCACCAACCACCCGACTTCGCCACGCATCCTTCAGTTTGAAATTTGGTCATTTGTTGAAGTCGTCTCCTTTAGGTCGGAGCGGTTAACTAAAACTTCGCGCACAACCTGGGCACTCCGGGTCTGTCAACATAGTTGATCCAATATGTTGTGCAAATTGTTGACCACAACACGACAGCGGTGGGTGGTACAATAAGTTACTCGTGTTACAAGTACGATGGTTAAATTTAGCAAAATTGTTACTTGTGTATATTTTTCTTTATTAATTCGACACCAAAATAGATTTAGGCATGAGAAAACCTTGTGATTAAATTATACAGTACATTACTGGTTATACTAATTTATTACCTCATGTTTTATAGAATGTAGATGAATTTAAAACACGTATTAAAATTCAGCACAATGGGCACCGGAATGGTGTTTCTAAATTGATTATGGAAGTTAATGAGTATAAAAAGCAACTTATAGCATCACTAATTTATTGCCCAATCTTGTTTGTTTAGTTTTCTGTTCCACTTGCTGTAGTACTTCTCATTCTGACTTTACGGTTACCATAAAACCTGTTACAGTCGACAGCCATACTTCCTCTTACTACCTACCTAGGATGTTATTGAATAAGACACTTATTATTCGTATTATTTAAATAAGTAAATGGCAAAATTAAAACACTTAAAAGAAGGTAATCATATATTGAAATTTGTATTATTTTTTTTCCAAAAAAGACCTCTGTTTTAAAATGTTAATGATATTTTTTACTTCACGACTATATTTAATGTGCCTGCAGATACAGGTAGCAAAAAATGTTGAAATTAGGTACCTACCTACATAAAATTTATTGATTAGGTACGCAATTATATTCATTTAATTTAAATTTTTTCTCTTCAAATGCCTAATTTTTTATTTCTATTCAAATCAAAAACGCTGATTTATTTAAGAGTGTGTAGCATAAGATTTCTTTTCGTTGGTTGAAGGAAATGTTACTTAATCGAACTACTGGAGTCACACAATGTTTCAAATGTTCCGTATTTGGTCATTTGGCACAGTTTTGCACTATTTCGAGAAAGATATGTCCAATTTATTCCCAAAACTAACAAATTTTTTCAGATTTCTTGCATTCGCACATCTTGCGGTCAGCGCCGGTTTAACCTAACTTCGGACCCTGGGCGCTGGAGATTTAGGAGCCCCCTTCATTGCTATTCGTTGTCAATTTTTTATAACAAGTAAACACATGCTTTAATTATTATTGTTTATTGTAAAAACCATACAATAAATTTTTAAAAACAAAAGAACAAGATGAAAAACAAACGAAAAAAAATTCTAAAAAATCTCTGTTGATGTCGTTGTTTGGTATGTTGACGTTGAAATCGTCCGCGATGCAAAACATTTTGTCTTGCCTGTTCAATATACTACTCCATTGCTTAATGTAGTTTGTCAATGAAATACACGGCCATCTATACAGATAAAGGGCAATCAATTTGATCAGTGGCGGATTTAGGGGGGGGTTTAAGGGCTGGTGCCCAGGGCGGCAAAAATTAGGGGGCGGCAAAATTACGGGGCACCAAAATTAATTGAAGGAATCTTTTTGAAAAAAATTGCTAAACAATGGAAAATAAAATTGAAGTAGAAATGCGTCAATACGAACTACAATTTAGATAAAAATCCCAAACATCGTTTACGCTGCACTTTCAGTTTATTCAGTCGGGCTTATTTAAATATGGTCCTAATCAGGTGGATTATCCTATTTGGCCACTGGCCACACAGGCTTTCTAAGAATTTGCATGACCATTTGCCGCTTCTCGTGGTCCAGATGTAGTATGTTTTATTGTTTTATTAATGAAATAAATTCTATTTATTAAAAAAAAAAAATGTTTTCTGGACTTCAGACTTGCATAAATACCTATAGTCGAAGCGGTTAGCAAAAGTATCGTGCATTTTGTGATAAAGCATGAAATTTTGCACACTTGTTCTTTGGATAATTCTAAGCAATTTGAGCCGTGGCGCCACTTTCTACGCCGTATGGATCCAAAATGGCGACCGTTTTTGAAAATGATCACATTTGTGAAATTTCATAATTAAAATAGGTATGCTATCCTGTAAAATATACGCCTCTTAGGTGACTTAAGTGTAAATGAGTTATTAAATATTTAATTTAATACTGCTAGTTACGTTTTAGTAATATTACAGACGCGATTTTGAAATAATGGACAACATAACACTGAATTTCAATACAGGGTGGCCCATTGAAAAGGTAACACGCCTGTTTTGGGACACTTAGACCGGTTTCTTAAAAAAACGCTCGGACACGTCGATTTTCTATTTTTGGGGGACAACTTTTTATGTCAAATTTGACTATGTCAGGTCAACCCCCCCCAGCAACCCCTAACTCAAGAATTTAAATAGGGAAGGGTGTCGAGCGACCCCTCATTTGAAGCGTCTTTTAATTCTCTATTTGACAGTACAAGTATAAATGAAAATTAGATTTATTCAATTTTTTTTTCGCCCCCATGAAAAGCACCCTCTAGATTAACTAAGGTGGGGGTGTTGTTTAGGAATAATCCTGAAAATTTCATGCTTTTATCACAAAATGCACGATTCTTGGAATATCCTTTACTAACCGCTTAGACTATATATTATTACCGGATTTTTCTAATGTGTTGCATATATTATATATTTTATGTAACATATCAATTGAAATGTTTATTAGACATTATCATTTATTCGCTTTCGAATGTACCAGTAATGTGTCTTAGATGTTTCTTAGGAATGTTTCATTTGTAACCCTTAGGTACGCAACATTTAGAAACGTTTCATGGATGTATTGTGTTCAGTGGGAAGTGAGTTGGCAGTTGGGTCAGTAGCGTCGTATTGTTTTCCCCTTGTTGTCTTTGGTAATCTAATTTATTTTATAAATCAGTCTTTTAAAGGCTATTCCGAATTATTGAATTTAATTTCAATTTATTAATTATCCGAATAATTCTTTAAAATTTAATGTAAAGAATATGTATTGAAATTGACAGTTACTACCGTACTATATTATACCTACTCATATGGAATTTTATTCACCACTACCAATTGTAAAAATTAAATGAACTGGCGGGAAATTCAAACGCGTTTCAATCTTTCTCGAACGCACTGTATACAATTTTACAGCTATAGTATCAATTATTAATCTTGGTTTTTCACTGGCCCAAAAATCATTATTATCTACCAATGGAAAAAGCTCTTTCAATGCTGCATTAGTACCTACCAGGGTAGCTCAACACAAATTCAACAAGAATAGCTAAATTTTCATATGGAATATGTTCATATGGAATGGTTAAATATTTCCACTCATCTTTTATCAATTTGAACATGTTCGGGGCCATTAGTTTTAAGATATCGAAAAGGAGGACAGGTAGGAGGACATTTATCAAGGAAGGACAGAACTTACAAAAGAAAGACTGTCCTCCGTGAAGGAGGACGATTGGTCACCTTGAGTACGACTGAATAAGTGAATAATAAATAAAAGAGTAAATAAACCGTTGATGAACTAAGATCACCATTAATAGACTGTTTACTAGAATTTCCTATGTAAACTACACACTAAGGAGCTCGTAACAATGGTTTATTTACTCTTTTATTTATTATTTAGCCATACTCCTGACGATACAGGATCGGCTTCTGTTAAACCAGTAGAGTTTAAAAAAAATATTAGCGAAATTAGGTTTTTATTATTATTATTATTATTATTTCATTATTTTAAATAGAGGTAATTAATCTTATGGATGATTTTTTAAATAAGCCCTATGAATTTCGCGTACTACATTTTATAATTAATGTTGTCTATACTTAGGTTGAGGAAGTACAAAGAAAAAAAATTCAATTAAAATCTTTATTATAATGAATTAATAAAATTTTAATAACAAAGATTTTATTGGAATTACTTCCTATTTTTATAATATAACTACATACCATACCTTATTTCCACAGTTACCTTTAGGTAGGTATTATGTAAAGGACATGTTTTAAAAAACATACTTTTTTTTGAAATATTTGTTTGTATTTTATTTATCAATATCATGTGGACAACAAAAAAGGCCACAATTTTTATATTTATGAAAATAAGTATCTATGTCAAGTGATTTATTGTTAGAATCGTTGAAAAATGGCCTTTTTATAGTGATGGCAAACTATGGCTTCATTAAAAAAAAACAACTCAAAAATTACAGCTTAAATAAAAAATTGGATTAAACTATATCATTGAGCCCATAATTATCTACACTTTTTCACTTAGGTACACTAAACAAAAAAACGAAAAAAATGATTTTTTGAGATAACTAGTTAGCCATGCATTTTTTTCAAATATGGATCAATAAGGGAATTGTGATATAGTTTTGACTATAAAATATAATTTTGTCCACGGATTCTTGCTCGCTAACTATGTAGATTTATAATAATATGTATTTGTAAATAATGGCTACCGTTCTACATTGTTTGGCAGTGAAATTTAAATAACTTACTTTACGACCTTCAGTATAAATTAAGGACGTATTACGTAATTACCTCAATGCACAGCCATGATATCAATTTTAATCTTAAATAAGATAATGTGGGTGTGGGACCTGTCTTGTTCATTCTCGACGAGATTAGTTCAAAATGAATGCCGAAAGTACACGTTGGACAAGATCGGAACAAGTACCTTTCCCAAGTGTTTGGAAGCGTTTTAAAGGTCGTAAAGAAATTAATGGAGTGCTACCCTCGTTTTGGGTGCAAGATATACCTGAAGATGAATTTGAAAATGTTATTAAATGTATGATTGAACGTTTTTGTGAAGATGAACCGCTTACTAAATACTCAAGTACGTCGGTACCTATATAGATAATTTATTTTATGTCAAAGGTGCTTAATCAATTCCAGGTTTGCTAAATGATTTGGAATCCGTTAACTCTATAAGGAAGTTATGGGGTCATGTATTACATGACAAAACTGGACTCATATGTTATATGGAAAATCCTGAAGCCAATGGAAAGCCCATTTTTGTTGGAGTCAACTGTACGCACATCAAATCGACATGCGATGAAGAACTTAAAGTAAGTCACTATGCGAACGTTCTATAAAAAATGAGCGAGTGAGGAAGAAACGGAAAGTTGCTAATAGACATATGATATATTAATTCTATGTGATTTTTAATGCTTAAATTTGTATTTGCACTGCAATTTTGATCGGTCTGGCAATGCTAGAAGAGCATTCTCAACTTATTACTATAGTTGTTGAAAAAGCTCCCCTTATCCCGCTTACTACTGAACTAAATAGGTAAAAAACGGTATTATTTCTAAATTTATCAGAGGATTGAGCTAAAGTGTTGTACTCGTATTAAAGTATTTCTTATCTCTACCCAAGTTCAAGGTCGAAGATTAGCTAAATCGGTTGAGTGGTTTCAAAATGGTCACGAATGCAAATTTACTTTTTCAACATGCCTTGTGTAGTCGGTAGGCTACGTCATTCTTTTTTACAGAATGGTCATGTACCCACATCAGCTTTACTTTATTGTGTCTTGCCAGCCAGCCTCTTGGTGATTGATTTATAAGTTATTATTAAGAATCTCCCTACATATTTTGAACATATCGCAACTCTCCTAGAATGTTTCACTTCTAAGTGTGACCTTAAACTCTACCTCTTCACCATTATTGGTAAAGGTAATACGGGTCTCTAGGATAGCTGTGAGCGTTATGACCATCGGCTTTGTTATACTTAACAGGCCTAACGTTTAGTTTCATCTAATTTTCTTGTCACACGTAACGGCCTTATCCCAAAATTTTGTCTATGGTTACCCATAGTCACCTAACCTGTTACAATCTGTTACGTTACAGTCGACAATACTATACTTCCATTTACTGCAAATTAGCATTCTAGATAGGATACTATTGCATAAGACACTTAATATTCGTAATATTTAAATAAAGTTGAAACACTTAAAAGAAGGTAATCATAAGTTGAAATTTACGTTATATTTTTTCCAAAATAGGCCTCGTGCTTGGGCATTGAAATTTGTTTTAAAATGTTAATGATATTTTTACTTGGAAACTACACATATTTAATCTATATACAGGTAGCACAAAATGTTTAATTTAGTACCGATATAACATTTATTTGATTAAGTACCTATATACGCAATAATATACAGGGTGTGTCGAGATTAATGGGAAAAAAGTCAGGAGCGTGTGGTCTGAGCCAAAATAATGTTAGTATGTACTTCATATAATCATTTTGTATGCAGGCCCTCATTTTCGTGTTATAAGCTTCCAAAGTTTGAATTTTGAATTTGTTTCTTATTTTTAATTTTTGTACTTGTTATTTGATCTTTATAAAATTTTCCGCATAACTATAACGTACGTGTATGTTTATTTTGGAAAGGTAAACAGATTTACAGTAGTGCCTTGAAACCAGCGACGGGGATTACTCGCAATGGTTAGTTATCCAAAAATTTTGCAAGGATGGCACACCCTGTATGAAATTATCGAAAATGACTTCGTTCGTTCCTATTTCGTGTGTAAATGACCTGATCTTGTATAGTGGTTATATCGTGGTCTTGTATGGCACAATTGGCAAACATGAAACCTTCTGGCTCTGGGAAAATATCACATTTCGTCAACCAAGCATGCGTTACTGTTGTATCAAAACAGTATCCGTTAATCTCCTGTGGATATCGTCCGTGTAAAGTCTTTTGTGTCCAAGTTTACATGTTATGTGTCGTGTGGTGTACATGTTTCTACTCATTGGTGGTGTGATCTTTCTATTACTCATATTTAAGGGCGTGTGTTATTATTATTATGTACTTCGATTGTTATTGATACTCAGGCCAAGCCTGGTTAACTAATCGCACGGATCGAAATCAAGTAACGATTAGTCCTACTAATACATATATCTATACAATATAAATTTGAAGTTGCTGTTAAAAAGTGAACATACTAAATACTATACACATATTATGTTCATTAAATTAAATGACGTTGATAAAACCAACGCTGATCACATTTTAGAGAATGTATTTGTTTGAGAAGCCTCGGTGTATTTGATCCCAATTTGTAAAAGCCACGTCCCTTCGACCCTCTTTCCGCGAAGGCATTAACATGAACGCAGCGTCACGCATCAATAACAAAAAGAGACCCTATATTCCTAGGCTTCTCCGTTGGCGTCACTTATTCGTGACTTAGTGACTTTTTATAGAAAAGAAAAAATGAACATAATATGTATGTTTTGAAAAAGTGTTATGGTTATTGTGTAAGCGTTTTTTGTTGTTTAGCTCGACGCATAGGTTGTACTCGAGTGGGTAATGTGTTGTTTGTGTTTTGTGTTAATTGCGAATTCTGATACTGTGAGTGTATTGTGTGTTTACGTTTGAGTGCATGAGAACGAGTTAGAGGTGTTACATGAGTGATTGTTGAAGTGTTGTGTGTTGGTAATGGACTTTCTATAATGTTATGTTGTGTATGCAACAGAGTTTCAATTTGTAAAGGGAGGATTGAGTGTTGTGTTTCATTTTGTGTTTGAATGGTATTAGTTGAAAATGTGTGATGTGGTTCTGAGTGATGTGCGGTATCTTCCGTTATGCTTAGAAATTTTCTAACTATGTGGCAAGTGTTGATAATGACTGCCTTTTGTAATTGTATGTATATGTTCTTATCTAACCCTAAAATGTGCAAACTGTGATGTATTGTTTTTGGTATAACTCCGGTTGCACTAAGAACAATGGGTACTGTAAGAGCAGTTCCCATTCTCCATTGCGTTTTAAGTTCCTGAGCTATATCAGTGTATTTGCGATGTTTCTCTGCGTGTGTATTGGCTAAATTGTTGTGTTGGGAACGGCAATATCTATTATGTATATGATTTTTTGTGTTTTATCTATAAGTGTTATATCTGGCCTATTGTTATATACAGTTTTATCTGTGAGTAGTGTCCTATCCCAATATAGTTTGTGTGTGGTGTTTTCAAGTACAACTTGCGGTGTATATTTGTAATAGGGTGTGTTATCAGTAGAAAGGTTATGTTTTGTGGCAAGTTTTTGGTGTATTATCTTAGCTACCTGATCGTGTCTGTGTTTGTATTCTGTTTGTGCTAGACGTGTACATGCTGATATAATGTGTTGTATGGTTTCTGGTCTTTGCGAACATTGTCTACAAAGATCATGTGTAATTGTCCTATCTTTAATTATGTGTTTTCTGTAATTTCGTGTGTAAATGACCTGATCTTGTATGGCAAACATGAAACCCTCTGACTCTGGGAAAATATCACAATATATAATATATATTATTATTATATAATTAATAATATATATTATTATTATTATTATTATTATTATTAACTAAAGTGGTTTCAAATACTTAATCAACAATCTCAAGTTTGGAAAAATGACACAAGAAGTAAGAATAAATTCAACTTGGTGGGCCCATAACTTGTAAGTTGTAAAGTAAAACTCTAAACCTCCCCTTTAATACAGTTTTTATTAACAAGAGGAACAGTGAAAAAGAAGATGAAATGGTTATGTTTTTATACAGGGTTATTAGAAAGTTTGGAGACGGCGATTTATTGTCGTTAATATTCATTTTAGGAAAAATTGTTCAATACAAAAGTTGTTTATGTAATTTTTATCTATACTAGGGAATACTTCAATTTTTGTGATCTGCAATTGTTTCTGAGTTACCCCGTTCCGCATAATTTTTTTAAATGCGAACATATTCCTTTTACCTCACTATTCGATAGAGGATTTTTTTCTCTATAAAACAGCACAAAAGAATTTTTTTTTCAAATTTATTTTAAGAACATTTTTTTTCCAAAAAACGCCTACATCAAGTAGGTAGGTGGTTTTATAATTCGACTGAGCCATTGTCAAATGACAAATGGAGGACAATTTGAACACTTACCTACTTTAAATTACTTAGTCATTAATTTGTTTTTAGTGATAAGATTTTGATTCATAACCTTTTTTTGTTTCCATATAGCTACTTCATGTGAATACTTGAATCAGCGTATTTTTGAAAAAAATGTTATTAAAATAAATGTTAAAAAAATTTCTTTTGTGCTGTTTTATAGAGAAAAAAATCCTCTATCGAATAGTGAGGTAAAAGGAATATGTTCGCATTTAAAAAAATTATGCGGAATGGGGTAACTCAGAAACAATTGCAGATCACAAAAATTGAAGTATTCCCAAGTATACATAAAAATTACATAAACAACTTTTGTATTGAACAATTTTTCCTAAAATGAATATTAACGACAATAAATCGCCGTCTCCAAACTTTCTAATAACCCTGTATAATAAGTACTAAATACTAAAGCTATTGATTTGCATTGTTGCTTTAGTACTTAGTACTTGTTATACAGGGTGTCTCCAAAAACACCTTACAACGCTTTAGGGTAGACTTATGGGGTAATATTAGACCGATATAACCCAATTTACCTCTATGCAAAAGTGCACCATTTCGGAGTTACAGCTCTTCAAAGTTCGTGTTTGAAAAACGTTTATTTATCATAAATGATAAACCGTTTAAGATAGGAATTTGAATTTTGGAATAATAATTACCCTTATCAAAAGCTATAATTGTACAAATTTTGGGGAAAAAAGACATACAAGAAATAGACCATCCGCATTATCGTTACTGTTAACAGTAGAATAATTTTTTAGTTCTTTACTAAAATATAAAATTCGCTGCACCAGATGAAAGGAAATTTCAAAATTAATAACTTTTGCCTCTTCACATTTTATCGTAAATTATTTGGTTTTCCAGATAAAAGGAAAAATTAACGCTAGGTTTTTCTAATAAAAGTGTTTAATTGCATATTATCTAGTAGCCGTAGACGCAGAACCAATCGTCTAAAACTTTCGAATTTGAAAGATTTTTGTGGTTTCGTATCAGGAAAGCGATAAGGGCGAAGTAAAACGCACTTTATGGGAAAAAGACTTCCGGCAAAAAACTCAATTTATTGTTATTCAAAGTAATTCAAAATCAATCGGTCGAACTTTTATTTTTTATTATGTATACGGCTACTAGATAATATGCAATTAAACACTTTTATTAGAAAAACCTAGCGTTAATTTTTCCTTTTATCTGGAAAACCAAATAATTTACGATAAAATGTGAAGAGGCGAAAGTTATTAATTTTGAAATTTCGTTTCATCTGGTGCAGCGAATTTTACATTTTAGTAAAGAACTAAAAAATTATTCTACTGTTAACAGTAACGATAATGCGGATGGTCTATTTCTTGTATGTCTTTTTTCCCCAAAATTTGTACAATTATAGCTTTTGATAAGGGTAATTATTATTCCAAAATTCAAATTCCTATGTTAAACGGTTTAGCATTTATGATAAATAAACGCTTTTCAAACACGAACTTTGAAGAGCTGTAACTCCGAAATGGTGCACTTTTGCATAGAGGTAAATTGGGTTATATCGGTCTAATATTACCCCATAAGTCTACCCTAAAGCGTTGTAAGGTGTTTTTGGAGACACCCTGTATAAAAACATAACCATTTCATCTTCTTTTTCACTGTTCCTCTTGTTAATAAAAACTGTATTAAAGGGGAGGTTTAGAGTTTTACTTTACAACTTACCATTTACCCCCTTTTTGAGACTTACGAACTTCTTCAACAATGCCATAACTTGTAGTTGGATGTAGATTAAATTCAAACCTTCCGAAGTTTGAAGTGTCAATCAATATAGCTCGAAATGGGGTAGAAAATTATATTACCTATAGCTTATTACGCACCTTTGGTGATATTAGAATAAATTCACTTTTCATAGACAAAGAAAAACTACTCTCATTTGCTAGCTTGATGTTTATTACAGACCTGTTACATGTTTGCACTTTAATAATTGATCTCACTTGCTCTACTTGTACCTTTGGTAATTATAACAATATCAAGTAATATGACTCAAATTTAATTTTTAAAATTAATTTAAGAATAACACTTATTATCCTTATAATTGCTTATGGGATTCTAAAACGTAAGTTTACAAAAAATTAATTATATCTTCGATATTTAGCTTCCAGGGAAAGCTCTTGAACAAGTATTGGGAACACTAAAATTGGCAACTGATCATGCAGATGTGTTCAATTTTTTGGAAACTAATACACTACTTAGCGCAATGGGATTGTACGTACTTCCTGAATATAGAGGACAAGGTATTGGATTTGAAATATTGTTGGCCAGGTACGTTAAAAACTAAACAAATTTAGTACCATTTCAGAAACGTACGTAGTACGTGCCGATATAGGAAATTGGTATTCATGGTGCTATGATTCAGTTCTTATTCAGTAGCTAAGTGCAATCGTATGTACATTATGCTTGTTACATGGATGGACTGTTCGCTTCGCACAGATAATACCAGGCCAGATCTGTTAATGGGGAAGTTGCAAAGGAAAAGGCCACTACCCAAGTAACACAGCGAGCGGTGAAATTGGTTATAATAACGTCATGGCAGCTAAGTTGTCTAGCGCAGCAACTGTGGCAGCACTTTAGCAGCGATGTGAAAGCGCGCTTGTTGCCAAAATGGCGAGTCTTAATCAAGCTGATAGGAGGTCTTCATTTGGTTGCAACCTGTAATGTTCTCCATAGAAGCGAAGTTGGCTATCATGGACAATATCACAGCTAGATGCATTCTCAGCTAAATTGTCTACTTCAAAGCGCTGCTGCCAAAGCGAAAATGTAAAGTTATTAAACAGCTTGCCAAAGAACATCCATTGAGGTACTGCCAAAACGTTTTCTCAGCCAATTTTTGGCTGTGGCTTGCTCGTTGGCGTGGTTTATGTGGTTGATAAAGTTTTACCCTGGTATAAATGATTTGCGTGTATTTTTACATTCTTTCCGATGTAACACTATAGCGCTTCCTTAGCTACTGTACTATAAATGGCTTTATCTGCATCTTGGGGAGGTTGTCCATCGATACCTCTATCACGCGTAGCGTGGTGCGTACTCACGAATCCAGTTGCTCAACCCGAGGAAAACCGGAGCCGTTTTCTTATGGTTGATTCTTATATGTTAGAGTAAATGATTCTGTTATCCAGATAGAAAAGAGCAAACTGCGCAGTAATGATAGGAAGATTTTCCTTGGGTGTTGGGCCATTAAATTTGAAACGTAAAGTGTGCGTTTTTCTTTTGGTATGAATGACATTACTCTGAATGAAGAAAGCGATGTGTGATTTCGATTCACTTCCTAACGGTACCAGTCGGCATTTTTATTAGAAGTTGATGGTGGAGAAGGCCTTTGACAGCGAAGTGAAGTAGGCAGCTTCTCCGGTGATGATAGAACTTAAGGTCCACAAAATCGATTAGTGTTGGAAGTTGCAGGAAAGCTCGTCGTGAAACGCTGGTTCAATGGGTCCAATTGCATTCGCCTTGCTTTTCAGAAACAATTCCTGGACCAGTATTACCGGCCGTGCGGGTTAGATGGCAGGAATCCTTCTAATAACTGCTAATTTTTGCATAAAACGTAAAAATATTGTGTAATCATTTTTTTATGTTACAGGAGACAAATGTGCGAAGCCTTGGGGATTAAAGCAGCGGTAACACTATTTTCGTCTACTATTTCGCAAGCATTGGCAGAAAAAGCCGGATATAAAGCCTTATACGAAATTTCATACCGAGACTTGAGAGACATTCATAAATATGATTATCCTGGTGTTGAGGAAAAGCATAAATTTCTAAAGTATATGTACATCGTATATTCGTAAAAATAGCTTTGAGATTATTCAACGTTATCGTTCGCTTTCCAATTATATAGTACTTGCATTATAGCTAACATTTCACTATTGTAACGACTAATTTAGAATTTGAAACGGAAATATACTAATCTTGGACTTATGATGTGTATCGTGATCGTGTGTGTGGTAAACTGAACATTTTTTTCATTCATTTATTACCTACCCTTATGATTATCATAGGAGATGACAATTTTCTATACTTAAATATAATTAATAAATAACTAGCCAAAATAAGAATAGATAAAGGTAAGTTTATAAAAGTTATTGTAAATAGTACCTAACCTATACCAGCTCCAGAATTACTTTTCTCAAACATTTTATTGTGACTCTACGATGTGAGTTAAAGCGCAATTATGAGAACAAATACAGCCTATTTAGGGAAAGCAATGAGAATTGACATTATAAAAACTTGGACTTTGTTTATATATGACATTATCATCATCATCAAGGAGCAGCAACTTTTTAAAGAACCAATCTATCATTTTTTGCTATAACTGTTGAAAACGGCCTTTTTTCAAAATTTTTATTTTAATAAATTGATAAAATTGTAATAAAATATAGATTTTAGTGGAATTACTTGCTATTTTTATAATATAACTACCATACTTTGTTTCGACAGTTGAATGTATTTAGGTATTGTCTGTCTGTACTGTTTCACCATCGCTTTCAACTTATTAAGTAAGTTGTACAATTTTAATAAAGTGCAAATTTCAACCTTAAAAGATCTTCCTGGCATGGGACCCCACAGACACAGGTACCAAGATATTGCTCTAGTACAATATAAATAGAACAATGAATTGTCACTGCACAATTTTTATTTAAGGATTGTTATGTATTAGCGTATTTACGATAAAAAATTATTTTTTTGTAGTCCTGCAAGAACAGTTCATCTGGTATGGATGTGTCGAGTTTATTAATGAGTGTGTCTCGTCTGTTGTGTAGCATTGTCTTTCACGTGTGTAACGTCATGCCACACTACAATTTATGTTCATTGTTTTCCAATATGTTTATTGGTATGTATTTGTTATATATGGTGTTTGTGTTTGCATCAATTTGTCTTTAAGTGCAAGTTCCTGGTTATAATATTTGCTATTGTCTCACGTCTATCTGTATCGTCTGTACCTGCGAGTATTTTCTACACCCCAGTGTTGTACCCCGTGGTTTCTTGGTCCTGATGACATTTCCTACATTTAGCTGCATTTATATTTTCTTCCATGATGTGCTTTCCATAGTTACTTGTGACTATTACTTTGTTTTGTATTGCTAAGGAAAAAGTTGTCCTCAAGTTGTGTATTTGTGCGTGATGGAGTGTGTTGATGATCATCAGTCCTCCTACCACCATCTTTCCTACTAATCGTCTGTCTCCCTATATATGAGTTTGCCTGCAGTTTTCTGAGTTCTGTCAGTTTCGTGCTTTTTACTCTATTATGTTCGTCCAGGTCCAGGTAGGTATTTGACCATTTGTTGATTCCAAAGGAGTAGATGAGTGTAACGTAAGTGTTTATTGCTTTAAAGATAGTTTTGGAGTATATAGTGTTTAGTCTGCTCGGTATTTGTTTTAAGTTTTACTTTGAAATGTGTACGATTTATACTTGTGTTTTGTTTAAATCCAAGATTATACTTTTTAGTGGTTCATTGACCTTTCTATACAGGGTGTCTCACGGTCGATGGTACGTTAGACGTTTACGGAAAACGGCACATTGGATTATTCTGAAAATTTGGATACATCAGTAGTTGCTCCTGATCTAACGATCTAAAATATTTTCACCGATGCAGTGTTGCCGCTTATACCAAAAAGTAGTATCAACTTTGTTATTTCAAATGAGACACCCTGTATATGTTAGCATTTTTCGATTCGTAATTATTTTCTGAGCCTTTTTGCCTAATAGGTTCCTATACCTATCTCCAACGGTTTTCGAGTTATTAATTATTTTCCCTATTTTTTATTCAAAACATAGCTCCAATGTAATGATTGTTACTTAGGTATTGGGATTCGTATAAACTTGAAATTTTGGTTATAGCATACCAAGGTCCTGTGTATTAGTTTGGTAAGGAGAAGTTTGTTTTGCATTATACAGGGTCGCTTTAAATTAATGATTTTGCCGCTAGGTACAAAAATGGTGAAAAGTCAATTTTTTTAAGTGGAACACCCTGTATATTATCAAACAACTTGAAAGACAATTAAAAACCCTTTCAAATGATATATCATATTCCTATACCTAAATAGTAAGGTTCCGAAGATAACATGAAGTTTCTATAAAAATTGGGATTTTGGCAGGTTTATCGTAGATACCAATGAAATGTCATTGTCAAATTTGATAATTAATAAATAATTTGTGTATTAATAATAATAGATTTGTGCATTTGTGCATTTCGAAAGTAACTGAAATGGAAGGAAATCGCTATTCAAAGGAAACTATTTATTCTTCATGGGCAATGTAATCAAATTATAACAAGAATATGTAGAAGGTTCACTGAAATGAACAAATCTATTATTATTAATACACAAATTATTTATTAATTATCAAGTTTGACAATGACATTTCATTGGTATCTACGATAAACCTGCCAAAATCCCAATTTTTATAGAAACTTCATGTTATCTTCGGAACCTTACTATTTAGGTATAGGAATATGATATATCATTTGAAAGGGTTTTTAATTGTCTTTCAAGTTGTTTGATAATATACAGGGTGTTCCATTTAAAAAAATTGACTTTTCACCATTTTTGTACCTAGCGGCAAAATCATTAATTTAAAGCGACCCTGTATAATGCAAAACAAACTTCTCCTTACCAAACTAATACACAGGACCTTGGTATGCTATAACCAAAATTTCAAGTTTATACGAATCCCAATACCTAAGTAACAATCATTACATTGGAGCTATGTTTTGAATAAAAAATAGGGAAAATAATTAATAACTCGAAAACCGTTGGAGATAGGTATAGGACCCTATTAGGCAAAAAGGCTCAAAAGTAATTACGAATCGAAAAATGCTAACATATACAGGGTGTCTCATTTGAAATAACAAAGTTGATACTACTTTTTGGTATAAGCGGCAACACTGCATCGGTGAAAATATTTTGGATCGTTAGATCAGGAGCAACTACTGATGTATCCAAATTTTCAGAATAATCCAATGTGTCGTTTTCCGTAAACGTCTAACGTACCATCGACCGTGAGACACCCTGTATATAGCTGTTATATTTGATAATCACACTGTATGCCTGTGTTATTTATGAACTGTTAGTCCATGTAGTCCATGATTGATAATGTATTGTGTTGGAAAGATAAAATTTAAAAATCAGCATCATTAAAATTAACTTCGCATAATATTCACCATAGAAAAGTAAGCCTACATGGTAAATAATCCATGCAAATAACCCATTCGTAATCTCAAAAAAATGGCTTCCATGTTCTTTGCGTTGAAATTTTCTTGGAAACGATGAATCCGTGTGCCGCCTTTCCATTTTTTAACGTTTTGACTCTGGATCAAAGTGACGAATGTTTTCAAAAATTTATCCGGATTCGTAATCATCTATCGCCAAATTAGTTTTCGAGTTTCAGAGGCCCAGTTCATCGTGCAAAATTTTGTCAACTGTGATCTATTGTGGACACTAGACAGTACTTCACGATTTCAGAGGTTATGCCAAGTCGGTCTTAACCTTTTGTAACAAATGCCTTCGGTTATTTCACGTTTCAATTAAGTAGTTAATACTAGATTTGACTGAATTGGGTACTGACATAACATAAATTAAAATCTCTTTCATTTAATCCAATTGGCATTTTTCGATTTCATCATCTTAATAGCGAAATTCTTGCCAAATAATAATAAATTTCTGCCTTATTCGCCGGTCATTAAATATCTGTTTTTGTAATAATGATGTGCATATAAATATTATTACTAAACAGATTTAATTTCGTACCACTTGACATCAAACTGTAGATATGATTGATAAACGACCATTTATCTCAAATTAAGACGTATTT
Source organism: Pyrocoelia pectoralis (assembly GCA_036250285.1). Taxonomy (NCBI): domain Eukaryota; kingdom Metazoa; phylum Arthropoda; class Insecta; order Coleoptera; family Lampyridae; genus Pyrocoelia; species Pyrocoelia pectoralis. Next base: position 48,100,453 of record CM070076.1, read on the forward strand.
GGATGGTAATATTAAGATACAACCATAATAAGTTCCTTTTAATAATTTCTTAACATTATAGACATAAACATGTTGATTGTAGTGTTGTTATGTTTATTCATTTTGTATTTTTTAATAACGCGATGGTTTCAATTTTATCAATTCAATCAGTATCTGGTGAAGATTCCTGGACCTAAACCATTACCAATATTGGGAAATTTATTTATTATTAAACAATACTCAGGTTTGTTGTGTTATTTGTTTGCGTTAATCTCAATGTGTCATACGTTCGTTATAAATAATTATTACAAATTACAATGTGAAATAAATTGTGCGGGGTTATTTGGCATTATGTGAAGGGTCACTTTCTAATGACAGCATTTTGAGTGAGCAGTCCCTTTGAACACGACGCAACAACTGGCGTGTCGTAAATATTTGATGCTCTATTCTGGGATTAAACCATTATCCTTAATAGGAAATGGTTAATAAAGCGAGAAGTGGAAGGCCCATAACTAGCTTTTTTTAATTACCTCAGTTAATTATCGTTGACTACTTTATATAACATTGTCTACTTGCAGAGGTGTTGACGGTATCAAAACGTTTGATCAAAGAGTATGGGGGATCTTTTGTGGTATATTTTGGACCCATGCCACGACTAGTAATTTGTGAACAAAAAACGGCAGAATTTGTGCTTAGCTCTCAAACAATTATTGATAAATCCTATGAATACAATTATTTCCATGATTGGTTAGGTACGGGCTTATTAACAAGTACAAGTAGGTACGATATCGACAGACCGATCCTATTAATTTTTCCAGTACTTTAAGGTAATAAATGGAAATCTCGAAGAAAATTATTGACACCTACGTTTCATTTTCAAATTTTGGAAAAATACATAACTATATTTAACAGTCAAAGTGATACGCTGATAGAAATGCTGAAAATGAAGGTGGATAAAGACCCGTTCGATATATTTCCGTATATTACACTTTGTACGCTTGATATCATTTGTGGTAGGTCGCCATCTTGCACAAATATTCCACCTAAAAACTTTTTGAATAGAAGCTGCAATGGGGCTAAAAATAAACGCTCAAAAAGATTCTACATCCCCATATGTAATGAGCGTAAAGGATATGTGTCGCATTATTTTTGAGAGAGCATTTTCGCCTTTTACAATGACAAATTTTACCTATAAATTTACCTCAACCTACAAACAGCAAACAAAGGTACTTTCAATAATACACGGATTTACAAACGCCATCATTCGCAGTAGAAAAGCAAATTTTGTAAGGAAATTGGCGAATGGTACCAATGATGCTGGACTCACAAAGCGAATTGCGTTTCTGGATCTTCTTTTAGAATACAATTTAACAGATGAAGCTATCAGTGAAGAAGTGGAGACGTTTATGTTTGAGGTCCCAAAATGGTTAAGTATACCTATCTTCCGGAAGTAATTTTTGAGCATTTCAGGGACATGATACTACAGCCGCCGGAATTAGCTTTGCTTTATATTGTCTTTCAAAAAATCCCGACATACAAGTGAGTGTTTTGTTCCTGATATAATCGGCACTTAAACGCATTTTTCTGTATAGCTGGCGGCAGTGGAGGAATTGAGAAGGATTTTTGATGACGATAATGAAAGGGCGTCCACATACCAAGATTTACAGGAAATGAAATACCTAGAAATGGTTATTAAAGAATCCTTAAGGTTGTATCCTCCCGTTCCCACATTCTCAAGAGTTTTAAAGGAAGACGTTGCATTCAGTTAGGTCTCAAAATGTAAAATTAATCGGTACAAATGTGTTTCTAGACGGAGCGATATTACCAAAAGGACTTGCTTTAACGGTATACACTTTATTTTTACACAGAGATCCACACATTTTTCCCAATCCCGAGAAATTTGATCCCGATCGCTTTCTACCTGAAAATGTAGCATCCAGATCGCCGTATGCTTACGTGCCATTTAGCGCTGGACCAAGAAACTGCATCGGTAAATATTATTTAACTATTTGTTGTAAACTTGTTTTACGTTTAAGGTCAACGGTTCGCTATGCTGGAAATGAAATCTGCAATCTCAAAAATGTTGAGAAAATTCGAGATTTTACCTGTTTGTGATCACGAACCAGACCTATGCATCGAAGTCATTTTAAAATCGTTCAACGGTTTACCCATTAGATTAAAGCCAAGATGTTTTTAAATATATTTTTATATTTTATACCTATATAGCATTATACCAAAGACTATTATTTTAAGTTGTAACATCCGAAAACGGCAGTTAGAACTCATTGAAATAAATAACTTTTCTCAGTTCAAATTTTTGATTTGGAACCCCAATTCATATAGTTATTGGCATTTCTTTGATTTTCGAAAAATCCCCATTACTTTCAGCATTTGCTTTCGGTTTTCTAAAACACTTGAAGTTACAATTATGTTCTATTTTATCAAATAACAAAATGGCGACCGATCAAAACTTTCAAATTAAGATATTTTGAAAACCACTCCATCGATTTTTGAAAATAAATCCTTAAACTATCTACTACAACATTTGTCTGAAACATTTTTTTTCGATATGTCCAAAAAAAGTTTTTATCCAAATTGAATTACAAGATAAATTTTCAAACTGCAACAATCATTTAAAACAACGACGTTTTTCAGTAAATGTAGGAGTACGTTATTGGACCCCGCATTCTCGTAACGTAAACCAATTGAATGGTGAAAATGTTAAAATTGATCTTGTAATTCAATTTGAATAAAAACTTTTTTGGACATGTCGAAAAAAAATGTTTCAGACAAATGTTACAGTAGATAGTTTAAGGATTTTATAAATGTTTTATTTTCAAAAATCGATCGAGTGGTTTTCAAAATATTTTGTTTTGAAATTTTTGATCGGTTGCCATTTTGTACTTTGTTAAAGTAGAAAATAATTGCAACTACAAACGTTTTAGAGAATCAAAAGCAAATGTTGAAAGTTTTTGTATTTTTTAAATATTTCTAATAAGGGAGTGATGACGATGTTTCGAAAAACAACAAAAAGGCCACTATTACTATGAACTGGGGCGCCAAATTAAAAATGTGTACTAAGAAAAGTTATTTGTTTCAATGAGTTCTAACTGCCGTTTTCGGGTGTTACAACTTAGTATTAACACCCTGTATAATCTTTGATTATACATAGCAAGTATAACCTAATAATTTTAAATAAATTTTAGTTTGTCATCTTGCTTGTGTCCTTAGATCCGTCTACATCAATTCCTACACTAAATATCACAGAATAAACATTACATTACAAGAGGTCTATCTCGGGATCTGAAGATCTGATCAAATAGAGATTCAAATTAAACAGTATTCTTATACGGGATAAATTAAAACAATGCATTCCTTCTCTACTTGAGTCGTAGGTAGAATCTTTTAAAGGTGATAGAACGACATTTACGCTATTGTTTATTGCTCTCCAATTTTTTGTGTTGAAAATTGTATGCAATTTTATAATCTGTCTCTGTTGAGAATGATGGATGTGATTCGTATTTTGGTGAACTCGGGACTTAAATAAATCATAGATGCTGATTGCTGCCTCATTTTGTAAAAGGATAGGGTGAGGTAAGTGATCATGATTTTATTTTATTACTGGCTATATTGGTCGTATGGAAGGTATTCGTCAGGTGTTTGCGACATAAATTTCATAGTAGCATTATTTTAACGCCTTTTTGCCTATTATGTAGACCCTATAGGATTGTCTTTAGATGTGTCATCAGTTAACTTCTAGGCTTTTTGGATAGTTCTTGTAAGTATATTCAAGATTCTTCATGTAATGCAAGATCTAGGTATATTTTTTGTATCGCCCGTTTTTGTTAGCAGAGGTCCACCCAAACACAAACAATAACTAAATAGGTCAAAACATTTTTCCAACATGCCTATTGTTCGAGCTTCTTTGTGTAGTCGGTAGGCTATTACGTCACTCTTTTTTGCAGATTAGCTATGTATATTTTTTGAAGTCGTATCCTCTATTAATAGGTCGGGGTGGTTACCTAAAACTTGGCGCACCACCCTGGACACCACGGGTCAATACATGGTCTGTCAACATTGTCCATCCAGACGAAGTGTATTGTTGGTGCCGTAAGATTTTGTGCAAACTGTTGACCACAATACGATATCTGTGGATCACGATATAAATACTAAAGATAGGATGTTGCGCATGGTGGGCGGTCCGCAAATATGACGCGTGACGTCACTTGTAGAGTGAATTACATTTGAGGAATACTCATTTGATGTGTTTTTCGTCTGTACCGAGTTTATTTTTCGAGATACAAAAAATTTCATAAGATCAAATATGCTCCTTATGATGTCTTTTATATGCTAAAAATAATAGGGTAACTCAATCTCTCTCGGTTAACCTGGAAAATACTTGTATAAAATATCATAATTACATCTGATGGTGTTTGCGCCGCGACGACACAAAAACGGTGCTAGATAGAGGAAAATTGCATATGAACAAATTTGTAGAGCACAAAATTTACTAAAGAAAAGTCCGTGGTAGGGTGTCACGATCTTCGATAGTTAAATAGTTACAGGTGTCCAAAATGATGCAAACGTTATTCGCGCAACTGTCCACACCGCTTTTTCCCAAACTAATGGAGATAATTACACCCTCCCGCGGACTTTTCTTTAGTAAATTTTGTGCTCTACAAATTTGTTCATATGCAATTTTCCTCTATCTAGCGCCGTTTTGGTGTCGTCGCGGCGCAAACACCATCAGATGTAATTATGATACTTTAAGGTACAAGTATTTTTCGGGTTAACTCAGAGAGATTGAGCTACCGTATTATTTTTAAGATATAAAAAACACAAAATGAATTTTATCTTAATTTTATCATATTTTTTTTTATTGGTTCCCTACTTTACCTTTTTTTATTGGTGCCCGTTACCTTTTTTGTTATGTTCAATAAATAAATAAACGGTACATTTTTCCACCTTGTGTTATGATGTTCATGTTTCCGCAGATCAACAGGTAACCATTTTTTTTAAATGTAAATTACCACAAGGTGTTAAAAAAATAGAGTTATGTGCGAAATTGTCTTGAATCCATCAATCAAATCACCCGCTTTCTCCTCGAACGCTGCGAAAACCATTATATATTTTAGACAGAGAAAAAATGAACTGAATCAATTTCGTAATGCACAAAATTTACTACAAAACAGTCCGCGGGAGGGTGTAATTATCTCAATCCCTAGCTCAATCTGTCTGAGTTAACCCGAAGATACTTGTATAAAGTATCATAATTACATCTGATGGTGTTTGCGCCGCGACGACACAAAAACGGCGCTAGATAGAGAAAAATTGCATATGAACAAATTTGTAGAGCACAAAATTTACTAAAAAAAAGTCCGCGGGAGGGTGTAATTATCTCCATTAGTTTGGGAAAAAGCGATGTGGACAGTTGCGCGAATAACGTTTGCATCATTTTGGACACCTGTAACTCTTTAACTATCGAAGATCGTGACACCTTACCGCGGACTTTTCTTTAGTAAATTTTGTGCTCTACAAATTTGTTCATATGCAATTTTCCTCTATCTAGCACCGTTTTTGTGTCGTCGCGGCGCAAACACCATCAGATGTAATTATGATATTTTATACAAGTATTTTTCAGGTTAACTGAGAGAGATTGAGCTACCCTATTATTTTTTACATATAAAAGACATCATAAGGAGCATATTTGTTCTTATGAAATTTTTTGTATCTCGAAAAATAAACTCGGTACAGACGAAAAACACATCAAATCAGCATGTCGCAAATGTAATTCACTCTACGGGTGACGTCATGCGCACGGTCTGACGAAATCTGAACGTCGGAGCATCCGGCCCTGTCTGTGGATGGTACATCCCACTGAACACAGTACATCCATCAAACGTTTCTAAATGTTGCATAAGGGTTACAAATGAAACATTCCTAAGAAACATCTAAGACACATTACTGGTACATATTCCTGTCGAAAGCGAATAAATGGTAATGTCTAATAAACGTTTCAATTGATATGTTACATAAAATACAAAACATACACATTACAACATGAACGTTTTAGATATGTATCCAAAAATACATCTTTGTGATGTATTTTTTTGGAATGTGATAACGTATAACATTTTAGAAACGTTACAAATGTGATGTTTCGTTTGAAACAACAAAAAAAACAAAATAGCAAAGTTAACGTTACGGAGTTGTGTTTAGTAGTGTTGTACCAGAAACCTTATCAGTTGAAACATATCGTAAGAAACACATCATACACGTTTCGGTGTGAACGTTTTAGATATGTATCCAAAAATATATCTCTGTGATATATTTTTTGGAATGTGATAACTAAATCTAGGATGCCTTTTTTTATAAATGGACAAACATAAGGCAGGCCCTATTTAAAATCCGTTTTAGAGTACGCACTTTCCAAAAATGCAAACTTTATTCTGCCTTTTTTGGTTTCTGTTAGTTTTATTTTGCGTTTTTTACCTTTTTTTTTTGATATTTTCGCGTAAGTATTTAGTACCTTTTCTGTAAATTTTTTTTTAGTTTTTTGAAATGTAAGTAGGTAGGTAAGTATTTTTTAATTTTTAGAGTTTATATAGGTATATTTTTCTGGGTAATTTCTAAGAAAGCAAATTGATTGAAAGGGAAAGGAATTTGGTATACAAACTGAATACAAACTTTGTCTATAATATTTAAGCCTTTTACAATAATAACTCGGATGAGTCGTTTTCCTTACTTTGAAATATTTACCATTGTATTATTTCTACCTGCAAGCTGCACCTACATACAGTCTTTGTTGAAATTGCATCCCTTAGTTATTATGCCTTGTTAAGCGTATTTTAATTAGCCAGAAAACTTTATTGAAAAAGAATACCAGCAGATAGCATCTATCAAGTGTAATTACTTTTTCAAATAAATGTTTGTTTGTCTATATTTAAATTGAATATGTATGTGTTGATTTTATCTCGACAGTTTTCGCTTTTCCGTGCCATTTTTGTCCTTTTTGTCTTTTTAGATGCTTTTTTTAAATTATTTTTTATGCCTTTTGCCTGCCTTTTTTAAACTTTCATTTTGTCTAACTATCCTAGCTTTAGTGATAACGTATAACATTTTAGAAACTTCATTAAAAATGTGATGTTTCGTTTGAAGTCATCTTTCAAAGTTAATGTTACTTGTATTTAGTAGCGTTGTACTAGAAACCTAATCACTTGAAACATATCGTAAGAAACTAAAAATACACGTTTCAATGTGAGTGTTTTACATATTTATCCAAAATTACAATTTAGTGTTTAATTGGAACGAAAAATTTCCGTTTCCAAAAATAGATTTATTCATCATAAGTAGATGGGTAATATTGCACATCTAAATGGCTTATTTGCCAGCGTGTCGGTAGCTCAGGTAGTTTGCGTGGCTGTTTTCTGAATTCCTAAACAATTAAGCGACCGATGTTCGAATCCCACTTGAAGCAAAAGGATTTTTCATCATCACCGATCTTCTTCGAGTCTACACTAAAAGAATTTTGGGGGCCCTGGAGAACAAGCCACCGGAGTACATGGGGCCCTGCAGGGCCTGCATACTGGGAAAAGAGCCCCTCGGAGCAGTTGGGGCTCTCGGTACCATAGTTTCTACCACATCTCAATTTTTTTATACTCAGGTATGTTTCAAATGAAACATATATGAGACATTTCAAATATTCACGTATGAAACATTTATAAGGACACATTTCTCCTACATATCAATAAATTACTCTCCGATATGTTTCTTGAAACATATATAAAATGTTTCGATGTAACGTTTCTGTGTTGTTTCAAATCTAGGTTTCTGAAGGCGGACATTAAACATCTATGTTATGTGTATGATACGTTTCTGTCGCTGTTTCGGAGATGTTTCATGTTGCAGAGATACGTTTCTAAAATATTTCAGAAAGGTTTTTTTGCACTGTGGGATGTTACTCGTTTTACGGTTAAACTTAAAAAAACAAACCTATTCAAATACAGCGCGATTGGCATCGAAATTGTGTTTCTAAATTTCGCTTCAAGAACATGGACTGTAATAACAGAATCCAGATACAGCACTATAGACAAAGAAGACTTTAGCAATTATTTTCGCAGTAAAGAAGTTTGACGCAATTTCGGTCCAAAGAAGGTCTAAAACTAAAATTTTTAATTTGTGGAAAAACTGGCCTATTTTCAAAGTACCGTAATTCGATAACCAATTGACCTACAGAGCTCCGATTGGGTTTAATTTATCACAAATTTAATGTTCTTTAAAAACGTACAGAATAGCTTTTGCAGAAGAGTGCATGGATTAGGAGATGTAGAGCAGAGTCTGAAACAAGTCCAAAAATCTCGTGGTTTTTCGTGTGTAAAAATTTTTCCAAAACTTTTTGAGAGTAACAAACTTGGGTATACATGGCCCTAATGGCTCCAAACAACATTAAAAAATCAGAGATACATCATGTTTTGCGAATTTAGCGATTTTTTGTGTCGATTTTGACTGCACTATTTGACACGGTTTTAGATTATGCCAGCAATGCACTTTTGTAACAAATGCCTTCGGTTATGTCACGCTTCAACTACCTACTAAAAACTAGTTTTGACTAAAATTGGGTGCTGACATTACATAAATTAAAATCTCTTTCATTTAATCCAATTCGCATTTTCATCATCTTAATCGCGAAGTTTTTGCCCAATAATAATTAATTCGTGCTATAATAGTCTATCATAAGATATGTATATGTGTTTTTGTAATAATGTGAACATAAATATTACTTTATAATGGTTTTGTGTTTCTAGCTGTAGTCTGTTGATTAATTTATAAGTTTGGAAGAGATTAAAGCAGCTAATTTGGTTTTCTTGTTATGTATGTAATAGAAAGGAAAGGAAAATCATTTCTTGCTCTACATAACTACCATTGACATTGTTAATTGGTATATTTAAAATAATCAGTTGACGTTTCGCCTAATTTATGTAAGCTTTTTCGAAACTAGTCAACAAATATGTCAACTGATTATTTTAAATGTATTAACAATGGTAGTTATAGAGCAGGAAACGATTTTCCTTTCCCTTTTATTAAATACATAGGTAACAAGAAAACCAAATTAACTGTTTTAATCTCTTCCAAACCTATAAATTAATCAATAAATATTACTAAACAGATTTAATTTCGTAGTCCTTGACATGAAACTGGCCATATCTCAAATCAAATATTTGGTCGGGTGGTAATATTTAAGTTGCGCACATAATAATTTCTTTTCATTAATTTCTTAAAATTATAGACACAAATATGTTGATTGTAGTGTTGTTATGTTCACTCATTTTGTATTTTTTAATAACGCGATGGTTCCATTGTTATAAATTCAGTCAGTATCTGGCGAAGATTCCTGGGCCTAAACCATTACCCATATTGGGAAATATATTTCTTATTAAACAATGTTCAGGTTTGTTGTGTTAGTTGTTTGTGTGAATCTCAATGTGTCATACGATCGATATAAATAATTAAAAATTACAATCAGCATGATTTTGATATTTAGTGAAAGTTATCTTTAAGGGTCACTTTCTTTATGATAATATTTTCAGTGAGCAGTCCATTTAAACACGACGCGACGCGTTGTTACGTTATGAACATTACTATCGTGAATGTTATCGTTTGAGACGGTCCTAAGTTTAACGTTCGATAATAATAATCAATGTGGGTTGTTCTAATTTTTCTTCTAATTTCGTTACTGTGGCCTATCAGATTATGGCTTCAACAACTGAAGTGTCGTAAATATTTGATGCCCTATTCTGGGCCTAAACCATTACCCTTAATAGGAAATGTGCGTTTATTCAGGTTTAATGCAGGTTAATATACAGCTTCTCTTTGTGTTGCAATAACTTTTGAGTTGTTCAGTCACAAGTGAGAAGTAGAAGTCCCATAACTAGCCTTTTTTTTAAATTGTCACAGATAATTACCGTTTAGTACTTTATACATATAACATTGTCTACTTACAGATATCTTTACGGTATCAAAACGTTTGTTCGAAGAGTATGGGGGATCATTTGTGTTATATTTAGGTCCCATGCCACGATTAGCAATTTGTGAACCAAAAACGGCCGAATTTGTGCTTAGCTCTCAAGCAATTATCGATAAATCCTATGAATACAATTATTTCCATGATTGGTTAGGTACGGGCTTATTAACAAGTACAGGTAGGTACGATATCGACAGACCGATCCTATTCATTTTTCCAGTATTTTAAGGTAATAAATGGAAATCTCGAAGAAAATTGTTGACACCTACGTTTCATTTTCAAATTTTGGAAAAATACATAACTATATTTAACAGTCAAAGTGATACGCTGATAGAAACGCTGAATATGAAGGTTGATAAAGAGCCGTTCGATATATTTCCGTATATTACACTTTGTACGCTTGATATCATTTGTGGTAAGTCGCCATCTTGCACAAATATTCCACCTAAAAACTTTTTCAATAGAAGCTGCAATGGGGCTAAAAATAAACGCTCAAAAAGATTCTACATCCCCATATGTAATGAGCGTAAAGGATATGTGTCGCATTATTTTAGAGAGAGTATTTTCGCCTTTAAAAATGGTAAATTTTATTTATAAATTTACTTCAACGTATCAACAGCAAACAAAGGCACTTTCAATAATACACGGATTTACAAACGCCATCATTCGAAGTAGAAAAGCAAATTTTGTAAGGAAATTGGCGAATGGTACCAATGATGATGGATTCGCAAAGCGAATTGCATTTCTGGATCTCCTTTTAGAATACAATTTAACAGATGAAGCTATTAGTGAAGAAGTAGAAACGTTTATGTTTGAGGTCCCAAAATGATTAAGTACATATACCTATCCTCCGGAAGTAATTTTTGAACATTTCAGGGCCATGACACTACAGCCGCCGGAATTAGCTTTGCTCTATATTGTCTTTCAAAAAATCCCGACATACAAGTGAGTGTTTTATTCCTGATTTAATCGACACTTAAACGCATTTTTCTGTATAGCTGACGGCAGTGGAGGAATTGAGAAGGATTTTTGATGACGATAATGAAAGGGCGCCCACATACCAAGATTTACAGGAAATGAAATACCTAGAAATGGTTATTAAAGAATCCTTAAGATTGTATCCTCCTGTTCCCATATTCTCAAGATTTTTAAAGGAAGACGTTGCATTCAGTTAGGTCTCAAAATGTAAAATTAAACGGTACAAATGTGTTTCTAGACGGAGCGATATTACCAAAAGGACTTACTTTAATGGTATACACTTTATTTTTACACAGAGATCCACACATTTTCCCCGATCCCGAGAAATTTGATCCCGATCGCTTTCTACCTGAAAATGTAGCATCCAGATCGCCGTATGCTTACGTGCCATTTAGCGCTGGACCAAGAAACTGTATCGGTAAACATTATTTAACTATTTGTTGTAAACTTATTCTACGTTTAAGGTCAACGGTTCGCTATGTTGGAAATGAAATCTACAATCTCAAAAATGTTGAGAAAATTCGAGATTTTACCTGTTCGTGATCATGAACCAGACCTATGCGTCGAAGTTATTTTGAAATCGTACAACGGTTTACCCATTAGAATAAAGCCACGATGTTTTTAAATAACTATATCATTGTATACTATATAGCATTATACATAGCAAGTATAACCTAATAACTTTAAATAAATTTTAGTTTGTCATCTTGCTTGTGTTCTCAGATTCGTCTGCATCAATTCCTACACTAATGTACCTTGGTAAAAAAAGGGCCAGTCTCCATTTTAATGGTATTGAGAAAACAAGTGTTTTAGAATGCTTTGATTTGAACGTACTGATTTACGATTCAGAAGCTGTTATTCCGACACATATTAATTGAGTGGGGAATACTAAATAGTGTATATTTTGAAGTAATGTAGAGATTTTGAGTTTTTCTATTAGTTACAATAATAAAATGGACCTTGGCCTTGGTAAAAATGAATATACGAATTGGACAATAGCCTTAGTATTTTATTAAGTCTATGATGTTTTAGCAATAACTGAAAAATCTAACTTATTAATTAATTAATCGATGATATTAAGATCAGGAATATCTTCAAGATCAAGTTCACCAGAGGTTTTGAGATTTTCATAAAATGGCTTATAATAATCACTAATGTACGAGGGGAGATTTTTATATTATCTACCTAGCCATGACGAAAACAAGTGACTATCGCAATTTTTTGTTGTCAAGTTGTTGTGACATTTTTACGGTTACTAACCAAATTTGGTTCACTTCCAATAAGTTTTGTTGTTTTTGTGGTGCCATAACTGACAAAAAATGAGTGAAATTCAGCTAGAACATAGAAGCGTAATTAAATTCTTGGCGAAGGAAGGAAATGAACCCAAAGATATTCTGCAAAGGATGATTAATGTGTATGGGGAAGATTTTGCAATAAAATTTTGGTCCAAACAATTTAGATGGGGTAGTGAATCAATTCAAGATGACCCAAGATGCGGAAGGCCTGTTGAAGCAAGACCAAGGAAAACATCCAGAAAGTTGAGGTTATGGTCCCAGCAGATCGAAGAATAAGAGCTGTAATAATCGCTGCTGAAGTAGCGATATCGGAAACTACAATCTTAAAAATTTTGCATGAAGATTTAGGAATGAATAAGGTCTCGGCGCGTTGGATTCCGAAATTGCTTAGTTCCGAACAAAAGCTGTGTCGACAAGAAATTTGCGAAGAAAATGTCAGAGCTTTGGCTGAAGACGAAGAGTTGTTTTTGAAAATCATGACAGGGGATGAAACGTGGGTGCATCATTGGAATCCACCTACAAAACAAGAATCCACAAGGGATCTTGAAAACTGCCATACAACAAAAAAGGCCCCACAACTGCGATCAAAAGATTATGCTGCTTCATGACAATTGCAGAGTCCGCAAAGCTCGCAAAGTCCGTGAAGTAATTGACGAATGCGGTTTTGTAGAGATGGAACATCCAACCTACAGCCCAGACTTGGCACCGTGTGACTATGACTACTATTTCCAAATTAAAAGAGCACTTGAGGGGACGCCGTTTTGCTGCGGATAAAGACGTGAAGAAAGCGGTGGAGAAGTTTTTTGAGGACTTATCAAAAGAATTTTTTTTGGAAAGCATCGCCTTATTGGAAAAACGTTGGCATAAATGTGTGACCGTTAATGGATCATATGTTGAAAAATAAAATATTACTTTTCTCCCAACTCTTTCCTTTCATAACTAGGTAGATAATATAAAAATCTCCCCTCGTATTATGTAGCAAAGTAGCTCTAACAAATTCTTAACTTTTTCATTGGCTAAGGATAAGGATTCTAAATTCATCGGTTGTGGCTGATTTACTTCCATTTCACTAATCCTTGTTCTGCGACTGCCTCTTCTTAAGTCGACCATTTTTAAAGTTTTATCACTTCTAAGACTGGTTTTGTAAAACAACTGCCATTCATCATCTTGAGTAAATTTTCATCCGAGGAATGTTCTCTCCTTTCTCGTTTTTCTTACGATGTACTAATTTATCACCGAGTAAACTGCTGAACTGTAGAAATTCTTTTTGATGCATTTCAACAACCTCAAGGGAGGATTTCGCTGTACTACTTTTTATAAAATTGCACCAGTCATGAGGAACTTCGATTGCAACAGTAGTTTTTTTCTTAGATTTTTCAATCATTGTGTCCTTTTGCTCATTACTGTAGGTACACATTCACTTTCAAGCATTATTAAGCACAAAGAATTATTGTAGGTAAGTACATATGAGTTGGTAGTCATGCTTTCTTAATTTAACATGTGTACTTTTGAAAGACAAATAATAATTAATGTTAATTCCCATACATAATCCAAATCCTATTTCTAAACAATTATAATAATTTATGTTGGACCGAAGATTACTCGTCTTCATGCAATATACAAGTTCAATTTGACGTGAATCACAGCTCACCTTTTATTACTTAAACGTGAAAGTAACCCTAACAAGTTTTAACAAAGAAACATGATAACACACCGTTATATATAACACTGTCGGAAGTTAAAATCGATCAGTATACAACGACTTTTGTAGTGATCGGGAATGTGTTTACATAAATTTCGAAAGTGACTCTCCGCGTTCGTGTTTTTCAATTTAAAGATTTGTGCCTGTGCTATTACTTAATTAATTAGATCGCATAAACGTTGTTTAATTATTGTTGTGGATTCCAGGAAAACAGTTGATAAAGACGTCATTAAGGGTAAGTCAGTGATATGGAAATGCTTCAAAATTTGCTCATTTCTATCTTTTTTGCATTGCAGACGGAACAGTGACGTAACGTAAGTGATTTATTACCGCTATATTTTTTGAACTGTTTGTAAATGGCAACGAGGGTGCATAGAAAAAAATACAGTGTGTCTAATTTAAAAGGATCTACATGGTGATAATTGATTAAACGAAAATGGGAAAAGAAGCCCTTTTTAACGTTTTTAAACTTTTTTTAAAATTCAGATCAATATGTCAAATACCATAAAAGTCTGGTCTCATTGACATTATTTTGAATAATTAAAATATCCATTTGTTGATGTCAGTATTTCTCCTTACAAACAATAACCGGTTCAGATTATAAATTGATCGTAAAGTTAAAATCTTTAATTGTACAACCGGTACAGAGGACACACTGTATATGAGAAATTAATACGATTACTGCTCCGCACTCATTTAAAAGCACAATGATCGATTTATTTGGGCATATTAATGTGTTTTTTTGGATATTATTTGAATGTATTGACAATTTGTGTAAATTTTTGCTTTACAGGTAGCACAAGGTAGGTCATTATTTTTTCTATGTTTATTGAATTGCTTTTTGTGTTGGTTGCCCCAAATATTGTTGTGCGTAGACAAAAATGAATATTTGAACAGTTACAATTGAAATGATATTTGAATGTATTCTTGTATTACAGGTTATATAGGGTAAGTCATTTTATTAGTATAACCTCTGTATTTTTTGAAATGTTTTTAAAATTGGGTTCATAGTATTGAACTTAAATATTATTCGTATACACTATACAGAATTGAATATTTGAAAGGTTACAATTGAAATGACATTTTTATATGTTCTTGTATTGCAGGTTATACAGGGTAAGTCATTTTATTGCTATAACCACTGTATTTTTTAACTGCTTTTTAAATTGGGCACATACTATTGAACCCAAATGCGTATAAAGAAATGAATATTTGAAAAGTTACAATTGAAATGACATTTTTAAATCCATTGTGGTTGGAAGAATCTCACAAAAATTAAATAAATCAAACTCACAACCTCCACCACCAATGACGTTGTTATGTTTTTTAAGGTAAGTACCCGAAGGTACTGAAACTGCAGTAGTGCACACTACAGGAAACACATTTTGACGGTTAAAAGATTGTAAACAACCTCGTTATCTAACCTTAAACGTAGGAGACAATTTTTTATGATTAAATTAATAATGAAGGATTTTTGAGGGTGACTAAGTTGCAACATGTTTCGGAATAACCAGGTTCCATTATCAAGCGGGAAAGATTAACAATAAGGGTAGGTAGTAGGTACATCTAATAGCTAAAAAAACACTAATATCTTAAACAACCACTTACCTAAGGGGAAAGACTTAAATATTAATGACTTAACATTATTAGCAAATGTAAAAATTTAAATTAGAAACAAAACCACAAAATAAGGCCTAAAGGGCCAGCGATGATTTAGATTAAACATTTTAATAAACATTAAAATTAAAACGTGACCAAAAGTCCAAAACAGATGGTCTTACAAACGGCGAATAACAATAAATGGCGTTAACATGAAAAGTTAAGGAACCTTGACAAAATTAAATACAGGATGGACACAAAGTTTAAAAATCTAGATGAACATATAACTGATGAGGTCATTATGCAAGTCAGTGATTTCGTTTGTAGTTTGCATTGCTGCAGTTTCAGTACCTTCGGGTACTTACCTTAAAAAACATAACAACGTTTATTTAATTTTTTATGACATTTTTATATGTTCATGTATTGCAGGTTATACAGAGTAAGTCATTTTAATGCTATAACCTCTGTATTTTTTGAACTGTTTTTAAAATTGGGTTCAAAGTAATGAACTCAAATATTATTCGTATACAGACTTGAATATTTGAAAGGTTACAATTGAAGTGGCATTTTTATATGTTCTTGTATTGCAGGTTATACAGGGTAAGTCATTTTATTGTTATAACCACTGTATTTTTGAACTATTTTTTAAATTGGGCTCATACTGTTGAACCCAAATGCGTATACAGAATAGAATATTTGAAAGGTTACAATTGAAATGACATTTTTATATGTTCTTGTATTGCAGGTTATACAGGGTAAGTCATTTTATTGTTATAACCACTGTATTTTTGAACTATTTTTTAAATTGGGCTCATACTATTGAACCCAAATGCGTATACAGTATAGAATATTTGAAAGGTTACAATTGAAATGACATTTTTATATGTTCTTGTATTGCAGGTTATACAGGGTAAGTCATGTTATTCCTATAACCACTGTATTTTTGAACTATTTTTTAAATTGGGCTCATACTATTGAACCCAAATGCGTATACAGAATAGAATATTTGAAAGGTTACAATTGAAATGACATTTTTATATGTTCTTGTATTGCAGGTTATACAGGGTAAGTCATTTTATTGTTATAACCACTGTATTTTTGAACTAATTTTTAAATTGGGCTCATACTATTGAACCCAAATGCGTATACAGAATTAAATATTTGAAAGGTTACAATTGAAATGACATTTTTATGTTTTTGTATAGCAGGTTATACAGGGTAAGTCATTTTATTGCTATAACCACTGTATTTTTTACTGTTTTTTAAATTGGGTTCATAGTGTTGAACCCAAATATAATGCGTATACTGAAATGAATATGTGAAAGGGATATAGGTTACAATTGAAATAATGTTTTAAGTAGGTACAAACCGAGTATGTCGCGATATTTTTATACTTACAAACTAAAGTACGTACACTTCAAACGTAGTCATTTCTGAAACGAGAGTACTAACCACAGAAATAAATTCTGCTCCATGAAAAGGTTGTCATAACAAAAGTCTTCCATTGCGTTATCCATTTCTTCTTAATTAATTCATTGTTGGATATATTTTTTTCCCACATCATCATCAATTTGTAGATGGTGTTCTTCTGAGGTAAACGATGCATTTTTTTCAAATCGAGCTCGTCGATTAAGAAAATTGAACTAACACTAATCTCGTACTTACGCAATTTAAAATTATTTTCGTGTCGAGTTACGGTTTTCGCGTTTTTTCGGCCGGATTTTACAAGTGATGTGCAATAAGTGATAGAGCAGAAGTTATTAATTAATGACTTCTAAATTTTATTTAATCAAAGTAAGTATCACATTATTATTTAACGTAAGTATATATTGAATTTTGTTTATTACTATATTTAATAACACCGAACAGGAGGTTAAAAGCAAACGAGGCTTCTTTGGGCCAAAAGAAGCCTTTCGACTGTACATTCCGTTAGTCAGATCTGGGTTGCTTGGCTTGGAAGTGCCTTTCAGGCTTTGGTTTGTATATGACCCCTGAATTATTTTGGTTGGTAAGTCAAGTCGCAATGTTGTTGGTATTTTCTATACCCTATTCCCTACGTAGGTAGGGTCTTTTACACTTGTGTCCAGTGTCTTGCATCATTTTTTGATAATTCGAGTGATGCTGTATTTTTACTTCATCTGTGAGCTCTACTCACTTCATTTTCTTGGGATGTAAAACATCGTTTTTTGTCTTGCATAATTGGATTTTTGTACCATGAAATTAATGCAGTTCAAAAGCTTAGGGCAGTCAATCCTGTCGTTGCGTATTTTATAAAGCAGTAGTAAGGCGGATTAGTTCCTTCTATGTTCTAAAATCTAGAGTCCACTTCCGCCATCCTTCTTAAATGTTTTGTTGGGTAATCCCTACGACACTGCTTTTTTTTACTTTACAATAGAAATATCTAAGAAATTAAATTCAAAATTGGAATTCCAAATAATAAACTCGCAATTATAATTTTGTACATTCATAGTTCAAAAATTAAAACGTAATAAAGAAAAATTGGCAGTGCCATTTGAAAAATCAAGTTAAGTACCTTTTATACAAATTTTGTAAATTAAGGTAGTGTCACACATTCGCACCAGAATTGACCAAGGAATCCAAATATGGAATAATTTAGAGGTGGTTCTATTTAAAAAATGCAACTTTGATATAAATCACCCTGTATAAGCGATTCAAGTGAAAATATTTTGGGTTTGTAGCCTTAAGGGTTCGTTATGTTCGTTAATAAACCCACAATCTTCCACCCACACACTAATGGCCCACTCTGTATACATATAATATTTTGCATTATAATTTATCCAAAATATTCTCTACTGAAACAAAATTAAATTAATACCGAAATTCCGGATTTAAATACTGCACCAATTTTGTCCGAAATCCCGGTTTTCGAAATTCCGGAATTCCGGTATTGTAAGCCCTGCCGAAAATGCTTTCAAATTTTTTCCAATTTTCTCCAATTTTTTCAAATGGCATGGCATAAATTTTAATACAAATAAATGTGGGGTGTGAGTGCCAAAATCTGTTGTATTTAAACATTTTTTACTGGATCGCAAATGAAAATCTTAAACACAACAGGTATCTGTGCTAAACAATTATGTTATAGTGCATTTGGTAAAAAGCCGAAGTAATAAATCAACTACTTCAAGTACTATAGTATGGTATTTTTGCTATACGAGCGGCACATCAGTTTTCAATAATAAGTTTTGCAAATATCGGAAACATAAAATGAAAATGACGCTTCTTTTGTACTAAGACCACCAAACAATAGGAGACCCTTTAAAAATGACCGCGTTGACAATAGGAAACCCTCATTAAGCTCCCAGCTAAATCCTTCGGCAAAGGGTTCATAGGCGTCGAAAGTGGGTAATTTGTAAAAGAGTGAACAATAACACTCCATACAATTAATAAATTAGAATTTATTTACAAGTTTTCTCATTTACACTGAAATCTGCCTGACAGGCTGATTTATTACTCCGGCTCTTTACCAAATGCACTACCTATGGATACTTTCCTGATGATTCCCAGACCAGACAATATTCTTTTTACAATTCACACATTATTTTCTCACTTACTTACTATAAGGGTCTAGGGTCTACATTTCGGCTTATAAACAATATAGAATTGAGTTCACTCCTGCTTTTTACATGTTTTCTTCAATGATTTCATATCTTTTGTCTGGTCTCGCAGTTGGTTTCATTTTACCTTTTCTTTTTTCGAAACTTCCGCCCATAAGTGCCTTAAATTTGAGTTGTGGGTTGCCAAAAATTGCTAAATTTAAGCATTTTTTTACTGGATCACTAATGAAGTGTTTAAAAGAAGGTATTTGTGTAAAACGTAGAAGAAGACAGAGTCCAGATGATTCCCAGATTGTCATTTTTTAGTATTTCCTTGCTTAATCAAGACCAATTTTAAATAGAGTTTACTCCTGGTTTTTAGATATTTTCTTCCATGATTTCCTATATTTTGTCTGGTCTCGTAGTTGGTGTAATTTTACCTTCTCCTATTTCTAAACTTCCGCCCATAAGTGGCTTAAATTTGAGTTGTAAGTTGGCAAACATTGTTCAATTTAAGCATTTTTAATTGGATCACTAATGAAATGCTTAACAGCAGGTGTTTGTGTAAAACAACGAAGTAGATACTTTCCAGAAGATTCTCAGACCAGACATTGTCATATTTTAGTATTTTCCTGTTATTTTCTTACTTAATCCTGGATCCATTAGGCGTAAGGGCGATTTTAAATAGTTTACTTCTCGTTTTTACATATTTTCTTCCAAAATTTCCTATCTTTTTCCTGGTCTGGCACTTGTTCTCATTCGTTTTTCCATAGAACAATAATATATTTTATTCTCTATGGTTTTTCTAAGCTTCCGCCCATGAGTTCGTAGGTCTTCCTTTTCTTTTTCTACTCCTCTACTTTCCTATTAAATATTAAAAATTTACGCCATCCACCTCCATAGACAGCGGTTATTCAACGATGGATTAACAGCAGGACCAAATATTTATATCCATTTAAATTTGTCGGTAAGAAAAATTGTTCAATTAAAAGATCACCAAAAGAAAGTCCAAATTTTTAATTTGCAGGAAGCCGAGTATGGACCTTGTGATTCATTCTTGGATTCGTATCGGACCAACATTAAGGAAAAGAACATTTATCCGAGAAGCAAACGTAATTATCGCCTTAATTGAATCGGAGATGAATTTTTCATCTTTCAGAAGGCAACAGTCCACGCTGATCTCTCATCATGGGAACATATGTCTCCTCCTGTCGTTTCAATCGTGCAGCCAACGGGTGGTAGAAGATCGTATGGTGCAACAGCGCATCATTCGTTGCCAATAAGACCAAGTCCATCGACTGATTCTAAAGCTAAGTTTCTCGAATATTTACACTTTATATTTATAACAATCCTAACCGCCACTAAATGACTTAATAGTTATTTATGTATCAAGGGAATTATAAGGGTCTTAATTACCGAGGGTAAAGTTTGCGTCCCGAGGGCCTTGCGCCCGAGGGACAGCAATTACCCGAGGTAATTGAGACCTATTAATTCCCGTGATACATAGATAATTTTATTTCTGACCGAGTTTAATAAAATTTGTTCATTTCCGGTATATTTGATTCAGGTATCGTCGATTGCAGTTTTGGTTGTTGCTAGGTTACTGGTTCATAAAAGAGCCGTAGAGGGAATTATAGCGTCTTTATATCCCAAGGGAGTTATGACACTCTTTATTGGTATCGTAACTATGACAATATAAGCTTATAATATCACTGTCAGAAATAAATTCATTTATCTAGCTCTATTTCCACCTGCGTCTCCATTACCATTCACTCTGTTACCAACCCTCCATTGTGTAGCATAACATCTACGTCCATACCACACCACATACATAACCATCGGACAACGTTACAAAAACTAGGCGGACACATACCCACTTGATGACCACAATTTCAACTGTCATCGACTACCCTATCTCCTCATATACCTTACCTTTTTCGGCGCACATGGATTATCCATATGCGATCACATCCTGTAACTTGTAACAGAATGCTTCCTTCAGACCACCTGGGAAATATCGACTGTAATTTCCCGAAGAAACTTCCGTAATGCCAACTGGGAGGCTTTCCTAGAGGAAGGATCCACAAACATCTCGCAAACCTCCAACGATCTTGATATGGCCGTCGATTCCATAACTACCTCAATCCTCAACACAGCATAGACAGAATGTAACCGTCTCAACGCGATGGTAAGGAAGGAAACCACTTGGAACAAGATACTACATTACCGAAGCGAACATCAATCAAGTCAGAAATATCATCCCTGCCGAACAAGTCTCTCGCCTCACATTGTAAGGAACCGTTCCAGTTCTCCGTTGCTTAGATCAAACCATCGTACAGCGTCATTGGATTTACACGGAAACAACCCACACCCTTCCCCCTCTTAACTAGTGGGTATGTTGAGCGAGTCTGGCATTCCGGACTAATCCACAAGTCAAGATCCATCGGAATATCGGAATTCGCGATATTCCATTTTTTCCTACCTCTCGGACACCGCAGTCACTGAATGCCGCACTCTAGGAATCTCTCGCTGGATCGACCGTTGAAAAATTCGAATGAATCCTAATAAAGCAGTTCAAAACCCTCCAGCACACGTACAAAACCCTGATCCGACTGCTCATCGACTCTATTTAGGACACCCAACTAGAACAAATCTTCGCCCACCGACTACACTACACACTTATACTCATCTGATCTGACCATCTAACATATGCAAACATGACCTCCATCATCAAACCATGCCCAATACTACAACACAAATCCTGTTACAGCAACCCTATCATAGCACCCATCAATACAAAAGAAATCCAAATACCCTCCGATAGACTCTCCCAACTCTTTGGTGAATGCCCATTTCTTTCGTATTACTACCGTTGTTATTTGTGTTTCAGAGTCAGCGGACTTCTGCCGACCACCCCCACAGCCCCTGAACCAAGAACCCAAGGATCAAAATTCAAAACCATAAATAAATAGTTAATGCAATCAATTGTACTTTTTCCTCTTTGTATTTGTATTATGTGCTGAAATCTAATTTTTTTCTCTTGCTCGTATATTAAATAATTCAATAACTAAACGTTTCCACTCTCACTTCAATAGGATTAAACGGTGCCTGATGTACCCTCCCATGTGAACCAGAAAAATTATATTTTCCAGTCCGAGGAATTATCTGGAAAGTATCCACTTCCTGATTGGTTGTAAAAAAGGCAATTTTTTATCTACATAAGCATAATGAGAAAGGTCCACGCTTTCCTAATTCCTAATAAGAGGGTTACTGGTTACACATACACATAACCGGTCTTTTGAGACGTTTAGTGTCTTTCCAAATTGAATAATCTGTTACTTTTTCAGCCGTCAATAAATTCACTCTTATGGATTCTTGCTGGATAAGTTTGATTTCACGTTTTAGAAGCCGAGTACCATTGTTCACAGTGGTTTTTTTCTGCTTTGATACCAATATTTTCTACAGGTTCATCAAATTCTTTGAGGGTTTTTAAGGAACCAGTTATCCGCGTTCTAATTGTGATTTAAGCTAACCCAGTCTGTCCTTTCATTAGTCAAGACGGGTTTTCTTTTTGCATTAGGTATTGTAGGTAGTATCGCTGACGGTGAAGAGAATGCTGGAATAGCTTCTTCCGCGTGGATATAATTAAACGCATAACCTTTCACAACAATGAGATCGGGGTTCTTACCTAGATTTTAAGGAGTTCCTTATGAACAGGTGGGATTGTAGACATTCTGGAGCCCATTGTACATGCTTCACGTGGGTGTACTTTTACAGTCTACATTATTATAACTTTGTGTTACTACGTTACAGCTGTGACTTGAAATTGCTGTGTGACATCCTACCTCTTCATAGTGTCTAATGAATACCTTTATACTGACTGCACTACCTCTCTTTGTTGGGTGGATTGTGTGGTAAGTATGACTTATAGCTTCCGAATCTATTGTGTGATTCTTCAGTCAAGTATGTTTCTAAAATGAGACGCACATCTATTTTTTTTATTTCCATTATAATGTGCGCGGTTGATTAGCCATTTAGCCATTTTTTTTTAGAAGAAATTAAACACCGTGAAAGAGGCCCTTTTTAAGCTCATCGAAATTATTTTACATGACGAACATTAAAATAAAATCATATGAATGTAAAGTAAATAAATAAATGTACCTACAAGTAAAGAATTAGATAAATATTTTAAATAAACAAATACATTAATTTACTTTTTACTAAAAAAAATTTAAATGGGGCCCCCAATCTAATGGGGCCCGGGGTTATAGTCTCCCCTAGCCCCCCCCCCCCCCCCCCCCCCCCGGTTAATCCAGCCCTGAGTCCGTAATCGTGGTCCGTAGGAGTCTACTGGTAGCCAACTAAATGTTGGAATAGCTGAACCAGAACAGATTTAGTAAATTCTCATTAAAGATGGAGATTTTCCTACATTTCACCTTAACTGGTTCGCCAAGAGAAATTTTGAGTAAACTACCCTTAAGATCATTTCATTTTCTTGCTTTCTGTCTTTATTTATTCATCGTAAGCTGTTTCCGTTTCATGGGAAGGGATGGATGTATATGAACGTCTGCATGAGACTCTTCTACATCTCCATCAGTATATGGCACCTTAGTCCATGCTAGTGCATGAATGAGATTGGATTGGGGAGGGGTGATTTCTTCGGCCTGGTTTTTGTTTGTTTCTAATAACCTTTCATCGGTTTTCGAACATTGTCATTTTCGTCATTGTTGGCCCTATCCTTGGTGTTTTGGTTTACAATTTTTTAGAATGGTATATAATGAACCAAGATTGTGGAACACCTCTCGATGCACGAACTCAAGTCTTAGTTACTGTTAAACAAATATGAATATCACAAGTAATACTTAGTACCCTCTTACCACCCAATGGGAAGGTGAAGGAGCAGAGATGTGGGGGGATCTATGGCACGAAATTGTAATATATAAATCAGTTACCAACTGGCACGAATTGTTCAAGCAGTGAATTCCTCCCTGAAACATTATAACATCCAGTAATTTTGAACCATAAATGATTTTTCTCTTCCAAGGTAAACGCAACTCATACATTCGGGAGTGAGGAGTGAACGTCAAAAATAACAACTCTGATGGTATGGGACTTTTTGAATACGGTGCGGAACTTCTTAACAAAGGAAAGTAATTGACATCACTATTCGTGAACGATTAGGAATGGAAATCGGAACACTTGGTAGTACCTATAGAAGGCCGAGAACATGCAAAAAGGTACCAGATTCCACTCCTACAGATCGCAACAGAGACATGGATTGATTCTATAAAATTACTTAACGACGATTACGGAAATACAGGGAAGAAGCTCCAGGCTCAATGAGGCACAATGAACAGAATTGTGTAATGCACGTTATAATTATGGCGTTTGGACTCTGGGCTAGGTTTCTGTATGTCGGGAACAAATGTGTATCTATTGATTGTTTATCGTTCTCAAAAAGGGTAAAAAGGGACAGCATTTCAAGGCTACAACTATACAGGATATCCCACTGCTCCGTAATCGGTCGATAACTCAATGTGGGTTGAAGATACAGAAAAAAGTTTCAAATAAAGGTTTCTTTGATTTGAATTGCGCATCTTTTAAAAATATTCTTATATCTACAGTACGTTGCATTTTCACATGGCAGGAAAATGTCACTTTTTTTAAATGGCACACCCTGTACTTTTTTCCCTTCATGTATCGACCAACCGTATTTATATCACCCCTGAAATTTTTTTGATATTGGATGTGCGGTTGTCAAGTTATTAATTATTTTGTCAAAATTTTGTACAATTCAAGGTTGGATTATAATATTCATAACTAAATTATTCTTCAAAAAAGGAAAAGGAAAAAAAATTTGACAAATAATATTGCCCTAATGTCGTGTTACTCTACAAAAAAAAACTAAGTGATTAATTTTATACCGAGTGTTTAACATGAGAACTTAAAATTTGTGAACTTTAAATAGAATTTATACGAATATTTTAAATGGAACGTCCTGTATTTTTATTTACCATCAGATTCTCGACCAAAATCCCTATTCAACGGTGTATTATTTCCTGGTATTATGTTTTGTACTTTTGTTAATATTTACGATTTTTAAAATTTCACGTAAAAAAAATTTGTTCAAAGTAATTTTTGTTTAATTATTATTATAAAATACCGTTTAAATATGTAGTTGGTATCAACGCAAACGAACAAAAGTCATTAAAGAAGGTTAGAAAATTCCCTTTACGTAATCCCAACAAGTATACGAAATTGCAAGTGAAACGATTGAATACAGAAATATAAACCATGCTAAAGCAATCTAGAAGCAAGGGAAACCTAACCGAAGAGAGAAAAATCTGTTAAAATTCAGCGCAGACTTTATTAAAGGACACCTTTACAGAATGGGACTTAAAGCAGACTTAATGTGCAAGGGTTTTGGAGAAGAAACTTCACTCCCTACTGGGTCAGTTGATGGAATTCATGAAGGTTGTGATAATTTGTACTCAAAATGGGGTGAATTGAATATAATGAAGAAAGAAATCACCAAACCTTCCCCATAATTATTATTATGGGGAAGGTTTTCTTTTCAATACCCTACTGAGTCATGCAAGGCATATAAGACCATAAGACATATATTTACGGACCGGGCATTACAGAAATATCTAAGATATCCCGAAATCGATAAATTAAAACTGAGAGATACAGCGACCTGTGAGGAAATAATAATAGTAAAAAATGTTGTCTATTTATTAGAATTTAGTATAAGTAAATAATACACTATAATAGCTGCTGGTGAGTAATATCACGGCTGCGTTTCGAAACACTAGCGATTTTGATTAGTAGCGGGGATTGCTGAAATTACAACATACTTGATTGAGGTGATTTTGATTTGAACTAAAAAATAGACTACTCGCGTATAGATGGGGTCTGTATTTTTTAAAAACCAAACTGTAACTGAACGGAGAAGTTTGAACAAGGACGAAAAAGCAACACAAATATCACATTACACCAACACCATTGTACATGATTCATGAATTACTATTTGCTTGGTTTGCTTTTTAAAAATTACATTCCTCGAACTTATGATAATACTGTTACGAAAATTTTATAATTTTGCAGTATATCTTAATATGTCCATTTTTAACGATTTAATTTTTTTGTTTGACAATTACAGTTCTTTTGTTATAAAAATAGGTACTTAAATACAACGAAAAATTTTACGAAAAACAATTATTACTATTACCACATTACATATACAGAGTGTTCGAAAGTATGGAATATCGAATATCGTACCTATATATATCTTTGTAAATAATATCCATTTTATGGAAAAATGTTTCAAATAAATGTTATTTGAAATTTAATTTCTCATCACATGGCATGTTTTACTTCTTTGATTTTTTTAAAACAAAAGCGCAACACAAAAATTATTATTTTTTAATGACATAAGATATATCTTTAGCCAACTTATTTGATAAAGTGTTTCATTCTGTTTTCAGGAATATAAAATATTAATATCCTTGCATCGGAAAAATTTTGAGAAAACCGCGAAAACTGCGTGTTCATCACAGAACCTATTTTGTAAATGGGCCCGGTGGGCCCCGGTGCAGGAGCGCAGAGGTTTTGGGGCGCACGAAGTTGGGCGCAACAAAATTGTTTCACAAACTTAATATTAATAAAAAGCCTGAGTAACGTTTAGTTTACGGTATGATTAATGGATGTGTTTTGTACGTTTTAGGCAAAATAATCGACTAATTTCGCTTGATTGGTCGGTTGTTTTCGGGTCGTATGCATAGATCCAAATCTCATCTCCAGTTGTGATGCATTTCATTTTATCGTTTATCCTGATAGTCAGAAAGCATTGTTTCACAGACTTCAACGCGACGCTGTCTTTTCAAAAAATGAAGTTTTTTGCCACCAAACGAGATTTCACTTTTCTCAGGCACAAAACATCTTTCGAAATGGTCTGGACTGATCCAAATGAAATCTTAACAGTATCAGCGAAGTCTCTAATTGTCCATCGACGATTCTTGAGCACCGAATCTTATATTTTCTTTACGTGTTGTTCATCGGTCGACCTTGATGGTCGTCCAGTGCGATTTTGTCTACAGCAGTTTCTCTGCCTTCTTTGAATTGTTTGTATCACATGTAAACATTTTTTTGTGACAGCCTAGTCAGTAAAGGCCTTCTCCAACATTCTCAACATTTCTGCGGCATAAATTTCACTCCGCAAACAAAATTTAATGCAACTTCTTTGTTCAACAAAATCAGGCATTGTAAAAATCGCTAAATTAACACAAAACACGTGCGCAACTATTGACAAATGCAGATATCGGCATGAAATTTGACACACAGGTGTCAGTGACAGTAGGTAACTTTTGGGGTTTGTAAACTGGGGGGGGTCTCTCGGGACCAGAGCCCATCACATGCTTAGCGCGGGCCTGGTGCCTCATGACCCTTTTATGCGCATCTAGTTATTGAAACAATTAAATAATTACTTAAATAATTAATTTAAATTTAATTAAAAGCGAAAGCGAAAAGCGAGTGAAGTTTATTGTGATAGTCATAAATCTAGACACCTAATGATTGCTTTTAATTGTCGAAACAATTTATTGATTGCGCCTTAAAACTGTCACGGTAGTACATGCACTTGAAGTAAAAGGTTACTTTATTTACTGGTTTACATCCATTTATGAGTGAAATCGCTTTTGAAGTAAACAGAAATGGCGCATTCTTCCGAAAGGCAACGTACGAAATTTTAATGATACTGGGATATGGAGATAAAAGAGGACGCAGACAGAAGTTTGCAATTTGTTTAACAATTTGTATCCCGAATTTTACATTACGCAATCAAGTAAAGTAAGTAAAATTTGGCACAAATTTCAAGGTACGGGCTCTGTCAAAGATTTACCAAAAACTGCCAAAGCGGCAGCTTTAAATAATGAAGAAAGTAAAAACGTGATGTTGGCCATCGCGGAAAATCCACATGTTTCCGTTAATTATGCGAAATTGTAATACAAGCAAATCCACTGTACACAACGTCCTAAAAAAGGAAAAGTGGCACCCATACAAAGCGTGTGTATTTCAAGAGTTATTTACAGACGACTTGGATCGCAGGTTGGAATTTTGTGAAGAAATAATCCACCAACTTGAAATGAATGCAAATTTTTACAAAAATATCGCCTGTTTACTGATTAGACAACGTTTTGTTTAAACGGTACAGTTAATAACCAAACACACGATACTGGCCTTCAACGCTTCAACAAATCCTTATTGGTATATGGAAGGATACACCCAGTACAAGCAGAAAGTTAATATGTGAGCAGGGATGATGAGAAGCCAGATTTTAGGACGTTATTTTGAGGGCAATTTAACGGCCGAGGTTTATCTAAATTTTCTACGATTTGAGGCAATTCCTGCATTAGATGTTTTATACCCAAATGAAGGCGACCGTATATACCCCACGACGGAATATAATATGGTTCCAGCAAGACGGGACCTCCACATTTTGGGATTAATGTCCGCCACTACTTTAATGATATCTTTCCAAATCGTTGGATGGGCAGAAGAGGTCCAGTACAATGGGCAGCTCAGTCACCAGATTTAACTCCGCCGGATTTCTTCCTTTGGGCCGACCTTAAAAGTAAGGTTTACGTAAATCGCCCGGGAGACATAAAATCGCATTGGTGTAGAGATGAGGGCCATCACACCTGAAGCTGTTTCAAATGCGATTGATGAATTTCAAAACAGAATTTGTCACTGCTAGGCTGTGAACAGTGCTCAATTTGAACATTTATGGTAGTTTCCTTTTTTTGTTGTGTCCAGGTTAATTACTAACTTAAAATGAACTTGTAAGAGTTATTTCAGGTTATAGTTCAGTTATTCGTAAACATTGGAGATTGCGTAATAAACTTATCACTCTTCTATCACTGTTTCGCTTTTAATTAATTTTAATTAAATTTAAATTAATTAATTAAGTAATTGTTTAATAAAACGGTCATGGGGCACTGGATTAAAATGAGCATTGTTGAACGTTGTTGAAATAACCTACACGCAGTTTTTCGCGGTTATTAATCGCATATATACGACATTCCACACTTTTCGGACACCCTGTATGTAATACAACGTTTATTAAGAAAAATTGAAATACAAAAAACAGCCTACGTTAAATAAATACGAAGTGAAGACGAGACACTTTATTTGAGACGTTTCTGTGCCTTTCAAACTCCTCTCAAAAAATGTGCGAGTCGAACTCGCGTGGAGAGGTTTGCGTATAATCCGTTTTCCGTGTAAGACTTAGAATTTTCGTTTAGATTATCCTATAAACTTACTATGAGTAAGCCGTAAGGTTCTAATATATTCCCTATTTTTTCTTCAAAATTTTCGACTCAGTAGTTTCGAAGATAGGAAGGCATTTGCTTTTATCTATAATTTAAGCTAGGTATAGGTACATTTTAAAGTTATAAAAAATATATTTGTATTTCTTATAACGAGTCCTTTCATTTGATATGTCACATGATTTTTTGTAAAATGAGTGAAGAAAGCATAACTTTCTTCTCTTGTACAAATAACTATTAACTTTCTAGTTTTCCCCCCAAAATTGAGATTTATTTATTTATGCTAACTATACGTCCATCTTGAGATCATCAAACTCTATAATATATGTACCAAATTTCAACTTTTTTAGTCCAGTAGATTTTACGTTTTATAAAATGTGTTCAAAAAATGTTACTGTACTAATAATATAGTTATTTCATCCGTAAACATGCAAGAATGTAAACACAATAAATATTTGGTTCCACTAACCACATCCGATTTTGAATTATGCGCCTTCTCTCAATTTGAAGACGAAAGTAGTGGCACCTTATACCGCGAAGCTAAACTAAAATTGAAATATGTAATAAGAAATTTGCAGCTTTCTTGGAAAATTTTATGAATGTCAGATCGAAAAAGGTCTACGTATTTCGACCTACATATGAAAATAACAATAATAACAAACAAATTGTTGTATTAGGGTGAAAGCCGAAAGTTCAAACTTTAGCGTGTGACCTTTTTTTGCTACTAAAAAGTTATTTATCTTTGTTAAATTCATCGTCAAAGGTATGCCCCTAAAGTGTACAAATTTACGAGAATTCAAGATTTTTTTCGACGTCATTTTAATTGCTTTGACAAAAATAAAATAGGACATCTGGTAGCCCGTATATTAAACATTAACTTACATAATTTTATTGGCTATTTTTAATAAGGGTTTGTACAAATAGGTAGAAACAGTAACCCTCTGAACAAACGGTCAATTTTAGGCAACCAATCATACTCATTTCGTGCCCTTATTAAGTGAGACGAAGTCTAGGAATAGCTCCTCACAAGGGAATTTGTCGTATATGGTTTGCATAACTCTTTTATAGGCTTCAGCATAAAGCACTTCGTAACTGTCTCCTACATCCGCAAAAATTTGTTCCCAATGTGTGTTAAAAACCTTTGTTATCCTCTCATCTGTTAAATCGTCTCCACTGGCAAATTCATATACCGCTCTGACGGGATTATAGCTAATAGTGAAGTTATCGATATTTAGATGTTTTTTATTATCATGATCAACCTCCCTAAATGATGTACCCATTCTTATGTATCCGTTAACGCCTTCTGCAACCAAACGTAAATTAGAGACTTTAATAATATGGAAAGTTACTGAAACTTACGTTCTCTGTAGAGTACCTTTCCTTTGCTGGATATCGGAACTCCTACGAGTGACGCCTTTTCAAACTCGTAATCTGCGACAAGTATAACTTCCGGGTTTTGAAAATAGATATCAAAAACTTGCGATTCTATTGCGTCCACAACCCTACAACGTTTGTTTAATTATAAATACCTAATGAACTATAGTTTCAATACTTACGATACACTTAAAACTGTATTGAAATTGTGGTTGTATAATTTTACATTCTTATAAACCTGCTCAAAATTTAAGAAGTCGCCCGGTAAAACAAATAAATCACTTATTTCGACTGGTTGAACATCCGTCACATGAAGAAGGGCAGGATCTAGAAAGTTAAAATATTATGTTGGTTTAGACGACTGCAATTGCAACATTTATACCCTTGCGAAGAACCTCAAGGATGCTTTGCAATTGTCTTTTGAAACCTTCACCACTGGCTAAATCACACCTAACAATTCCAGATGCTAAAATTAATAAAGGATTCAAGAAAGTGGATTGAAAAGAATTAATTTCTTTTACTTACGCAAAGTCGACTGTCCATCGTGGATCAAAAACGTGAATACCAAAATTCCACAAATTTCGCGAAACATTTTAATTGAATAATTCGAGAAAAAAACAATTGCGAATTTATAGAAATTGCCTTATCTAATTATCGCTATCACTTACTGTCTTTTCTCGAAAAAAATATAGGTGATGGATAACTTATATCGTAATTTTTATCTAAATACAATCAGAGTTGCAAAATAATTTTCTACGACGAAATAAAGTAATATTAATAACTTATCTTTTATTTTCGATTGCTTTATGAAATTCCTTTAATTAATGGAGAGGGCCACATTATGTGCCCCTGTCTATAAAATACAAAAATAGTGTTACATAACACTAAAGGTATTGAAATGGTAAAAACAAGGTTGTTTGTTTTAAATTCTTCCCCATGCGTTTCGACACTGCGTGTCATTATCAAGGGTAGGAGATTAAAGAAAGGGTTGCCAGGGTGCAACGTTTCCAAAAAAACAAGCAGTGTATAATCGGATCATCATATACCTAGTTACGCGTTACGCACATATCTTAACTTGATTTTTAAATTTCAATCAGGGGCGGCATTTGGGGAGCTGCCCCCCCCCCCCCCAAGAATTTTGGCAATTGAATAGAAGAAGAGTTCAATCAAAATGAAATTTCTTTGGATAAGATCATGTTTACAGACGAGTGTACCTTTCACCGCAATGGATTTGTTAATCGCCATCATTTTCATTATTTCGCAGATGTTAATGTTACCCAGCAAACACATTTATATATAAAATACATATAATTTATATAAAACTGGAAGAAAAATAAGATATATTTAATGTCAGGATGTCAGCAATTTTCAAAATAATATATATGTCTATTAGATGTAAATTCTTCTACATGAATTTATATACGTTTTATGTATATTTTATGTAATATTTACACAAAAAATATTAGCTGTAAAAGCGTTCCGATGACCAAAATGGCAGCTACTCGAGCATAATGTAATTATTATCAATGTAAAAAATTATTTAAGCAGTTCCATACAAAAAATGGAAAAACTACATTATACGTGCAACTGTACTTTTAATTATATTTAACTTAATTCTTGCACGAACCCGTTTTTACCTGAACTGAAAACCGACAGTTTATTATGATATACTTGTTTGAAAAGTGTCCCTTAACCGGATTCGAACCGTTGCAAATTCCGAAATCCGACATGTGTTTTCATTGTCTCCAACATTGTACCACTGCGCTAATCTGTAACATCCCTTTTTTTTATTTCGTACTTCGTAACTTTGCGCTGTTTCGCGTTATTAGTTTAAATTTTGTTTGATTTTACCGTTGAGTGAAGTCTTATTCAATAATTATACCTATCTTTAACTTTATGTTAAAATTGACCAGGATTTAATTTATTTTATATTATTTATTTTCTATATAAATTAGACGCATTTTAGTCGATACAGATCTAATATTAAAGGTACGTGAACTACAATTTTTGGCGTTGTAGAAAACACGCGCGTTCGATAGAAATAGAAACGGACTTTATTTTCGACCATACAATATAATTATGTAATCATAATTTCTAATTATATTTACAGAAGGCATACATAAAAATAAGTAATATTACATAAAATATTTTACATATAACATACGTAAAAATGTAATCATGTAAATATGACAGCACATGAATTTCATGAGTGATATGTAATTATCTATATGTATATATTATATGAATTTCTGTATACGGAATATCCGTAAGTTTCTATACTATTATGTAAAATATACGTAATTGTGTGACATACGGTTTATATAACTTATTAAAGAATACTTACGTACTTGATATATAAGAAAGCATATGTAGGGGTATTTACTTCAATTTTACATATGTTGTATGTATATTTTATATGTGTGTTTGCTGGGAACCCTCACTATTTCCAAGTTCATAGTCAAGAGGAATGGTCGATTAATGTTTGGGCAAGCATATTCGGCACTTGTGTTGTTGGCCCCTTTTTCTTCGAAGGTATTCTAGATTCCTCCAAAATCAATTAACTGGGCTCCTTGAAAATGTACCGCTCGGTCAAATTAGCGACCTGTATTTTCAGCAAGATGGAGCACCTCCACACTGCACACGTGTTGTAAGTGTATGGCCTAATAATACATTTGGTGCAAAGTGGATAGAAAGGGATAGATCAACACGATGGCCAGCAAGATCTCCCGATATTACTCTGCTTGATTTCTTTTTGTGGGAGTTCGTCAAGGAGAGAGTGTATGCTGAACTACCAACCACAGCGGAAGGTATGAAAAATAAGATCAGAAACGTTTTCGCAACTATCAACCCAGACGTGTTACATAGGGTTAAAAATGCTTTTCGTCGAAGAATCCAAGTTTGCATAGAACAAGGTGGTAGACATTTTGAATATTCAATAGAATAATAATTTTATTGATTTTTTTAATTTTTATTTTATCTCATAATTTTGGTTCGGCTAAACTATTCGTTTTAGGTACTATGTGTGATACATAAAGTCGGACTAGAATTGACCAAGGAATCCAAATATACAATAATATACAGGGGGTTCCATTTAAAAAATGCAACTTTCAAGTGAAAATATTTTATGATTGTAACCTAAAGGGTACCTGACCATATCTCAGCAACAAACTTTAGAATTGTTCGTTAATAAACCGACAATCTTCCAATCCGCACTGTTGGCCCACCCTGTATGTACATATAAACTTCTTAATACTTATAGGTAGGTGTATATTAAGCAGGTACCAATTTTATTGAAATAAAAAAATAGAGAAAAAACTATTCGTTGCCCCCTCCATCAAAACACTGAAATGCCGCCACTGATTTCAATGTAGTATATCTGCTTCACAAAAATATAACAGGATTTAAGGAGTATGTACAAGTACATATACAGAGTGATTTCTAACCTCCTGACCAAATTGAAAGGGCAACTGGGGGGAGATCAAAATATAGTTATTTTTGTATCTAGTGTGCGAAATGCTACTTTGGTGATCGAGAACTGATTTTTGTTACCCGGCTGCGCCTCGTTAAAAAAATCAGTTCTCGATCACCAAAGCATTTCGCACACGAGTTGCAAACAAAATTTTTTCTACAAACGTGAAAAAGTTGATAATTATTTTAACATTAAAATACAAAACTCTCATAGCAGTGCTCGAAGTAAGTATTTCGCGCACGGCGTCATTTCGCACACAGTATCATGGTAACGTAGCCAAGTGAAAAAAAGGGCCACTTCGCGTATTGTTATTAATGCGCAAACCTTGTCATTTTTTGACGTTTGTAGAAAAAAGTTATTTTTTTAATAAAACTTTTATCAAATTGTATTAATAAGAAAGTTACAAGTGTTTAAAGTTCTTAGATACGTCTTGCGCGTCTTGCGTTTCCTCCAGTAACTCCATACGCCATAATCATGCCTACGTATTCTTCATTACTGTAGTTCACAACTTCAGACAAATTATTGATGCTTAACCTACTTAAATTCTGACATTTATGTAATATTGACGTAGGTACACGATTAAATTAAATAAATCAGCGGCTTTCAATAAATGAACACCCATAACTGTGTATAATAACTTTAATTTTATAAAAATTTTAGTAAAATTTTAACTGAACTTCTTAACTTTCAAGTATTTTAAAGTGGCAGATTTTAGGAGATCATATCGGTTTTGATGTGAGGCCTTTAAATCTACTGAAAACATGATGCGACGAAAAGGGCTTATCTGTCAATCAGAGAAAAACGAACCTCACGCAGAAAGGAACCGAGAAAGTTAAGGATATAGCAATCCACGACGCCGAGTTGCAGGTAATGGGGGAAGTAAAATACTTGGGACTCACTTTCAAACCACCCTTCGACAGGATAACCAACAAAGTCTTTGTAAACTTGTAAGCTGAAAGTCAATGGCGAGGAGAAATCGTTGTTCTATTAAACTATTTCAGAATACGATTGGAAGAGTGATTCCAGTAGTAACATGGAATGGAATATTTTACGGGCGGTCAAAACCAGTAAGGACACAGGTTCTGGAGTGTAAGAGAGCAATGGACACAACATCGGACTGACCAATAGATCGTTATCCAGGGGTTGTGGTGAGGAAGAATAAACGCCATATCACGCCATGTGGTAGTGTAAGGAAAGATAAGAGAATACCTATTTGGAAATGAAAAAGTTATACATAGGAATGCATCGAAAATTCACCTCGATAAAATCATGGGCTAGAATAATAATAATAATCATAATAGGTACGTTGTCGAACTTATTCAGTAATTTAAAAAATAACCAGCCAAGATACTGGAGCTGGGGGCTGGTTTTTTGCAAGAAGATAACCCTATCGACCCCCCGTGGCTTGCTCTCTTGTCAGATTATCAACCGACACTTATGTAACCATGGTGCGAATTTACACCAAAAAAGCGTTTTCTAATATTATATATTTTTAAAATGATTTGTTGAGACGTGCACTAAACGGATTCAGCGACA
Source organism: Pyrocoelia pectoralis (assembly GCA_036250285.1). Classification (NCBI taxonomy): domain Eukaryota; kingdom Metazoa; phylum Arthropoda; class Insecta; order Coleoptera; family Lampyridae; genus Pyrocoelia; species Pyrocoelia pectoralis. Next base: position 48,136,285 of record CM070076.1, read on the forward strand.
AGCCACTACCTTGAAGAGGTTCGAACCCACGTCACTCAAGTGAAATTTAATCATGTGCTTCTTTGGACCACCATGATTAGTGTTAGGCTTTGGTGACGGCTTCCTTCACCTTCATTTAGCCACGTGGAATTAATATCATAGTTATCATTCGATCTTCGATTTTAGGTGTGACTTAATTGCATTGTTTGTCATTTTTGTCTTATCGTTACCTTACTATCAAATCTTGTTATTTAATTGACTATTTTTTACAAAAATGAGAGATTACTTGAAAATAATAATGATTAGACCTTCGATACCATCAGATAAGTTTATTTTTATATAATCATTTACGTCGCTATTATGTAACGATTTCAAAATGGACCCAGATCACATCCCCAGAGGTAGTAAAAAGCAGTCAAATTCTCCTCGCAAATTTGTCATACTTTTTCCTTGGTATTCTTGATTGGTTAGCTTGCCCGCAAGATAAGTGTTCTTTTATAGGACTTACTCTATTCACAACAATATTGAACTTAGGTAACAAACTATTAAGGGGGTTCTCCAAAGACCACTTTACATGCGTTGCAAGCCTCTAGAAAATTCGCTTTTACGTTGAAATTATAAGAACAAGAGGCTTAAAAAACAACTGAAAAACAATTTTAGGCAAATTTTGAAAGCACAAGGTAAACTATTATTTGCAAAAAGTGACACAAGTGCTACCTTGTCGTGCTACGTGTCTTTAGTTTATAAATATGTTAATATGTACATAGTTTTTATATGAAAATAAATATTATTATTGAAAAATGCATGGTAAGATCACGAGAAAATTGTTCCGTTTCTACTCATTTTTTATATTTTTCTCTTCAAAATTACACAAAATGTCTCAAGACGCTATACAACTAGCCTTTCTAATTATTTTAGTTCTTTTTTAAGTCTCTAGCTCTTATACTTTCAACGGAAAAACGAATTTTGTAGAGACTTGCAACGCATCTAAGGCGGCCGTTGGAGAACCCTTAATATCTCTGTTAAATAATAATTTTGCTGGTGAAGGCAAGTTACTTGGTGGTAGCCCGATATTGTTTGTTTGTTTTTAAATTTTATGTTGTTTTTTTTTATTATCTTTCTATCGTTGCAAATGAAACAAGTTTTAGCTAAATTTGAACTGATATGCTCTTTCGGTAAGGTAAGTACCCAGAACACTTCCGTACAAACGAAATTCTCCGAAATTGTAGGATTTGCGAAATATCATTTTTTTATTTAAATGGTACTAAGTACGCGCATTAGCCATAAACTAAAGAAAAATATCGAATTTTAATATTTATGTAAATTTAAATGTTTTTCTAATATCTTCACTAAAACGGAAGCTCCTTAGCACTAAATTACATCTTTCCTGCCATTTCTTCGAACGAATGCAGTTTGTATGGAACAACTTTGAACAGCGTACAATAAATGGGGCCATCAATTTATGGCGCAGAAGGCTTCAAGAAGTGGTGAACAATCATGGTGGCCACATTCATAATATTTTACTTTAAGTTATAAATTATGTAGCTAATTTTCTTAGTTATAATTTGTGTTATTTAATAAAATGTATTATTTCTTTATTTCAATAAAAAATGATATTTCGCAAATCCTACAATTTCGGAGAATTTCGTTTGTACGGAAGTGTTCTGGGTACTTACCGTACAGAAAGAGCATATCAGTTCAAATTTAGCTACAACATGTTTCATTTGCAACGATCACAAATGCACCATTAAAGAAACAAATTTGTAAGTCCGACCCTGTACATTTTATTTATACCAAAATTTGCACTCATATTGGGGACATGCTGAGGTATTAACCCTGTAAAAAGAAAATAAATCGCCCTAAAAACAAAAAAGTTATTTCAGATTAAAAAATGTACTCCTTTATTTCGGGCCACAGTGTATAGCTATGTAGGAGTCTGAGAATAAAGCTGATTTATTATTATTATTATTATTATATTCTGATAGACACAAGTGGGGATCATTGTTGTCATATTCAGCTTTTTCCAACATTTTCTTAATGTTTTGTATACAACGTTCTACCATCCCATTCGATTGTGCATGTGTGGGACTTTAAGTTACATGATTAATACCGGGTTATTCAAAAAGAAGAACTGATTTGAAACATTTATTTCTTCAAAACTATAAAAGATAGAAACAGGATTCCAGCGTTCATTGAAAGAGAAAAGTTTACAATGTTAAATTTTGGAGGGGCCTGAAAAACCGCGATTTTTTTGCACTTTCTTGAGTTTCTCCTCTATAAATTTTTCCCTTGCATCTTACGAGATAGACCATTCTATTCACTTTTGTAGTGCGTTAAATTTCCTATAATTCGCACTGGTCAAATATATTGTTGATCTCACATTTACCGAGGTACAGGGGTTCAAAAAAGTGCACAATTTTCCAAATTGGTTAAAAATCGCAAAAAAATTAAATATGTAAGTTTTACGTATTGAAAGGTATTATGGTACCTGAATCTGATTTCTTACATGCAGTAACACCCCCTCCCCCCCTCCGTCCTCCGCCTAATTGTGACTAATTTTACCCAGTGTGGTGGTCTTGATCTACAGATTTAAAAATGCAAGAAGCAACTCGATTCATCTTTCATTTGGCTGGTTGCCTTCATTTTTGTATCGAAATTTCTTACTTATCCTTAGGCCTCATTTTCAGGTTTTAAAGAACATAAGAATACATGTTATATTCCGAAGGAACTATATTTTTACAAACCTACAACAGTAGAGATAGTAATTCATTTTTAGTAACATAAATAGTATTTTTATGTACTTCGTACCTATATCGTAAATTATGTAAGTAAAAAAATATGTATTGTGAAAGTAAATATTCCTCAACCCCCCCCCCCCCCCTTTTGGCATCAAACGGAGGGTTTTTATATTTGGTTTCTTCCTCTTCAACATCGCATTCACCGTCAGCCACTCTTTCTTCTTCTTCTCCTTCCTCTTGAAAGTCAGGCTCAAGAGAGTTTTCGCATCCATTCCCGCTGCAATTCTTGCAAATGGTGGAGCACAGCAGCTTCTTTCTTTATTCTTCGTGAGAAAAGAAAGGACGTTTGTTACAATAACATATTTATTGCACCTATATAGTTTTTGTTCATTCATAAGAAATTGTCATTTTAAAAAGTAAAAAAAATATAAACTAATGATGTGTATTTGTAATTACAATTTTAAGGATGGTATTGGGAGTGGGGGGGATGTTGCCAACCAGCCAAATGAAAACTTCTTGCATTTTTAAATCTGTAGATCACGACTACCACACTAGGTAAAATTAATCACAATTAGGCGGAGGGGGGAGAGGGGTGTTACTGCATGTAAGAAATCAGATTCCGATAATAATTAATAGCTTTCAATATGTAAAACTTGCACATGCACATCACTTTCGTGCCAATTTTGAAAATTGTGCACTGTTTTGAATCCCTGCACCTCTGTAAATATGGGGCCAAAAATATGTTTGACTAGTGCAAATTATGTAGTTATAGGAAATTTAACGCTCTACAAAAGTGAATAGAATGGTCTATCTCGTGGGATGCAAGGGAAAAAAGTTATAGAGGAGAAAGTGCAAATAAATTGCGGTTTTTCGCCCCCCCCCCCCCTTTCCACAAGGAAATTTTGTTCGATAAATCGAGTGGTACCATACCGAACCATCACCCCAAGCTTCATTAACTTGGCATTTTTAATACATGGCGACTGGCCTATATCCCAAAATCGATAAATTAGAGCTCTTAAGATTAAGCGACCTGTTAGGAAATAATAATAGCAAATAATGTTGTCGATTTAATGCAATTTAGCATAAATAAATAACATACTAATAGCTGTTGGTGAGTAATAACCTAATAACACGTTACATGAAGGACTACAAAACTAGGAATAGCTCTTCATAAGGGAATATATCGAATACTGGTTGCATAATTTGTTCATAGAACACAGAATAAAGGTTGTTGATACTGTCTCCTGCATCCGCAACAACTGCAGCCCAATTATTGTTAAGAACATTAGTTACCCTCACATCTCTTAGAGCTTCTCCAGTGGCAACTTCAAATACCACCCTGGAGGGATTGCGGAAAACAGTGATTGCATTAATTACTATATGTCTTTTATCATTACGCTTCACAAGCGATGTACTGATATTTACGTATCCGTTAACGCCTTCTGCAACCAAACGTAAATTAGAGACTACATTAATAATATGAAAGGCTACTGAAACGTACGTTCTCTGTAGACCATAACTCCTTTGCTGGTAAGCGAAATTCCTTGGTATGATGCATTTTTAAACTCGTAATCTGCGACAAATGCAAGTTCGGTGTTTTCAAAATAGATAATAAAATTTGGCGAATCTGCGTTCAAAATACTAAAACCTTTGTTTAATTTATAAATAATGAAGTAGTTTCAATACTTACTCTGCATGTATAATTTTATTGAAATGGTGGTTGTATAATTTTATATTCTCATATTCTTCATCAAAATTTAAGACGTTGCCCGGTGAAATACTCCATTCGTCTACTAGGAGTGGTTGAACGTCCTTCACATGAAGAAGGGAAGGATCTAAAAAGTTAAAATATGTTTGTTTAGACGACTGCAATTGCACCATTTATACCATCTCGAAGGACCTCAAGGATGCTTTGCATTTGTCTTTTGAAACATGCACCATCGGGAAAACTACATTTAAGAATTCCAGATGCTAAAATTAATAAACGATTTAAGAAAGTGGATTAAAACGAATTAATTTCTTTTACTTACGCAAAGTAAACTGTTGTCCGTGTCCACCGTGGATCAAAAACGTGAATACCAAAATTCCACAAATTTCGCGAAACATCTTAATTGAATAATTCGAGAAAAAAACAATTGCGAATTTATACAAATTGCCTTATCTGATTATCGCTATCACTTACTGTCTTTTCTCGAAATAAATGTAGGTGATGGATAACCTATCGTTATTTTTATCTAAATACAAAATACCTAATTCTCTACAACGAAATAAAGTAATAATTAATATGTAACTTAGGTACTTTTTATTTTCCATACAAAAATAGTGTTAAATAACACTATAAAGTGTTGAACAAGTTGTTTGTTTTAAATTGTTCTCTATGTGTTTCGACGCTAGGTACGTATCAGCATTATCAAGGGTAAAAGATTTAAAGAAGGGTTGTCAAGGTGCAACGTTTCTTTATCTTCAAAATTACGTAGAGGGTTTAGTTAATATTCCCTTTGCTTGCTTTCGACATTGGTCGAACATTCCACGATTTTTCTGGAAAACACAAACGAGGAGGAATTAGCAGGGTCCATCTTAAAAAGAAATGGTCACAAGCCACTGTCGTCTGAACTGACCAATGCGTCCTTATCCAGGGGTTGTGATGAGGAAGAACAAACGCCAAATCACGTCATCTGCCAATGTAAGGCAAAGATAAGGGAATGTACAGGGTGTTTCAGACCACCCGTACCGGCCAAATATCTCGCGAAATACAACACGCATTGAAAAAAGAAAAAATACGTCTAAACAATTTTTTAAGACTCAATTGTTTGATAGTAATAGGATGTCCCCACTCCCACCCCCGGGGGGTGGAGAGGGGGTAACTTCGTAATCTTAAATAGCACCCCCCAGTTTATTATGCAGATTTGAATTCTGCGTTAACAAATAGGAACTTTTTATTTGAAACATTTTTTGAAGTTCGTGACAGATGGCGCTATGATCGCCGAAAGAAGTTTTTCCGATTACCTATGCTAATTTGATGTCAGTTTTGTTAAGTGACAATCAAAAATGGTAATGCTTTGCAAAAGGGAAGAGGGGGAGCTTTATTAACCCCTCCCCCTTCCCCACACCGCCACTTCACCCCTATGGCCCATAACTTAGGATGGGAAAACGCAATCATTTTAGATTTAAACAACTGTTCAATACCACGATTGAAGAAGTTAAATTTTGTAATTTTTTTTTGTCTTTGATAGAAAATAGAAAAAAAATTTGAAATACTTTGATTTCACGAGTAAAGAACACATTGACATTCGAGATACGTTTAAATCTAAAATTAGGGGTGAAGTGGCGGTGTGGGGAAGGGGGGAGAGTAAATAAAGCTCCCCTCTTCCCTTTTACAAAGCATTAACATTTTTTATTGTCACTTAACAAAACTGACAACAAATTTTGCATAGGTAATCGGAAAACTTCTTTCGGCGATCATAGCGCCATCTGCCACGAACTTCAAAAAATGTTTCAAACAAAAAGTTCCTATTTGTTAACGCAGAACTCAAATCTGCATAATAAACTGGGGGGTGCCATTTAAGATTACGAAGTTACCCCCTCTCCACCCCCCGGGGGTGGGAGTGGGGACATCTTATTACTATCAAACAATAGGGTCTTAAAAAATTGTTTAGACGTATTTTTTCTTTTTTCAATACGTTTTGTATTTCGCGAGATATTTGGCCGGTACGGGTGGTCTGAAACACCCTGTATACTTGGAAATGAAAAAAAATACATACATAGGTAAGTACATTATACGTGCAACGAAAATTCGCCTCAATAAAATCATGAACTAGAATAATAGTATCGAACTTATTCCGTAATTTAAAAAATAATCAGCCAAGGCGCTGGAGAACGGTGCCTGTTTTTTTGCAAGACGATAACACTGTCGACCTCCCATGTCCTGATCAGTAGCCATATTTGTCACCAATTGAGCATGTATGGGATATGATTGGTGGGTGACTAATTTACTACACTCACGAAACGAGTTGTACCATTTTCGGCTGGAGTTCCAGGAAGCTTGGAATTATATTTCACAGACAAACAGTGATCACTTGATTACTTCCATGCCACGGCGCGCCGCCGTCTAAATGAGTGCACAACAAATCACGATAGAGCAACAAATTGTTGGGATGAAGGTTTCTTTTGGTATTTTGCACTGTAGCTTTTAATTTCTTCTTTAACTTGAAATCCTCATGAATGACATAATTTGGTATGTACCAAGGAGCGTTCGCGATGGTTCGAAGCGTTTTCGACTGGGTTCTTTGTAATATCTCGATGTTGGAGGTCGTATGTCCAGATAACACTAACAGCCCCCCATGCCAGACCTTTTCGAACGCCTGGAATATGTCTATAAATACAGTGGAGCAATACCGCCTCTCTTCTAAGCTCTTGGAAATACAAATAATAAGTTACCTGATGCGGCAGGAGGGATGTTATGTTATTCTCAGTTGGTATACATATTATCGGCAGTAGGCTGATTGGTCTATAGGATGCGACGTCCTAAGGTGGTGTTCCTGGCTTAGGGATGAGGATAATTTGGACTGCTTTCCATTTCTTGGTCGGGCAGTTCGTTTAATATTTTCCCGCAGAGGCGTATTTATGTTTCTGCTGCCTAGGGGCACAAGAAAAGTGCCGCCCCAGGAATAGACCTTAGGTATTTATGCAAGTCTGAAGTCCAGAAAACATTTTTTTTTTAAATAAATAGAATTTATTTCATTAATAAAACAATAAAACATACTACATCTGGACGACGAGAAGCGGCAAATGGCCATGCAAATTCTTAGAAAGCCTGTGGCCAGTGGCCAAATAGGATAATCCACCTGATTAGGACCATATTTAAATAAGCCCGACTGAATAAACTGAAAGTGCAGCGTAAACGATGTTTGGGATTTTTATCTAAATTGTAGTTCGTATTGACGCATTTCTACTTCAATTTTATTTTCCATTGTGTAGCAATTTTTTTCAAAAAGATTCCTTCAATTAATTATGGTGCCCCGTAATTTTGCCGCCCCCTAATTTTTGCCGCCCTGGGCACCAGCCCTTAAAGCCCCCCCCCCCTCTAAATCCGCCACTGTTTTCCCGTGATGAATTCGTATCCTGGAGCTTTTTTGGGATTCGAATTTTTTATTATTTTCTGCACTCCATCACTTTCAATGATTTAATTGACAATGGTTGCGTAAAGTGTGTTTTTATGAACTGTTCTAGATGTGTTTCTTCATTTTCTGTTATGCTGAGGGGAAAGGTTGGGATACTCCCGCGAAGGTGTTTGACTTTTCCTCAGAGCGCTTCTCACCCAGTCTCCATTTGATTTTTTGCTTAACTAGTAGCAGGAAAGAGGCTGATGCCTTCTTTAACTTAGTGGTTAGCGTAAGTTACGAAAAATATGGCAAAATACAAGGCATTCGAGTGATAAACAAAATTTAAATCGTGATACGATGATATCATTTTTAACAATTTTTTTAACAATAAATTAGAATTATTGTCATTTGTTTACACCCCACTCAAACGGCGTTCATAGTAGATATTAAGCAAATAGAAATTTATCTTTTGATCCCACTTAAAAAGTTTTACTATTCCAGATTCATGCTGTTTATGGAACAAAATAAATTACAATCGTACTTCTAAAAAAATTAGCGTTGTTGTATTACATTAACTGGAACAGTAAATGTATTGTCGCAACATGCATAGAACAGTAATGTGGCTTTGGTACCTTCCATCTTCGAACCTTCCATAGGCGATGAAAAAGTTGAATTTAATGACAAGATAATTTCCTCAGTCCAAGCTCACAGTCAACTGTATGTAAAATACCGAAAACATGTTTAATTGTGATGAAACGGGAATTTCTGTTGTTCCTGATAATGGCATCAAACTTATCTCTCAGAAAGGGAAATAACATCGGAGAAAGAAGAAGAAGCGTAAGTGTACATCTTTTCATTAACGTTGCAAAAGGGAAACAATAACAAGTGTCTGATGTGTAAGGGAGTGCCACACGCTAAGACAAAATGCTGTCCGGTGCTGTTTTGTGCATAATGACGTAATTTTGACTTTGTCAAGGCTATGGTGAAGACTTCCTTCGTCTACATTTAATCACGTGGAATTAATTTTATCGTTATCATTTGATCTTCGATTTTAGGTGTGACTGAATTGCTTTGTTTGTCATTTTTGTCTTATCTTTTCCTTACTATCAAATCTTGTTATTTAATTGACTATTATTTACAAAACCCATCAGTGTCTTAATCGAAAATAATAATGATTAGGTCTTCTATACCATCAGATAAATCTATTCTTATAGAATCATTGACGTAGCGATTATGTAACGATTTCAAAATGGACCCTTGTTTAGTGGAAAGCTGCCATATGTAATGTACTCGCATGTCACATTCTCACAGGTCTTCAACTTGGTAGTATTAAGCAGCAGTCAATTCTCCTCGCAAATTTGTCGCGTACACGGTTGTTAATCGCGGATGAACTGCTTGGCATCCAAATATCCTTGATATTTCGTCGTGCCACTCGTGCCGACACTTTGCTCATTATTTCAAATTCAGAATGATTACGTATTCGTGGTGCCATAGGTGCGACCTTCGCCCAGAAGAACATACAGAAACTTAGCAAGGTTTGCCAATGTGGATTGAAATTACGGGGGCAATGATAACGACCCCCACGGAAGCTGTTTGGAGACTATCTCTTGAACTTGGCACCATTAAACCTAGTAAATAGGGCAAAGGCGCTGAGAGAGGCATACCAGTTGAAAGTCAACGGCGAGGATGGACCGTCAAGGGTGGCCACTCGCTTATCTTTGACGAAATTCCCAGAGATAAAAACATCAGTATGATAACTAAGAAGACAACCAAAACAGTTGTCCTACCAAACCAAGCTTGCGAGAGTTGCAATAACATACATAAAGGCAAGAGCATGCCTACTTGGAAATGAAAAGATTACACAAGAGGAAGGAACGAAGATTCGTCCTATTAAAACCCTGGATTTAAGACACAGGCATCTACTTTCGAATGGTAGACAATAGTGGAGAGGTCGGAAAATGGTTGCAATGCAGGAACCAGTTGAGACCAGCCCTAGAATTAATAATAATAATAATCTCAACACCGTACAGAAAGATGAACCAACATCGTCATGGCTCAACACGTAAAAAACATGGCACATACCACAAATGTCGAAAGTACCAAGATAACCATCCAAATTGGGAAACAATCATTAAACATCATGAACACCAAAGATGATACCCAAAGGTTACCGAACACGAACATCCGGAAACCTGTCTTTGGGAAGTAGGTAGCTACAAAGATCAGAGACGAAACGTTTAACTGGAACAGTGAAACCAAGGTGAGAAAGTCCTCTGGAAACACGAACTGAAGAAATCATCGGCAATGTTGGTAACGTGGTGTTGACTGACCGTCTAGTAAAGGTTTCAGTTATTGCAGTTATTATTTAATACTTTAATTCCTTTTTAATTGTTTACGAGGATTGGAAATGAGCAGAGTGGCGCCACAATGTAATATCAAGAATACCAAATAGCTCAGCCGAGAACAGAAAACTGTGTAGGCGCCTAATTTGCGAGGAGAATTTGATTGCTTAGTACCAAGACCTCTGGGGATGTGACTTGGGTAAATCACAGGGTAGAGTTCATTTTGAAATCGTTACATAATCGCGACGCAAATGATAATTATTAAAATAAACTTATCTGGTGATATCGAACACCTAATCATTATATATTTTTGAATAAGACACTGAAGAGTTTTGTAAATAATAGGCAATTAAATAATAAGATTTGATATTAATGTAGGTGCCGATAAGACAATAATGATAATACAATTAAGTCACATCTAAATCGAAAATTAAATAACCTTTAAATCCATTCCATGTGCCTAAATGTAGGCGAAAGGCGAATAAATTAATTTACCACAATTACCTATTGTTAACTTTTAGCACACATGCGGTATTCGAAGTTCGTTCTGTAATCCCATGTATTTCAACAGGTTTATGTTTTCGTCTGTAACATCTCCTTTTGGACGTCCACTCGGCGTATCATCTTCTTGGTACTTACTAAAAATTATATGGAATTAACTCTAATGACGCCATCTATATGTCAGCCTACGAACTTTTAACCCGAACGAATTCTTATCGATCTGCGAACTCTTTCAAAGATTCTGGGTGTGTTATGTATATGGTTTCACATCCGTCAATAATTTTATTTCTTAGTTGTTCTAATGTAACAAGTGGTGTAGTATAAACTAATGTTTTCAGATACCCCCACAAATAAAAATCTAGGCTGTTCAAATCGGGTGATCTAGCTATGGCCAGAATTGTGGTCCTCCACGACCAATCCAATAATTTTGGTAGGCAATATCTAAATAATCACGCCATTTCCGGAAAAACCGGAAGTGTTACGTAGACGCCTTTCTTTTATTTGAGGAGGGCATGCCCGAAAACACCGGTGCCCAAATTTTCAAAATTCAGATTATAGTAGTCTCTGAAATATTCTAATGGGTGGTCACCGTGGGACACCCTGTACAGTCAATTCCAAATACCAATAAATTAGATGTTGCTTTGATACAAGACAGGGTTAAGCTACATTATTATTGAATGGATAATAATCTGATAACATTTCTCATTTGTTAGGTGCTTATTTTTTTCCTATAAGAGCGCAAAATCTTATTGCAACGGCGCTTAATGGACGCCTAATTATTCCGCAAAAAGACATTAATTTATTAAAAAATTCACGGCTGCGTGAACTTGGCTGTATAAATGTAATTTTTGTAATAGTCCCTTTCCTATTAAGGCGCGAAACTTCATTACAACGGTGTAAAATGCGCATAATGAGCGCTTAATTATAGATATGATTTAATTTTGTTATTCCAAGATAACACGGCTATCTTTACACACCTGTTTATATGAACTTTTCGACTTAAAATTGGTTCAGGTAGGCCCCCTTAAAATAAATACGTACCATTATAAGCAACACCTTGTATTACATTTTGCCTCAAAGCCATTTGTTAAACATATGTGTTTATATTCAAAATATTCAAGATTTTACGTTTAGTGCCTCATCTAATTCATATTTTTTAGCTTTCCTTCTTCCTTGTATAAACCAAAGAATAGAGAAATGTTTACTTTCTAGGTATAACATTTCTCTGGTGTAAACAGTGCTTTATTTATTATGCACACTAAACTTTATTATTAACCTAACCTCTATTTTTCAAAATTTTTGATATGCTACCCAAACACAATTTATTTATCTTTTTCAAATTATCAATAGTAAGTACGCGTACGTGGTCCTTCAAAAGCATAAATGTGTTCTGTAATTTATTTGGTTCGTATAACTATAATTCTAACCTAATTTTTTCAACTTCTGTATTCCAGATTTAAGTAGAAGAGAATTCGATTCCTATAGAAAAAAAACCCAAATACCCACTTTAGATATTGAACACTTAAATGAAATCTCGGACTTACGTGAAAAAATTAATATACCGAAACACCAATGGATCTTATTCCCAATCTTATTAAAGGAACCGGCCAAACATTTAGAACAGTGGTATTTGCAATTGAGGGAAGGAGGTTTTGAACACATTGACGCAAATGTTTTAGCCAAGTTAGTCATTCAACAGGTATGAAGTTATTATAATCGTTGTCTAAGTTATAGGAAATTGGTGCGTAAATCGATTCGACTTCTGAAAACCAGCAGTTTCATACCTGCGCATGTTAACGTAACGGAATCGTTTCTGAAAAATCTTAATCCGAAACCTCAAATGTCTTCGGCTAACTTAAGTGACGAATGCAGCTTTCAGTTCCTGTACCATTCCACGTTAACAAGTTACTTAAGTATGCGGTAATTCGAAAGTATTGTCTATATTGACAGAGTGCTTTTAGTGATGCAGTTTAGGACATCCAAAGATACGATCGACAAATTTTATAGAACGTATCCCACCCACAAAATTAGAAGTCTTAATTCGTTCGTTGAAAACTTAAAATTGGCAGAAGAGATAGGTTTTCCAACCGATGATATCTTCCATTGCGGTTATCTGTTGCATGCATACCCGGAAACGACCCGACAATTAATAGAAAAGATGCCAACTCTTGCCGGTATTGATATACGTGAAGTAATCAAATCAAAACCAAAGTTACTATGTGTTCCTTATAAAAATCTAAAAGAAATTTACTATTGCCTTCGAGTAAGTTCTTATCCGACAGTTCTTATTTATTTCTCAGGACGCAAACATTTCAGATGATGTGATACGCCACTACCTACACATATTCTTTTTAAATCCGAACACAGTCGCGTTACGTATTAAAGATGCTTGCAGTAATCCCGACTTTCAATTCTTTCTTAATGACGCAAATTTTTTGAAGTTAATTATTCACTATAACGAAGCCGGATCAAGAATGTCTTTCCTTAACGAGATGAAGTTAAAGTGTACATCGATATCGGCACTTTGTAAGACTTTTAATTACTTAATCCTTGTTTCCACTTTACTTTCCTAATTCACCCTCCCATCTTCGTTTACGTTTTTCAATTAATTAATTAAATATTCAACATCTGTTGTCTGTGTCAGTCTGACTTTACAGCTTACCGTATATGGACTACAGCATTGCAGCACTGTTCCAAAAAATGGTTTTCAACAAAACGTGAATCAAAATCTTTTGTATTACACACAGCTTATCTATTAATACCTTGCTGAGGGTGACTTTACCTGCTACCTTTTTGTCAGCGGTTTTCAAATGCCGCCCTCTCTCTCTTTCTTTCAATATAGAACTGACAACACTGGTCATATGGTTTAACATTAGCTATCTTTGCTGTACTGTAAAGTCAGACTGACACAGACTATAGAACCTGATTAGTCGTTTACTAACGTGTCTCCAATACCATTAAGCGCAGAAGAGCTACCAGTTACACGTTTTTCTATAACATTTCCAGAGAATGATACACTAAACTACTACATATTTAGATTCACTCCCTCCACCACTTCAAACCATGAGTGCCGAATCAGGCCAGGTCAATAACGAGGCTCCAGCCAGCGAATCCTCTATTCACTTTAAAACATGGTACAAGTCTTAAACGCCGTCCTCTCTCTCTTTCTTACAATATTGAACTGACAACACTGGCCATAAGGTTTAACATTGGCTATCTTTTCTGTACTGTAAAGTCAGGCTGACACAGACAATAGTAAATATTTACATCAAGGTAGATCCAAAAAGATCATTTCTTGCTTTTACTTGTCAGTCTGATGGATGAGCGAATTTTCCCATTAGAAAACTCTACTACATCGTTTTTTTTTACATATATGTATACTATGCGTTTTTTTTTTTTTGCTATCATTTTTTTTGTCAATGACGATGTGATATTGAAGAAAGTTAATCATATGATTTGTGATAATCAAATTCCCCCCCCCCCCCCCCCCATCCATTATCATGAATTCACCTTCATTCTTCGTCAGCTATTATTTTATCATTACTGAAAGCCTGAAGATTACTATATGTCCAAACATGTCACTATACTAGAATTAATGCAGTTTAATCACTACGAACTTCGCAAGTCATTATTAAATATTGACCAATAATCAAGTCAGGGAGGAGGTTTTGTGCCTTATTCAAAATCGATTGATCATTGTTTTTTCCACTTTTAGTTTAATTTATTTAGGTATTCAAGTTATTCTGCAATAAGTCGCTATTAAAACCATGTGATTTAAAAAGGCTCATTATGTTCATCTCTGCAGGTTGTAAGTTCCTATACACTACATTGTAAGCCTTTGTTTGTACGCTTTTATTACATGGGATTAAATCCTGGTGTAATTAATTTTCTGTGAACTTACATTGAGGAACTCCATAAATAATTATCGTAATAACAAATAATGCAACTATTTACCATGTTCTCCACTCCCCCTTCCCCCACTTTGTGACTCACCTGTCCCATCCTCAGACCCCCCAAACATCTCCATGCAGTGCGCATCCCATATTGACTTCGCAAGTCTTTTTCTTTCTACCTCTTAACTCTTTATCCAGGAACTTCCATATCTCCCCTTCAATTTTTAACCCCCTTATTTGTACCTCTAACTCTGTTCTGTACATCTTCCCGCCCTTAACACTCATTGCAGTGCTTCATCTTCAACTCCTCGAGTCCCTCAACATCTATTTCCTTCACTTCCTAATTCCTCTTCTCATCACCTTCTTAGCCTCTCGACATTCTTTGTTCCACCATTTTTTTTCCTTTCCACTTTTATGCCTCCAAATGTCTTATCTCCTCTTCTCCATCGCTTGACCCATTTCTGTTACCATCTTCCTCAGCCCCTCCTTCACTCCCTCTCCCCGGCCCATTGTATGTCCTCCATATTTTCTTCGCATTTTTGATGTTCTCCCCATTATTCCTCCACTACTTATCCACCTCATTGTTCCCCAATCTTCTTCTCTAATGTTACCTCCAGTGAAAAATGTTCAGATTCCACTTCATTGTCCCACCCTAAAATTCACAATTTCACCACCGCTCAGTTCGTCAATAACAGAATCGCCCCGTCCCCCTGTGTAAGTGAACTCCTCCCCTATCTCCCTCTGCATGTCCCACACCCTGTCTCCACTCAATTCCAGTAACTCACCATTTATCACCTTGTCCATACTCCTTCTCTTGTGTACCCCAGCTATCAGCATACCCCCTTCTCCCCCGTTCTACCCTTAAAGTCATCACCCACAATAACCCCCACCTCCTCCTAAACCACTTCCTCGGTAAAGATTCGCACACGCCTCATGCCCTAAATATAAACTGTCTCTACCTCATGCACCTTCCCTTCATGCCCCCCCTCAGATAGATAACCATCACTACTTTGACTAGTTGTGACAGAGTTTGCACAATGTCCAGATGCAAAGATACAGAGTTTTAGTACTTAGATACTTAGATTGTTTTATGTGCAATGTCTTTCACAGCACTGTACTGATATCTGCATAATTTATTCTTGTTAATCTTTTTGCTAGTTGAACCTCATTTGCATTTTATGCCTTCATAGAAAGAGGGTTGAATCTTAGCAACTCTAGTCTAACTTTAATTTGTCACAATCTGTTGCCCTTGATAAAGTGTTAAAACGTGTTTGATTCTATTTATAATACATTCAAGTAGAATTACTTGTTATTATTATAATTGTGCTTCGTCAATTATTGTTCTCAATATCTCTTTATAATTCGTGCATATAGTGTTACTACCTAGACATCTTGGGTAAGTTCTCTTTGACATTTCGTCATATTCATTCATCAGCATTATCTTACTACTATCTTGCAGCTAATTTTTATTTTTTTAGTTTCTTAACTTGTTCTTCATACTTTTACACTTTTGTGGCAGTCTATCCACTCATTTTACCAGTATTTCTCATCTTGATATCAATATGTATGGTCTTTATTGTTGTATTAGTGGGTATTCCTGCACTTATCGTTTTTCTTTCAATTCTCTAATTTGCTTGAAGCTTTCTCTCTGTTCTTTTCTAATATTGATTCTTCCATCGTGTTCATCAATACCTGGCAAGTTCCTTGGTATTTCCGCAAACACAATCAAATTCCCATTTTCTTTTCTTTATAATATCCACATTAACACTTTCTAGTTATTCCATTTCTATCCTTTTTTAATACCCCACCCTTCCTTCACCCACTTTCACCATTTGTTGCTCATTTTATAATATAGGTGTCATTAATTTGCTTTTTATAAAAATTATGATAATGCTCAATGTAAGAGTGCCTCCCATTAATGTTTCTTTTAATAACTTATATTAGGCTGCCCACCGGACCAATTTACTTCATATCTGCAACATGGTATTAACGTGCATCATCATACAGAGGTTACAAGATTTATTCAACAACTATTGAACAGTAATAGTAAACAAATTGAAATTAATCTAAAGAAACATCCATATTTTCGACACTGTTAATTTAAAAAGGGTACAAGAAAGTTACCAATTCCTGCACGAATTGAAATTTAATAACGAAGCTATCATAAGTGTTGTTGCAGTGCTGTTATATTCAAAGTAATGGTTTCCCCCCCAAGCTTTTCGTCGAATAATAATAATTTATATTTATAGGGAGAAATTAAAGGCTGCTTACGATAATGTACTTGATTGCATGAAATATGATGCAAATCAGGTAGAACAGCTAAATTTAGTACTGTATTTTATGGAACGTGAACATCATTTTACAGGTAATGGTATTTGGAATAATACGGAAAATGCTTAACTGTATAACATTGTAGTTTGTAATAAAAAAATTTCTTTTAATACTTCTGTATTTTGAAATGATACTTTCATTGATCCATATTTTAGTTTAAAGTGGTATCTATACTTTTTGGCATACATTAGGCAATGAACCGTGAATATGGGTGCTACTTGTGAGATAGACTTGACGATGTTGGCAGGGGAAGCAACTGTAATTGTAGCCATGTCCTGCCAATATTCATCTAGCATGGATCCTGTCAGTTGACCTAAACCCATATGGTGCATGTGCTTTACATGTTTACAGTGTTGAAAAACAGGTTCTTCCTGTCATCTCTCACACGACGGCGACAGTTGTAACCTCAAGTTCTATCTTTCCTTATGCAGATTTGAGTTACAACTTTGCTGACCATTAGTACTGGAAAAGCTGCCAGCTCTGGATCACAAAACACTTGTTTTTGGCCCTATCAGGCTTTCTCATTACCTTTTATTTTGCATCCTCTTTCACCAATATGAGTTCAAGTGTTTTGTTCTATAATATTTATGGATTCAGAGACCAGTCTAGAGGTAATTTTGCAATGGTTTTGATACTGGTGGGCGAAGGGCGACAGTCTTGCTGTCACTTTCTACGTATTTTATAATCTATGTTTCCATTTAACGCTGTTATTAATACCTATTCTCTGCATAGAAAACGGGTAGAGGAGTTTACCTAGACCTAGACGTATGTGGAAGTTCAGTTCTTTGGAGTACCTAGAATGCAAGAATGGCTTCTATTTTTAACAAGTTGACACAGAATCTTATGTATTTGGCGCCCAGTCTTTTAGGTAAAAAATGCATTAAACTAATTTGAGTATATGACTATGTGAAGAGTAATCATAATCACTTTTGCCGCTTTTGGGGATTTTAGATTTTACCTCTTTCCATTGTGTCGGTATGTATCTAATAGCAATTGAGCCTGTATGTATAATCTATCACTAGGTCGTCCTGCCCAAATTCACTATGTTTGGCTGTCGTTCACTCATTCCTCATGGGAATTAAGGAGAATAGTATCTACTCAGATAAAGTAGAATGGAATGGTGGTTCTGGAAAATTGAAAGTCTGTAAGTATCCTTTTTTGTTGCCATTTTGTAATGTCTTTTCCCCAAAGAAGCTGTATCTTAAGCTGTTGTATTTGTATGTTTCTCTATGGAATGGTGTTTCTTCCTTTCTCACAACCTTTGCACATTGCATCTGTTTTAAGACCCATCCTGTGAAGATATCTTTTCATTCAACAGGCTTGTCTGAAGATTTATGTCTTCCTTGCATATTTCAGCAGATTTTCCATTCTTTGGTTTAATTACACTAACTTCTAATAAAACCTTGGCGTACCTTTAACAATTTAGCTAGATGTGTTCCTCCTGCCATTTCTTTAAAATGGTTCTTATTCCTTACCGTACCATTTTGTGCAATTCCACATGTCAGTTTGAGTTCTGCAAAAAGTATTCTGTGACCTTTGGGTGGTCGACTAGCTATTATGTCACCTTTTATTTTGGAATGCCAAGGTACCCATTAAGTTTTACGTTTGTTGCATTTTACCAGCTGGGTAAAGTTTTTGGTGCACTGCAGCGGTAGCTTAGAGCTTTCCTCTTATGACTCAAAGCCTTCTTGTGTCTCAGTTCTTTTCCATTACTTGAAGGCCACAAGTGTCATGATGGATTGGATCATCGCAGTACACATCTTTTTGTGATAGAAACACATATTGAACATTAACTTACAGGCCATGTTCTGATGGCTGATTGGCTATATTAATCGCAAAAGAGAAGTCACCTCTAGGATCATTTTCTTGTAATTAGAAAGAGGAAGGTTTTTATGGCGTTTCTCTTTCTCACACCATTTTTGTATCAGTGTATCCTATTGCTTTGCACCCTGCTCAATCGAGCAAGTCATCCGCAACGAGACATTACAGTTGGGGGGGCATTCTTCCATGGTGCGTACTCCCACAGTATTCTCATTGACAGTAGCGTAAACGTTCCTTTTCCCTAACATACAGGTTATCTACTTGACAACTGCTGGGTCGATCCCCTGTTTCCCACACTATTCGTAAGAGGGAGGTATTAAATCCATTGAAGTAGGGTCCCTATATAGACAGGTCAGATACAGGATTCTCTTTTTACTCATCTAGAACTTGGTGTAAGTACTTTAAACCTTTGACTATAACAAGAACAAGATTTTTTCTTATATTTATTAAACCATAAAAAACATGTATAAAATGAACAACTATAATGTGAGATGGTCATTCTTGCGTAATTTTTGAACCATTTTATAAAAGTATCCATTAATATTGTTAAGTAAAACAGACGGTTTATCAAATTCAACCACTTTACCCGCATTTATAACTAGTACTTTATCTGAATCCATAACCGTCTCCAACCTATGTGCTATAGTAAGTACTGTACAACACTCGAATTTTTTTCGAATCGTCCTCTGTATTAAGTTGTCGGTTTCCATGTCAACATTTGCAGTTGCTTCGTCCATTATTAATATTGTATTATTACGTAAAATGGCACGTGCTAGACATATCAACTGACGTTGACCCACACTTACATTTGTCCCGCCTTGATTAATAACATGGGACAAGCCTACAATACTAATTACTAAAAGTACGCAATAAATACTAAAAACAAACCTTGTGGTAGTGATGCAAAGAAATATTTTAGTTCAACTTCATCGAGAACATTCCATATGTCACTATCTTCATACTCTTCAAATGGATCTAAATTTTGTCTCAAAGTACCAGAAAACAAAGTAGGATCTTGAGGAATAACTGACATTTTCGATCGTAACGCTCGTAAATTTAAATTTCTCGTATTAACGTTATCAATTGAAATATCTCCAGATACGTAACTTAATCTAAGCAGCGCATTGACGATCGACGACTTCCCTGCGCCAGTTCTTCCGATAATTCCGATTTTCTGTCCCGGCGAAACTTTAAAACTTACATTTTTTAAGATAAACTGCCCATCAGGTGCATATTTAAGAGATACATTGTGGAATTGTATTTCGCCCTCTCGAAAATTAACCCTTTCGGTACCGGAACTGTCTTCCTGTTCGATAGAATCATACTCTAAAATTCGTTCCACAGATGTCATGTTATTTTCAAGCTCCGCTGTCTGTTGTACTGCCCACTGAAGAAAGCCTATCACTGTTAAGCATTCGGTAATCGCGAGCCCGACATTACCACCAAGCATTTCTAACAGGAAAAGTTAAGAGTTACAGTTAAGAAACTTTAAAAGCATTACCATTGTTAGAAATTACGAAACTAAGTGTGACGATAGCCAGATAGATCGTACATATACAGTCTAAGAAGTATCCAAAGCCTTGTGAAGTTGTTAGAAACAAATGATAGCAACAACTGTGTAAATCCTGATGTGCGTCAAACTCCTCCTTTAAAGCCGACTCCGCCTGGAATGCTCGAATAGTACTTAGACCTTGCAGTGATGAACTTAAATGTTCAAAAACAGGACTCCGCGCTAATTAAATATTATTAAAAAATTGAGACTCAATTATCAAACTTACTTACGCCTTCCAGTCTTTTTATATTACGACTTGTTAGCAGACAGAATTTTTTCAAACCGTAGCAAATAATACCAACTATTACCGTCGGTATTAAAAGCCAGTAGTTAACAATCGCTACTAATAGAACTGATGCGAATGCCGATAGCAATAACTGCGTCGTATCAATTGCTACAGTTGGTAATTGAGTATCGACGGTACCCATATCCTGTGAAAAACGGTTGATGATTCTTCCTTGCGAATTAGTGTTAAAAAAATGCATGGATCCATAAATAATGTTATTAAACATACGGTTGTGTAGTTTCTGGGACGATTTCAAAGATAGATTGTAGAATACGTAGGAACGTAAGGAAACAATTATGATACATGCGATGGTTATAATGGAATAGATGTAAATATACGTGTTTTTTGAATCTTGAACTGGCTCTATTTGTGAACTGTTACTGATATTATTCTGCTTTGTATGCATATCTTCAATTTGTGCCATGTTCACCCTATAAGTTACCTTAATATTAGCATAGATAAGGTATACTAAGTAGACTACAGATTGCCAACTAAGACAGATAAATTCAGCTATTTAGGATGCGGTATAAATAATGATATATGGAAGATGCAATAAACCAGAGAATAGCAAAAATAGGTAATCTTTTTAACGCCTTTAAAACATAGTTCGTTGGAAAAAGTAGCAAAATTTCATTGGGAGGTCTTTGACTAAATTGTAGCAATAAAAATAAATAAATAAACACTCTACCGTTAGCCATCTGCAGTATACTTTTCTGTAAAATTAGTAAATTTGAAAATATTAGCAAAGACAAAACATACAGAGTTGGGAAGTATTCGAATACAGTATTTAATCTTCTCATATTGTATTTAATTATTATTCGTGCAATCAGTAATTGAGTATGTTGACAACAATGTAATCGAGAACACAAAAGTAATCATGTTCTTTTAACGTAAATCTGACTCAAATAACCTTCTCCTTCATACTTCATGACTGATAAACTCCAACTTGAATGATATGTTTAGGTTGTTCCCATTCTCACTTGAATTCAAAGTGTAAATGCTGTTGTTTTTGGAATATATAGTGTGATCCTACGGGAACTGCATCAATCGATAAGTTGAATATTTGATTATATACTAAGGTCTGTGGGGGACGTATGATTAAAAAATTGCTAATGTCTTTTTGTTTCGGTATTCCGAAATCTATGTGAATAAAATGGGATGACTAAGACCATGTGAGGGTGGCACTCCCCAAATATTTTCCTACATGTTATGTTAGTGTAATTGTGTATAGTGCATGGGATGTGTAATATAAAAGCATAACTAAGATTTACTTAAATTTTAAGGTACCTATTGGAAAATTCTTACCTTCAAATATTTCAATTTGAATTTATTTAGCAATTTAACACAAATTAACATTTTATTCGGTATAATGTAAACTGTTGCCATTTTCAAATGTAGATGTAGTGAGTACAGATTCATAAGAGTGTTGGATTTATACAGGGTAGCCCATTAGTGCGAGGAAGTGCAATATTTCATTCAATATCATACGGATTAAAAAATGTTTCAAATAAAACCATCCCATATTTGTAAAATATTTATAATCATACAGGGTGCTCTGAATAATCGTGGCTCCGTGCTGACCTGCTTTTTAAATGGAACACCCTATATTTGATATTATATTCTGATTGCTCTTTTAAAATGCTCTATGTCCATACTTTAATTTTTTGTTTTAAATGTAGCGTTCCCAAGTTATGAATTTTTTTAATGATTTTTGTGAAAAAACATGGTCTGATTAAAAAATGCTTAGGCTCGGTCATTTTAAAATTGTTAGTGAATGTTTAGTACACAAATTAGTAAAGGTCGTTCCTTAGCGAATATACAAATATTTATTGATTTAATTATACAGGGCGTTTGCAATAATTCGTAAAGTTTTGTAAATTTCTAATAGGAAAAGCTTTGTTATTTTAAATGGAACACCAGTAAAAACTACTAGTTTTAGAAGACACATAGTACAGACATGAATTGGAGAGATTGTTACATTTGTAATCAGTATTTGAATACTTTTTTGATTAACCCAGCTCTACAGGCTGTTTTTTTGGGAGCTTCAGTTAGATATTTCTGGGAAAGTTTTATAAGTTGAAAGTTGAAAATTTGAACTTGGGAGTTACTCTGAAAGTCAAATCGATGTAAAATATTTTGAAAATGGCAGCACTTTCTTAAATGCCGGAAGTAGCTAGTAATTTTGTTATTTTAAACTTTGAGAATTAATTACTTGAGAACCGTTGCAGTTATGGCAACCTAGTTTTCAGCAGCGCATTGAGGAGGAAGAATAGGGTTTTCTTTTGGTATACTTAAGAAAAGTTAAGTTGCGTACGACCATGGGACTCCAAATTTAGGATCCAAATTGGATCGGAAACCACGCGCCATATCTTTGGCCTTTTCGGTCCCCGGACGATATGGGGATATGTGAAAAACACACTTAATGCAAGGTCTCCCCACTCCCGTTTTGCATTGAAGAAGAGAAGGTTTTGAATTGATTTGATTTTACCGACACTTACTGTCCATGAATTTTGTAAGATATACTCTGAAATGAGCTTCTGCTGCCGTGTGATGCTGTTATTTTCTTCAGTTTGTGTTTTCCAGTTACCTGATCATGTTGTTGCTATTTTTTATTAACCATTTATTTAGTTAAGAATCAAGTGATCTAATCCTTTCTCTTTTGTGACATTTGAATTTGAATTGTTGAATTCGTATGGATGAAAAATTGGAAAAAAGTGGTATCAATGCAATGAAATGGGAATAAATCAGTATCAGAAACTATTAAAGGTAGTGGAGTGAGCTCTAACATTTTTTTCGTGATTTACAAATTGTCCGTCACTCTCTCCGCTCCCATCTCCCATAAGGATGAAAAGAAAAACAAAAACTTATTTGTGCAGAATCCGGGATGCTTGTGCCTGAGGTGGGGAGGGGGTAGTTATATACATATATATTGTATATAGTATATATGCCATAATTAGTTACAGATTTGAATTTGGTTGCAATTAGAATTCTATAAGAATTCGTGCCTTTTGATACTTGTTTTTTTAAAAATATTTTACATCGATTCAGCTTTCAGAGCAACCCCTAAGTTTAACTAAAGCTCCCAAAAAAACACCCTGTACATATATACAATGAATCCTTATTTATTCTATTACTTACCAATATGTTAAAAAATATGATGCACCACTAATAAGTATCTGTGTGAATAGGAATAGTATAATAACGATGACAAAAGACAAATGTCCAAACGAAGTTATGTACCTCCTATATACACTTTTTGATACCGAGCCGATCGACTTTTGTTCTTTGACAATTTCTTCAGTAAGAACACTATTTGCTAATGCATGTTGGTTGACTGCCACATCGTCAAAGTCACCTTGATCTTTGGGATACGTAAGATTTTCAATCTCTTCCCATCGATTTTCTGAACTAATTGTACCATTTTCTAACACTATTAGTCGATCGACGTCTTTTAAATATTTTAATTGATGCGTGACTAACAGCACAGTTTTCTCCTTCAAAAACCCCTCGATACACTTTTCGAATATCTCTTTACCAACGTGACCGTCTACAGCGGCGAAAGGTTCATCCAATAAGTAAATGTCAGCATCCCTGTAAACGGCACGTGCCAAATTGATCCTCGCCTTTTGACCGCCGCTTAAAGAAACACCACGTCCTCCCAATATTGTATGATCGGCAAACGGCAGTGAATTAAAGTCGCAATCCAAAGCGCATACGCGTATAACTTCATTATAACGTGCGATGTCCATTTTTTCGCCAAAGAGAATGTTATCGCGAACACTACCACTGAATAGCCAAGCATCTTGTGAGGCATAACTCACCGTGCCGTTTATACAAATGTTTCCCGAAGATAAATGCAGCTCCTTTAACATGACATTTATCAAACTGGACTTGCCACAACCGACCGGTCCGATTATCGCAACCAAACTACGAGGCTTTACAGTTAAATTAATATTTTTTAATGTGAGATCCTCCTTCCACTTGGCGTTCCCATCAATAATTCGAATCGCGATTGAATCGCTCGTACTAGGAATATTTTTGAATCGAATTTCAGTATTAAGTAAAAAATCGTTAATGCGTCTTATCGAGACGAGGGCTTCGCCACGTAGACCGAGAGCTTGCGGGAAGAATGTCGCCATACTCAACCGTAACGAATTATAGAATATCATTAACGTAAAGACTTTATCGGCCCTTATCTCGTTATGTAACACGTAAACTATTATAGTAACGTAAAGAACGATCGGTATTATTAAAATATCGAACGATAGATACGCCGCTTTAACGTACAAAGACAGTTGCGTGTATTTCAATTCCAGTCTGTAAAACATTTTTGTTTTTACCTCGTTAACGTAATTGAAAACTTACTTGCGAAGCGACGCCAACAATTTCGTCACCAACTTCTCCCAAGCCTGCATTTTAATTATTTTAATTCCCACGATTATTTCGCTCATATAAGACACTCTGTTATCGGTACGTAGCGCCGCCTTTGATCGATATTTCGAAGCTAAATTACCTAATAAATCTAAAACGGAACACAACTACATTATAGACGAGCTGGACGAGTGCGTATAATACTTACAGTACATTGGTATAAATAAAAATATTAGTACGACGCCGAAAATTGATGAAAAACCCACCTCCGCGTACATTAAATATGTAACAATAACGCACTGTACGGGACCGACCCATAAATAATTTAACATTAACGCGCATTTAATAAATATGGTAACGTCGTTTGATAACAAATTAACCATTTGGCCTACGTTCGTTTTATTAAAAGCGCCGTTATTTAATTTAAGAGCTTTACGATAGATTAAAGAGCAACAAGCTATTTTCACTTTCAAACCCGTCAATTGTGTATGAACCATAAGCGGATGAAATAACAAAATTCGTACAAAAGACATTAAAACTATCCCACCAGCGTATAAACGTGCCTCATGATGAGTTGTATGCGAATTGACGTCGACAACGGGCATGTAATATAAAAGTAAACGTCCGAGAAGTACAGCTTGTG
The DNA here is from genome assembly GCA_036250285.1 of Pyrocoelia pectoralis. NCBI lineage: Eukaryota > Metazoa > Arthropoda > Insecta > Coleoptera > Lampyridae > Pyrocoelia > Pyrocoelia pectoralis. The sequence goes on from CM070076.1 coordinate 48,161,844, forward strand.
CCGGCCTGGAATTCTTCGTTATACAATATTGAAAAAAAAAAACGTTTTTGTTACCTTATCAGACATTCTACGATAGCAATTAATAAACCGTACACTATATATTCGAAGCTGAATGCCGAAATTAAAACTTTTAATAGTGACGGCCTTCCACCTGCTTGACTTGCTCTGGTAAGTTCGGCGTTCCACAGAATTTCTACTTTATTACCCAAGGTTTCTGATTGAAGATCGGTGATTGTTTCGTAAAGATCATTTTCGTCAAACGGTTTTTTGTAACCTTTTACAAAGGTCGGTAGAGTGTAACTACAAAGACACATAACTGTGTTAAGTACAAGTACTAGAAGGATGTGGGTCACTTACAGAAATGCGACGGCGGACAAAGGATTCGCATTTTGTCGTGGATTTGGTTTACGTTTTATCTTACTGGTATTATTCATTATTATATCGATTCATATACGAACATATTAATTACGAAGTCATAAGTAAATAAATTAGCTACAAACCAAAGATTAGTGAGGTTAATTTTTGCTAAAAACTACAAAAATTATAAGTTAAGTCGCAATGATTTTTTTATTGTAGATTAATTAATACAATGAACAAAGAGATAAAGCTAAAATATCACATGAGCTTTTTCAAAAAATTCTACAAAACCTAAATCACAGAATACAAACTAAATCTAAATGGTCCATGTTCTTGTGTCTACATTAACTTCATCGTAAATGTAAAATTAAAATATAAAGTTACTTGAGCCACAGCACAATCTACATACAAAGCTTCATATAATATGTATATGCTTGATATAAATTGTCTACTGCCACAGTCACAGTATACGTCTTAGACGTATACTGTGCCACAGTTACAGTAGGTATGTAATAAACTACAAGTAGGAGCCTTTGGAGATAAAATGATCTAGGCAGTAGGCGCACGTAGCTGTTACATTCGAGCCCTTTGGGTTACCTTCTTTTTCGATCCCACAATGTTATTGTTCTAGGGGTGGCCCCACTCCCAATTGGTTCCCGCATTGCGACCTTTTGATCTATTGTGCTCTCCTGTATCTTCAAAAAAATCTAGGATTTTAGTAGGGTGAACCTTTGTTGTGCTTCCTCTTGTGTAATCTTTTCATTTCCAAGTTGTGATGGTTTATCTTTATGTATGTAAGCTTTCCTTGTTACCCACTTGGTCTGGCTGTAGGATGGTTGGACTAACAGCCAGGGGTTGACAAACTTTTCTTGTTGGGATAGCAATAACTGGAGATCGGTTCCTTTACGGTCTAATGAAACAGTTGCTGGTGATAATGTACATAATAATGAATAATAATAAATGTTGTATATGTATTATAAATATTGAACTGTATACTTGGTTGCCTACATGCGCAACACATAAAATGTATCATGGTTATGAGAGGAGTAATAAACGTGACCTGCTCTTGTAAATACACAACATGGCGCAGTCTCGCATAAATTGAGAAAATTACAAGAAAATAAGTGCAATTAAAGAAAAATAAAAGTGAATTAAATAAGTGAATCAACATAACTAAATATGGAAAATAAATCAATGATACAACCGTTAAATTTAAAAGGAAATTTAGCAGAGAACTGGAAGGCATGGCTACAACGCTTCGAGATCTACTCCACAGCAACTGATTTAGACGCTAAATCACAAAAAATTCAATCCGCTCAATTGTTGTATTGTCTAGGACCGGATGCGATAGACATTTACAATACGTTTACGTTTACAGAAGACGAGCGTGATAAAATTAACGTACTAAAAAAAAATTTACGGAGCATTTCGCCCCTAAGAAAAATACGACGTATGAAAGATACAAATTCTTCACGTCCAGGCAAAACGGTGAGCAAATAGAGAAGTACGTAACAGAACTAAAAAATCAAGCAAAGTTGTGTGAGTTTGGTGATACAAAACTAACAAATGAAATGATAAAAACAATGATAATCATTGGAATTCGAGATGATACGGTTAGAGAAAAACTACTAGAAAATGAAGATTTTTCCCTAGAAAAAGTTGTAGAGTGTTGCATTATCACCGAAAGTTCAAGAAAAAATTTACAGCTGATAAAAAACAAAGAAGCGCTGACGTCAACAAGCAGTGGAAATTTACCAGACCAGGTGGACGCGGTAAGACGACCAACCCCCGCGCAAACAAATAATAGAATCATCCATAACGAAACACGGAACGACAACAGCAGCAGACGCTCGATGTATCGCTCTGGAAGGTCAACGACAAGGACAAAGTCCAGACCAACGAACTACAACGGTTCTCAAGTTAAACACCTAATAAACAATTGCAGTAGATGTGGAAGAACCCACAAAATTAATGAATGCCCAGCATTCAACAAAATATGTCAAAACTGTTCTATTCGCAATCATTTCGCTCAAATGTGTCGCAGTAAAAAACGAATAAATGAAATTAACGGGGAGCGAAGTGATTCGGAACAAGAACAACTATCCATTAATTCTATAAATTCGTGTAAAATTAATTATTGCTTTGTAGATTTACAAATTAGCAGCAGGTCAAATACTAAAACTAAGCTGAAGGTCGACAGTGGTTCCTGTACCAATATTATAACGATCGATAAATTAAGAGATGCTGAATTTGATTTACGTAAAATTCAGAGATGTACACAAACATTGGTAACTTATACAGGTGAGAAAATTCCACTAATAGGAAAGTGTTTTCTAAATTTACAATTTAAAAATGAGTCCTCTACAAATGTCGAATTTAATGTTATCGCAGGTAAACATGAATCAATTTTAGGATTAAGAACTAGCGTAGAATTAGGTATAATTAAAATTGCAAATGATCCAAATGTCAAAATTGTCAGTGTCATAAAAAACATAAATAATGTAGAATGTGAACAACTGATTAAGGAATATGCAGATGTTTTTCAAGGTATAGGTAAAATCGGCAGAAATTACAAAATTGAAATATTAGAGAATGCCACTCCTGTGTCGCAACCCATTAGAAATGTGCCCATTCCTTTGCAAAATCAATTCAAAGAAACCTTACAACAATTAATTAAATTAAAAATTATAGAAAGAGTGCATGGCAGTACAGAATGGCTAAATTCTTTTGTACTAGTGCGAAAATCTAACGGTTCCCTCCGAATTTGTTTAGATCCTCGTGATCTAAATGCTATAATTAAAACGCACACATATAAATTACCAACTATCGACGAAATTTCGACTAAATTAAATGAATGTACATATTTTTCAAAATTAGATGCTACAAGTGGATTCTGGAACATTCCTCTTGATAAAAAATCATCCAACTTATGCACTTTTGGAACTCCATTTGGAAGATTCAAATTTTTAAGATTACCTTTTGGTATTAAGACAGCAAGTGATGTTTTTCAAGAGTATTTTCAGGAAATATTTAATTTAAATAATGTGACAATTTACATAGATGATATTTTAATTCATGCCCGAACTAAGGCAGAACACGATGAAACATTGGCAAAAGTTTTTAAAATAGCTAGAGAGCACAATATTAAATTTAATGCTGAAAAATGTAAATTTGATATCCGCGAAGTCAAATATCTAGGTTACAAATTTTCAAAAAGAGGTATGGAAATTGATGAAGAATATGGGAAGGCTATAAGTAAAATGCCCGTACCTACAAATAAAAAAGAAGTACAAAAATTCTTAGGACTCGTAACTTACGTAGGGAAATTTATAAAAAATCTTTCCGATATAACTAAGCCTCTTAGAGATTTAATAAAAGAGAGTAGTATCTTTTCATGGAATAATGCTCAAGACAACGCTTTCAAAAAATTGAAAACATTAATTTCAAGTAGACCAATTTTAAATTACTTTGATGTAAATAAGTGTACTACAATTTCGGTAGACGCTTCAAATTATGCACTTGGAGCTGTGCTCCTACAAGAAAACAAACCTTGTGCTTACGCATCAAAAGCATTAAATGAGACTCAAAAACTTTACGCGCAAATTGAAAAGGAGCTTTTAGCTATAACCTTCGGAGTAAACAAATTCCATCAATTTATTTATGGGAAAAAGTTTATCGTTCAGACTGACCATAAACCGCTTTTAGCAATTTTCAAAAAACCCTTAAATTCAGTTCCAGCACGACTACAGCGCATGATGCTATCGTTACAAAAATACAACATAGAATTACATTATAAACCAGGTAAAGAATTAATCATAGCTGATACGTTATCAAGATTAAATTTAGATGAAAAATTAGACGACAGTTTAGAATTGGAAGCTCATGTATGTTTAGTGGATGCAAAAGTTAAAATTTCAAATGAAAGAACAGCAGAATTAATTAAAGACACGGAACTAGATGAAGAATTAAAAATTGTCAAGTCTTATATTCACAATGGATGGCCTAAAACTATAAATAAAATCCCCAATTGTATAAAACCATATTATACCTTAAGATCTGAAATTACAGAAGGCGCAAATAAATTAATCTATTTTAGACAAAGACTAATTATTCCAAAGAATTGGCGAACTAAAATATTACAAGACATTCATACAGGTCATTTAGGAAAAAACAAATGCATTTTAAGAGCTCAAAACACTGTATATTGGCCAAATGTCAATAAAGAAATTTCAAATTTAGTTTCTAAATGTAACACATGTAATAAGTATGCCAATTCAAACTCTAAAGAACCCATGTTAAACCACAAGATAATACTAGCCCCTTGGCAAAAAATCGGCATAGATTTATTTGAATTAAAAAACGAAACTTTCTTAATAGCCGTAGATTACTATTCTAAGTACCCGGAGATTGAAAACTTAAACAACAATTTAACAGCCGAAAATGTGATCCAAAAATTAAAATCCTTATTTGCAAGACATGGAATCCCTAAAATTGTAATTTCTGACTCAGGTAGACAGTTCACAAGTGGAGAATTTCAAAATTTTGCCAAAACATGGAACTTTGAAAGTCAAATGACTTCTCCACACCACCAGCAAGCAAACGGCTTAGCTGAACGAACAATCCAATCGATCAAAAGATTACTAAAAAAATGTAGTGAAGAAAATGAAGACATTAACTTAGCTCTTTTGGCATTTCGTAACACACCAGTACTGAACTGCTATACACCCTCACAAATTTTGATGTCACGTTATTTACGCGATAATTTACCAACAAATGACAAACTCTTAAGTCCAAAAACGATAAATTTTACAAAATTTAAAGACGTTCTTTCCAAATCAGGAGAAAGCGCAAAAAAGTGGTACGATAACAGAGGTGTTAAGACCATTCCCGAATTACAAAATAATCAGTTAATTTGGTATCAAGATTTTCCAAAAAGTACGTGGAAAAAAGGGAAAATCCTAAGTAAAGTAAGAAATAGAACTTATAAAATAGAAAAGGAGGATGGGAGATGTCTGATTAGAAATAGATTTTACATACGCCCACGCTATCAAAGCAGACAAGCCAGTCATGTCCCAACTTCTGATTCTAAGTATGTATACATTCCTAAAAACACTAATGTAAATAACAATGTTAGACGTGTAAGTTTTGCAGAAAATGTAACTCCTATTCCGAGTACAATTGTAAACGCAAATAGATCTAGAAGAGAGATTATTCTACCCAGAAGATTTGCAGACTTTGTAATGTAAAAATTTGTATTGATTTAAATGTAAACTTTTTGTAATAATTTTGTAATGTACTTTTAGTTTTCTTTTTTCATTTTTATAAAAAGGGAGATGTTGTATATGTATTATAAATATTGAACTGTATACTTGGTTGCCTACATGCGCAACACATAAAATGTATCATGGTTATGAGAGGAGTAATAAACGTGACCTGCTCTTGTAAATACACAACAATAAATTAACAATTAATATGAAAATAAACTAAAGAATAACTCTGGTATGCAGGATGATTGAATGCGAGCCTCATGTCGCTGTTTGACAGGTGATTCTGCTGGTTGAATAATTATGCTATTTAAATAAAATTCAATTAATAAATTAGCTGTATTATTTCACTAAAATCATGTACGTCAATTACAAGTTAACGTTTTATTGATTTTACAGGTTTTCAGGAATCTGGTTACATTTCGAAGTTATTGTATCAGGTTAATTCATATGTACATGTTATTTATTCCCTTTGAGCGCAGCCCTACGGCTGTACAGAAAGGTACTCGGGTAAGTTATAAGCTTAGCTCGGTTTATACTACGTATGTTTTCAGGCACGGAATATGGTACAATTAGCTCACTTATTTTACTACTGTATGTAACTATATCAGGTGATATCAGGATTGTTGATCTATTAAGGTTCTGTCTAAGTCTCTTATTCCTGTGCAATCGCTTATAAAGGTATTTCTAGTACAGGGGAGAGATACTAGGTGGGAATGATGTTTGGTTTACTGGCTAGTTGGCTACCCTTCCTAGTAGAAATTTCTATTAGGTGTTTTCTTTTTGCACGTTGTGGTAGACTTAAGTCAGCTCTGTCAACACCCCTTTCGTTTTATAAAAATAATGTAACTCAGTTCTCAATAACCCTATTCGTTTTAAAAGCTTTATTTAAGTTTTATATTAACCTGAGGCAAAAATGTCTACATGACGCAAGGCACTTCAATCACGTGATGATTTGGGTGATTGGGAATTTACCTAACCCTGTGGCAATGCAAAAAGAAAACACCTTATATCTAAGGAATTCGTACTAGGAGTCCTGAAACAAATAATAGGTGTTTTCTTTTTGCACGTTGTGGTTGACTTAAGTCAGCCCTGTTAATAACCCTATTCGTTTTAACAACTTTATTTAAGTTTTATTTTACCTGTGCAGAAATGTCTTATGACGCAAACTTGGCGCAAGCCACTTCAATCACGTGAAAATTGTGACGAACCCTAGGGCTGTCGAAAAAGAAAACACCTATACAGTAAACTGTGTAGGGGAAATTAATTAGGTTTGTCATCGTGCATCTTTAGTTGCCTAAGCACTTGCAATTGCGTGGGGATCGGACATTATTGATGGAAACCCTGTATATTCGACTAGACATGTTATTTTAAAAACATGCAGCTTGTGTTCTTTTCTTTATGCCCATGTCCAAGGTACATTTACATAAGCGACTCAGTCTTACCAACCTTTTAGCAGCAATGTAGTCAATAGTCACTTTCTGTTCTGTTTAAATCACCAACAATAGACATTAAACCTGCTGTTTGTTGTTTTCGCCTCATTTAAATCACCGCTCCTCCTTCTGAGGCGAACAAGCCCTGTTCTAGAAGCTTGCATAGGAATTTGCCGAATAAATTATGTTTTACGTATCACACACAGACCAGTAACCATATCACACTTTTTGTATTTTATAGTTTTTGTGAGATCTTGAGAATACCGAAATTAGGTTTAGCGGAAATTAGGTCGTATATGATTTAGAGTGGACGAGATTTAGTCCATTTAGACATAAAAATAATAGTCATAGAAAAGCGTCATTTCAAATCAGTGAACTCCATAGGTGAACTCTAGAGTTCATTGTAAAGAGCACAAATCACTAAAAAGTGGTTTGTGGTAAAGAGTAAGCCCACGATCCATATTGAATACGTAGCACTTCGAAAATGACCTTTCAAAATAAACGTGATTGAAAAAAGTTTTAATTTCATTATTACATATTTTGTAGGATAAAACCACAGCATAATAATATACAGTAAAATAACTCAAGGGGTGGGGGTCAGACTGCGCACATCATAGCGCAGCTCAAGTCCGCCATGTTTTTAGTTTAAGTCATTAGCGTGCAAAGGATTTATTTCTGTGTAAGCATCGAGTAGGCAGTGGTGGAGTGAAAAATTATTAAATGTTGTAATTTTCACGTTATTTATTTTAAGTGTGTAATCAGTTTAGTGTACATATAAGTTAGTTAGTATTCGGTATTTAGTTATTAAAGTTGTTAATAGGTACCTAACTATGATACGTAAACCGGGCGGTGTTGTTTGTGCAGCAACAAATTGTATAAATAAAACTTATAGTGAAATGCGGTTTTTCAATTTTCCTAAGGATGAAGGACAGGTTGACCTTGTCTTTCTTATAACAAAGGAAATATTGGAGAGTTGTTTTACTGTATATTATTATGCTGTGGTTAAAACTACAAATGCTTTCGCTTCGACTTCAGGTGGTTGGTAACGCTAACCTCAATCTAGTGGGTTAGCAGCACTGCCACACCAGTAATAATCACCCTGGTATTTGAAAGTTCACCAAATTAGGGTTATATTACATTACATAAATTTCCATTGGCAATTCTGCGATAATAGTTTCTAATCCAACAGCTGTTTTCTAACTTCTAACTAAACTGTATCTCTAATGGCAATAAATTATTTGCATTGTAAGCTCCAAAATCAATACGGAAGTGACAATAATTACATAAAAGGTGCAGGGCGATTCTTTAATATTATTAGTTTGAATTTCGCGTGAAACAAGAAATTTTAAAGGTTGGTATGCGTGTCAATGTTACCATTGACTTTATACATTATAGATAACCGCTGCAGGTTTATAACATTTGGTCGACAAAACGGAGCTGGAAATGTGTTAGTATGTTGCTGGGGCACCAAATTTTCACAGCGGTGTGACATTGATGTTATATACGTTCCATACATAAATTGTAAGGTTTCCCTATGTCTCCTTTGTTCTATAGTTTATAAAGTCAATGGTTTTATAACGATCCATCTGACATCGACCAGATTTGCAATTGTGTGTAATAAGTTGCCTGCCATAAGGCGTTGTCACCTTCCCCTATTTTTCTGTTTGTTATTTCACGTGATGTTCAACGCTCCGTGAATGCAATTTTTAAGAAAATAGGTGGTTTTGTTGTGAACCTCCAAAGTTGTTTCCAGATCCTATCTGTTGTTAAACTCTGTTTACATTAGGTTAAACTTAGTTGCATTTACATGAAATTTCCCACTTTAACACCACCAATTTAATAGTGCAAGATCAGAGAGTTTCACTTGATGAACTGCAAAGGAGACGACTAGGGTGTCGTCGTATATGTAAGGTGTGTAATCTGCGTGGTGGTGTATGTAGTATGAATCTCTTAATTAACAATTTGTTTTTAATTTACAAATAAATTTCTCAGTTTACAACAACTTTACATTTACACTAAGCACAGTTACGACAATAACATTTTATCAAATAAAGTATAAAAATTGTCCAAAATGTTCACGACACAATTCCACATTGTCAAATACTTTTTCCGGAGTTACAACAGGCGTAATTCTTTCAATTTCCATAGTAATAGTTAGTCGTAGTTCACCAAGTGTATGGAGATGGTTTTGAAAAACGTTGACGGAGTTAAATCTGAAAAACGAGAAGCCATAATACGTATACATGTTGTAAACTTATTAGATAACTTACGAAATACATGAAACAGAATTCCAACTTGCCCCACTAACCTCTGATTCACAAACTCCAAAACTTTCAATCGTTTACCCAAACTTTTCTAGTTTTCTCCAACTTTTCTATCACTTAATCAATCAATATCCACGTTGTAGTTGTTCTTTTTCTTTTGCGTCCAAATTTTTCACCCCCTTTCTTATCACCTTGACAATTTTCGCGATAACAGGCAACAGCATTATTATTTTTCTTACACTAAATTAAAATCCCTAACTATTCTTACACACCTACCAACTATTTACATACAAGGTGCTTCAAATACTGTACAATTCTGGTTGGTACCATCTCATACTAAATTGTAATAACCCGGAAAAGATCTAACGGCATAAAGCACTGAACTCTAATTATACTCGAACGCTCACTGGCTATCTCTGCCATGGAAACGTCGTGGAGTCGAGAGAGATATCGCGCAAGGGACATTCCTGTCCTTTTCGTAACCCTTTACACATGGAGAGCAGACAGCGTTAAACTAACACACACTAACCAAAATGTACTTGAGAGAAGGACAGGGATGTCCGGGCTCTCTCTCTCGGATCGGCGGACGCAGTAAGCGTTGCAGTATAATTAGAATTCAGTGTTGCAAATAAATGCTTAAGCTTAATAATAACTTTGCAACACTTGTTAACAACTCGGAGAAGAATCCCTCTTACATTTGATCCCTTTAAATGGGTTTCTTGGTAAACGTAGTAGTCCATTATACCACTGACCTGTATCATAAAGGACTGAGCATTCTTCAATACAACATTGAAGCAAACAAGCCCCACCTAAATATTAGTTACTTCAGGTGCCAACTAGTGCGTTAGTTATATAATGATGGTAGCTCGGTGTTTATAATGTGTTGGTAGTACTGGTATCAGCTGTTACAGTTTAGCTTGTTCTAATCTATATGCCAGTGCTTAAATTGTAAATTAAAAAGGGCCGGCTCGCGGTTTTACCTAAAAAGGCACATTTCTAAAAAGTAGGCACGTTTTTTACGAAAAAGGGCACTTTTTATATACAATCCAATACCACGTTATATCTTTCGTAAGCATTAAAATTTGGATTATTACTGCGACCAAGAGATTTATTTTTTATTTTTATAACCACTTTGCAGAGAGCTATACAGGGTGTTTTTTTGGGAGCTTTAGTTAGACGTTTCCAGAAAAGTTTGATAGGTAGATTTTTGAAAATTTGTACTGAGGGGTTACTCAGAAAGCCGAATCGATATAAAATATTTTCAAAATGGTAGCACTTCCGGAAATGCCGGAAGTAGCTACTAACTTCGTTATTTTAAATGGCAACCCCTATTTTTTATTGCATTTTTGGATTCTACGTGAAATTTCAGTTCTTTTGATACCACATATCAGTATCTACATGTTATGGTTTTTAAGTTATTTTCACTTATTTAAAAAAATGGCGGATGCAGACGGTACTTTAAGAATTCATTACTTGAAAACCGTTGTAGGTATGACAACCGAGTTTTCACCAGCGCATAGGGGAGGAATAGGCCTTTCTTTGGGTGTACTTAAAAAAGGCTAAGTTGCGTACGACCTCATCTATGGGGTTCCAAATTTAGGAAAATTCAAAGACTGAAAACTCAGATTTTTTAAATGAAATGACCATTTTCTTACTATTGCATTTGATAGAGAGTCAAAATGGGCATATTTTGGTATTACATGTTCCTATCCCTATCTTTAATAGTTTCTGACTTATATTCTCATTTTATTGCAATGATGCCATTGTTTTCGGATTTTTTAGTAGTTGACTGAAAGATATGCCTGTTATGTGGAAGTGGAAAATGGTTTTAAATCGCCTTGATCCAAGGCCTCCTTTCTTGATCGCGTTTTAAAATTCGACCTTGAAAAATTGGGCCGTTGGGATCTAAATTAATGCGAGCCGGTGAAAAACAAATAAGGGCACTTTAGCCGGTTCGCTAGTAAAAAGGGCCAGCTCGCAAGGGCAAAATCAGGGCCGGCTCGCAGAGCCGTTTCTTCCAGGGCAGGCCGGCTCTTAGAGCCGGTGCGAGCCGGCACAATTTAAGCCCTGCTATATGCTTAATATCTGGTGAAAAGTAGTATAATTACAGGCTCATAATTATTTAAAAACGTAAATTATTAAAAATTGTATTTTATTGCAATGCATAAACGTAGTTTATACTACGTATGAAACAAGGTTATGTTTATGTAAATAAAAACATTAGTTACAGTGTTACCAATAATCACCAACACAACAAACCTAAATTACTAATTGGCACCTTAAAACACCGGTTTTCAATTTGCTTCAAAAATAGTGGAGGGGATCATTAGAATGCTCAGTCCTTTAAGATACAGGTCAGTGCATTATACCCGTTTCATATAAAATAATAATCGTTGCTAAGTTCACGGGTGTCTGTAAATACGCCTTTAAAATTAACTGCACGTACAGGGTGATGAAAATTAAAAATTATTTTTGAAGGTTAAAGTCAAACTAACCAAAATTTTAGTGCAACAATAATTATACAATTTAAATTCATTCTATTATGTTAAAAACTTAGAAAACAAACAATAATTAGCAATGGTGAGTTTAGTTATATAATTAAGGTTATATTAATGAAAAAATTTAAGTCTTCTAGTATAATACTTGCGGGTCTCGGATTAGCAGCCGTAGGCTACATAGGTCGACAAGTTATAAGGCAAATGCCAAACGTAACTAAAACATTTAACGAAGCAATGAAAACGTTACCTAAATTCGACGCCTCTTCAAAATATTATAAAGGGGGTTTCGATCCGAAAATGAATCGAAGAGAAGCCGCTTTAATTTTAGGTTTACAACACTTTTAATAAAAAACATAATTTTAAGTTTAATTCGATTACAGGCGTAAGTCCAACGGCGAATAAGGCGAAAATACGTGACGCTTTTAAGAAAGTAATGGCAGTGAATCATCCGGATCGTGGAGGATCGCCTTACATAGCTTCAAAAATTAACGAGGCCAAAGATTTTTTAGAAAAGCATTCTTCTTAATTAAAAATTGTATAATACGTATTTAAAATAAATTATTTTTAAAAAGACTAGACGTGTAACAGAGAGAGCTGCACCAATTTTATTTATCGCTTAGTATAGACGAATGTTTTTCACGTACTTTTTCCAAATAACGGTTGGGGAACGAACTTGGCGTTTTAAAAACTTCCTAAAACAATACAATGAGATTAAAACAATCGGCACCAGGTAACGCATACTATCATAAATTGATGGCAGTTAACGACGTTAAAATTTTGACCCATTTTTCTAAAACAGTCGACCATTTCACCTAAATCTTTGGCTTCCAATATTTGCTGTCGGTGAATTTTAATTAAGGTCAATGCGACTCGAAATATTACCTTGGAACCTTCGTAAAAAATACAATCCCAAATTCGTAGAACGGTTTCTGTCGGTAATACTTCGGCGTATAAACAAATAAACCATTTCGTACTGGCCACGGCCCACGGCATACCAACACCTTTGATATGTCTATGTATGGCGGGTTCGTTTTTTTTAACGAACTCATCTAGTACCTCGAGATCAATTAACAACCCCGACATACTTCTTATATAATACTTTGGTAAAATCTCTTCGATTAGTGCCTTTAATAACCAAAACGACGATTCCTCGCTTTTTGTCACCAACAACAGTAAACCGGCGATATAATTTAAACCTTGACAATAACCCACTTCGTTATTATGATGAGCGAAAGTTGCGAGAATGTTAAACAGTTGCTGGGGAAGAATATTGTCGTTTGTAAAATAAATATTTTCGGGAAACGTACGCGGTATATCGATTTTTATCATTTCGGTTATAGTCTTATTTTCCATATACTTTTTCAACGAATTATACTGCAGATTTGAGCGTCTTTGCATGGTTTCGGCACCGGAAATTGCCATCCAAACTGCCTCGCGTTCGCTACTCGGTATACCCTTACGTACAAATCGTTTTAGAGTCGTCGTTTTCTTATATCTATCACCGTGTTTAAGATCGCCCCATCTTTTCGCACGTTTCGCTAAAACTCCTATGTATTGCGAAAGAAAGTTGCCGTATAGATTATAATCGAAAGATTCAGGCCTTTCGAATCCGTACTCGTCAACTTTACTGTAATTGAAATATCTCTAGTATTTATTATTTATTGTTGTTTTATTAATACCTGTACATTGATGTTGCCATAGTCTTTAAATAAAAATTAAACTATTTAAACTAGTACCTCGAGACATTTTTTTAATGTAATACTTAGGTACTTATATGGCAGTGTATTATATTTATGGATACATGTATGTAATATCTGTGATAGTATAATTCATTTTTAAACGACTCATATTGTCTTAAATACTCAATTTATTATTTAAGATAATTATCTTTAATTAGATAAAATGCCTTCGCAATGTTGCCACCACCACAGTTGCCAGTGTTGTCACCTACATAAAATAGACTATAGAGTAGATGTGTGGAGTGCAATCACAGAATAAGGAGAACTTATTCTGTGGTCCAGTCCAATGAATATATTTTGTCACAAAGTGTTTTCTTTTTGCACGTTGTGGTAGACCCATTGAATAAAGAATAGAGAGGAAGGAGAGTATCGTATCATTGCTGCATAAAAATTAGTTACGGAAGTTCAGCCATTTGTACACCACTGTTGAGTCATCTTTGTTTACATTTTGGTCGTGTTGACAGTTGACCATAACCTGCAAAATTTGAAATTTGTTGATTGTTACAGTCACTGAACTCCAATTAGAGTTATTACACTCAGCAAACAAGATAGTTGGAGAGGGGATACCGGCGCTAGAGTAGCTTTTAAGGTACAATCCGGAAAGAAATATTTGGGCGCTTAATTTAAATGTGTATTGTTGGATACACATAAATGTATTGTATGCTGCATGAGAAGTCATCAGAAAAACTGATTTTAACAACCAAGAGTAACACAATAAAAGGATTAAGTAATAAAACGCCCGCGGAAAATGTCAGCTGTAAACTGTAATAATTTACTTTCAGCTGTGAATGTACACCTTAGAATTCTCAAATATGATTGGACAAATAATTTGCCGCGTCAAAAATTTCAAATACATTATTTTAGTTGACATATTTTCCAACTATCTTGTTTGCTGAGTGGAGCTGTAATATGGCAGTTGTTTCTGTCAATTTCTATGTAACAGGAAATATGTTAGTAGCCATTTTGCTACCACTTTGATTTCAAGGTCGAGTTCATATACTCCTTCCTCTCTATTCTTTATTCAATGGGTAGACCCAGGAAGATCTAAGTCAGCTCTGTCAATAACACAACATTCGTTTTATAAAAATAATTTGACTCAGTTCTCAATAACCCTACTCTCCTTTTAAAAGCTTCATTTAAGTTTTATATTAACCTGAGGCAGGAATGTCTACATGACGCAGGCACTTTAATCACGTGATGATTGTAACTTTACCTAACCCTGTGGTGATGCAAAAAGAAAACACCTACAGTGTCTGTGATTTTAGAGGTGTTTTCTTTTTGCTCGTTGTGGTAGACCTAAGTCAGCTCTGTCAATAACACACCCTTCGTTTTATAAAAATAATTTGACTCAGTTCTCAATAACCCTATTCGTTTTAAAAGCTTTTTTAAGTTTGATATTAACCTGAGGCAGAAATGTCTACATGACACAAGGCACTTTAATCACGTGATAATTGTAACTTTACCTAACCCTGTGGCGATGCAAAAAGAAAACACGTAACTTTTATGTAGAGTTGTTTTGCTTGTTTGGGTCACAACTCACAATTCTGCCATAGCTTCTACTACACAACGGTGCTTTGTTACTGGCTTAATTTTATAAACGAACAGCGTTACGACAAAAACTATCTGTCCCTGTCGTCACTTACCTTCTACTTCAGAATTTATTGATTCTGTTCTGTTCATTGCAGGTAGAACATATATATACTTGGTCCTTCAACAGTTGTTAGTCTTCTATAGTACCGAGGCCAAAAAAGCACTGACCTGTATCATAAAGGACTGAGCATTCTTCAATACAACATTGAAGCAAACAAGCCCCACCTAAATATTAGTTACTGCAGGTGCCAACTAGTGCGTTAGTTAAATAATGATGGTAGCTCGGTATATTTGTAATGTGTTGGTAGTACTGGTATCAGCTGGTAGAGCTTAGCTTGTTCTAACGTATATGCTTAATATCTGGTGAAAAGTAGTATAATTACAGACTCATAATTATTTAAAAACGTAAAGTATTCAAAATTGTATTTTATTGCAATGCAAAACGTAGTTTATACTACGCATGAAACAAGGTTATGTTTATGTAAACAAAAACCAATGAACTGTATACTATTAGTATACAGTTCATTGACAAAAACATAGTTACAGTGTTACCAACAATCACCAAGACAACAAACCTAAATTACTAATTGGCACCTTAAAATGGCGGTTTGCAATTTGCTTCAAACGTAGTGGAGGGGATCATTAGAATACTCAGTCCTTTAAGATACAGGTCAGTGCAAAAAAGTTAAAAGTTTCATTCAAACGCGGTTGTTAATTACTGTTTAGCGCGCATTTCAAGAAAATATTTTGACATGTACAGGGTGCTTCAAGAACCTGTGGCAAACAAAAAATTTTTTTAATGGAACCATCTGTATAATTTTACTTGTTGAGAACCTCCTTGGACCCTTTCATTCATTCCTAAAATATTGCGGCTTCCCCTGATGGGTGCGAGCTTAAGGGACGACGGGGGGGAGGTCATTTTTGGGTTTTTCGAGCATATCTCGAAAACGGCGGACTCTAGAAAAAATTGTTTTAATGTAAAATAAACGTTCATTAGATATAAAATTATTTCGATACATATTTGTGGAATTTTCAACGGTTTTCGAGATATACGTTATTGAATATCGATTATTTTTCGAAAATATCATTTTTATCTAACTCTTTTTATCAAACATTTGTTTCTAATTCCTCTCACGATCGTTTCTCAAAAAAATGTTCGCAAAGGAAGTTATTACAGCATTAAGTTTTCTTTAATTTGATGTAACTTTTATTATTTTATCTTCAATTAATATAAAGTTATAAAATTTCTAACATGTAGGTACGCTCAATTCCTATCAGAAGTTGAAAATAAAGGACAATGCTCATTTGTGATTTTTACATGCATTCACAGGCTGTGATTCAAAATCCGCAGCGTATCGCACGAGTAAGTGGGTTTTGTTAAAATATACCTGCAGTCCAAAATTCATACAACGTGCAGCTGAGATATTTGCCAGTGGTTCTTCTTCCCCCGACGCTATTGAGAAGACTGGGATCATGAGTAATGTTTTATGTATGGCGCTCCAGCCACAGAAAAATTCCTCAACGAGTTCCGCTACAAATCATGTATCAAAGCAGCTGCAAACATATAAAGCCTGATCTCTCAACTCTTCCTCCAACTGAAGAAGCTGTTACGCAGCATGCATTCCGGACGTACCACCAAGTGGCCCTGTGGTTAGGGAAAGAATTTAATGGTGGGAGGCCGAATTGGGGTTGTGAGAGGAGGAATCGTTAACATGTTCCGAAACTCACAGAGTTGGATCATTTGCAACAATGGATTCGGTATTATTCATTTAGGAAAAAGGCGACGACGCGACGACGACAAAATTCGACAAATATGTATGAAAACAATTTTATAGGGAGCTTAACATTCATTTTCATTTGAAATAATTTGTTCTAGAGTCCACCGTTTCCGAAATATAATCGAAAAACCAAAAAATGCCATCTTTTAAGCTCAAGGGTGGGGACTTTTAGCATGTTTACCTAACAAAGTCGTGAAGTGAAAAATTCGCGCATATTCCATGCACTCTACACCCCTCTTTTGAGCATCCAGTGATTGGACTAGTGGTCAACACTTTAATGATTTTGGGCAATATTTCTCTGGTTGTTTTGGATGGCTGGATTACTGAGATTGTCATTGATCAATTGAAATATTTTTAGTTTTTCCTCGAATATCGACAGAATAATACTTTGGATATCTTGCTACAACACGATATAGGGACCTTCATAAGGGGATTTAGAGGGTATCACGTCAGACAAATACATAACTACAGGATGGAAGCGCTTCAAAAATAAAGATGGATTTTTGTCCATGGTTTTGTGTTTGGATTGGTCTGAGGTTGTTCATTCGATCACGGAGCTTTTCCACGACATTATGATCTATGTGCGGTATATCTTGACCCATTCTAAATTAATTTACACGATAGTACCACAAACTAATTCTGCAGTCGTGGAACCCAATTCTTCACGAAAAACGGAGCGAAAATCCAGTAATACTATAAGGGTAAACATTATGCCCATTCCTTCATTCGTGACAACGTATTGCTGAGTGAATACGGAAACGTTCGACCATACCATTTAAGGCTGTGGATGGTTTGCTGTGGTTCTGTCTCTTTTTTATTGCTAAGCTTAGAAACAGTGAAGATTCGACCTGCGTCTCCTGACCTCTAATTATAACACTCAGGCGAGTGCTTGAGACCCAACCATTAAATAATACTTTTGCTATTGTTTCTGCCTGAATTATCTGTAAGTAACTAAAACCGCCAGCAGTTTCCAGCCATCTCTTCGTTTCAGCGAGAAAAAGGCGATTATGGTTCCCATGAATTTTACTTCCACTGTTGGATCACCAAACTAATGGCATAGTCCGAGGCGTCTACCGTGACGGGTAGATGAGATTAAAAATCAAGAATTATACTAACATCGCCGCGCTAGCCAACTCTCTTTAGTTTTGGTAAAAACTTTTCTTGAATCTTCTGTTGTCCGTTTTGTGGAGTTAATTTATAAAGAGATTCCGATAAATCTGTTGCCCGTAGAATGAATTGCCTATAGAAATTTATCATTCCCACGAAAGCCTATTAGCGTCACCAAGAAGAAACTACGAGGAGGTTGGCTGTAGTCTTGTCCACAATTTTGCTCACCATCGAGAATACGAATATTTTTTGGTTTTTTTTTCTCATTTCTTTCCACTAGATCATTGATTGGATCAAAATCTGATAATAAACGTAGGATTTGTTCCATTGGCGAAATCTTTAGCCAAATCTCACTTCATCAAAGGCAAGTATTGTATTACCAAAGATTATAATAGTCTTTGGTATTACCAACCAAGGTTGTAGGAGGTTTAGCTAACTTAGTAATGAAGAAGAAACGAATTGGCAATAAAATTCATAATTTTATTTTAATAAGACATATTAAATATGAAGTAACGGTTACAAAATGTTTAAGGGTAGTGAATGTCACAAGCTAAAACGGGAATGTACCTATTATTATGAATGCACGGTTACAAATTATTCCTCATCTTTAAAACGGTTTAAATTAATGTAACCCGCTATCATTGCATTATATAATCAATTATATACCTATATAACAATATAGCAACAAAATACTTATATAACATATCTTTAAACTGTAAAAAGATCCATTTCATTTTCACATGTGGGCATTCCTCTTTGTTTAAAATTCTAAAATTTTCAATTCTCGCCATTTATATAGTTTAACATTTTCACATTGTTTAAGAAAAACCGTTGGAACAGTACTAATAATTATACAATTTTATGAATTATAAGGCATGTAAAGTTACTTACATTAATGAGATCGTCTCGTAAAACTGATGACGATCCTTTACAAACCGTCATTATAATCGTAATAGGGAAATTTATAAAGTTTGTGAACACATCAAGCAATCTTTAAAAATTATTTTAATATTCTTTGTCCGTTCCAAGTGTTTTAAAAATGTAAGTATAAGAGATCGGATACTGTAAAGGTTTAAACAAATACAAAAATTAAATGATTATTGCTTAAACATCTACTAAAATTACAACTATTAATCGACCCTCAATCCGATCTCTAAATATTTTACCGTATGACAATCAAATGGAACATGATTAAGTTTGAAGCAAATACTTTTGGTAAAAACTTTCTCTCTCTCTCTCTCTCTTTTTTTTTTTAAAAATGGTTGGTCTCACTGGGTTTCATTTAGCTAAACGTTTTCTAAAATCTATTTTAACAGGTTTTCTTCTTTTTAAGCAAATTTTAAGATAGGTATCCTTCCTATTGTGAAATTATCTACAAGAATTCTAAAAAATTCTATTGTTAAATACTAAAGGGTTCTCTAGGAGTAGAGCTAAAAGGATGATAGAGTTTAAGAGTTTTGGCAGTAATATCTCTCTTTTAGAAAATGCGAAACTCTCGATTGTTTCCAAGAAGAAATAATCGAATGTTGACGCCTTTAATTTTAACTGTACTAAGGAAGTTGCTGCCGATACATAGTTCTTCGAGTATCGCGGTCTTGGTCCCTGTACGTGTACCTCTTCGTTAACGGTTCACGAACTTGCTGAACGTTGCGACCTACAGCAAGATTTATTCCACACCTCAAATACTTATCGAGGTGTTATTATTCAAAAACGATTGGGGAAACATATTAATGTTTAAAGGGTTTCACACTTTTTTTTATTAGGTAATTATTATCCTCCGAAGCACCACAAATATTCACTTTAGGAAAGGTGTATACTAAATTATATAAAATGGCAGTCAGCGTAAGTACAGTGCGCAGTGTTTAAATTCACTATAGTAAAAGTTTTAAATTCGATTGCGGCCGCCATTACACAATGTACTGAACAAACGCGTGCGTATGTGCATGTAAAATGTTGTAAGGCAGCGTATTTAGTTGTTAAATGATACTTTCGCGATTACGCTCATTGTCTTCTAAACTGCTCGTCGAACGCGAACCACATATTTGCATTTCAATTTCGGCCAGTCTCGTTTCCAGTTCCCATTGCTGTTGGTTCAATTTTGTGCTCATTGCCGAATTTTCCGCTTCGACCGTATGTAATCTTTCGCGTAGTCGTTTAATTTCACTTTCCAATGCTTCGTGAGAACCAAGAAGTGGAGTGGCAGCTTCGGATACTAATTGAGTCATACTGTCGCAGTGCAATGTCGTACCTATAAAAAATATGTAATTAATTAGATTATCTACGATAATTGTAACTTAATACCAAACGTTAATTGGGAATATCAAACGATCAAGTATTGTTTTGTGCTTTGCACCTTACAATGTTATTAACGTAACATTTCTCTTTACATACATACATGAAATTAGTCCTATATCCCTAATGTATACACACTTAGCCCAACTAAATCAACATAATAATAACATTTGTGAAATTTGCTCCAATAATTGATAATTACAAAAGAGTTTCTTCAGGGGAGTGCTGAGTGACCATCAGCACTCCACTAGAAGGTCTCCAACATCCCCTGGAGAAACTCTTTTGTAATAATAATTACAATTTAACCTCTCATCTTGCTTCTTCTCCATTATCTTTTTTCTTTTTCTTCAAACTTCTTCCATCCATTCTGTACCCTCTCCGTCCACCGCCAGCTCTTGGGATACCTCTTTGTCTTCTTCCCTTAGTTCTCTACATTTCCTCAGCATGTGGTCTCCCACCCCTCCTCACATAGTCTACCCTTCTCTCAATCTTACCATCTCTTCGGTTGCGTACCCGTTCCTCCTGTAATATTTTTCCCTATTCCTTCTTGCCCGTATTTTATCTTTCTTTTCTTTTTTTCTCTATTTCTTGCTTGTATTTCGCCGGTATTGTTCCCGCTTCCACCCTTATCTTATGTATTTTTATCTCCCCCTGGCATCTCACTTTCCACTCTCAATACCCTTCTCGAGTAGTATCTTCTTCAGCCTTCCAACCCCATACCTCCGTCCCATACAACATCACACTCTTCACTAGTTTGTCAAATAACAGTTGCCTTCTGTCCACATCCATTATAAATATTCTTCCTCCTAATCCCCACACTTGCACCATTATCTTGTTTGCTTTTCCTGCTCTTTCCATTATGTGATCTTTGTCTATATTCCCCTGTGTTAGGGTATACCCTAAGTATGTGAACTTCTTCACCACTTCATCTCCCTCTCTCACCGCCATTCCTCTTTTTCCCGTATTTTGGAATATCTTTCTACTATCACAGTAAAAAATCAATAACTTTATAAACGTTTATAAGAAAAAAAGTATTGGGTCGATTATTATCAAACAAATTCTATCTGAATAACTATTTATTTATGTGTAAGTAAACGTAATTTCATAATTTTTATTGAATTTAGCGAAGTACAACTCTGATTTGCAGGATTGATACATTTTTGTTCAATGGCAACAGTGTAATAATGGTTAATTTTTCGCAGTGTTGTGATAAATAACATAAAAAAATACGTTAGGCAATCGAGATTTATCAATGTAAACCGAGCACACTCGGGAAGTTATGGGACTTTTGGTATTTTCTTGGGGAGGGAAGTAAAACAACAGCTTTACATTATTTAATTTCTTGTTGAGGTATTATTTCACTTAAAGCTCTTGTTTCTTCTTCTTCTTCTTTTCCATTTACTACATTTCTATTTTTTCTTCTAGTTTTTCCATTCGGTATAATAGTCTTTCTTGATCTTCCCTGTTTCATTGTATCTCTTTCCGAGCCATTTCTCTTTTTAATTCTCTCTTATTTCCTGATTTGTTTTTTAACTTTTTCATTTGTTTCCCTCTTTCTTGAGATCCAGGATCATCATCTTCGTTTTTCTCAGTTGTTTAACTTCCTGTTTCATTTTGCGTTGCTTTGAGCGGGTATTTAGATATTAATTTGCTTCACTTTGGCAGCTTCCTTCAAACGTGAAGAAGTTTTGTTAATTAATTCCACTTTATGTTAGTAAATCGAATAGGTACTTATTCGTTTATCTATTACCATTCTGAAAGTTTTAGAAATTACTATTCGTATTAGGGGGAGCATTCACCCCATATAACTAAATTAAAAAAAAAAAAGGAAACGAACGTCATGTGAAAGGTAGCCACATTTCTGATATTACATACTACATAAAAAACATTTAATGGCGGTCACTTCCACAGAAAGATAATAGATACACATAAAACTAAACCTGAAATGGACAATATGTCAGAGCTCGCTAAATATTTATTGAATAAAGATTATAAAGAAACGCAGAAAGTAATAAAGAAGTTATTTGTAAGTCGTGTAAAAATCAAACATAATAAGAAGTTAAGAGTTTATAAAAAAATATGGCCAATCACAGATTTTATTTCTCGCGCTGCTACTTGATTTTGGTATACGTTTTTATATTATATACCCTTTAATCTTCCATTACTGTGGCGCCCTTTATATCTTTTATTGGCGTAAGTACGTACATTCAAAAAGATTAACCGAAATGGTGCTCAAAGTTTTTCATTTCTAAACAGAATGTGAAACTTGCGATAACGTTGCAGATCTAAAAAACAAGCACTGCCGCTTACACTATTAGTGAATGAATGACGGATTATAGACGTTATTATCCCCAAATATGATTCAAAGACGAGCCCTATATTCTCTGACTATTAGTTAATGCAAATTTGATCGGTTTTGCCGATTTACCCTTCTGCGTTTAGTATAGAAGTAGTGTGCCTGCCAGCTTTGATTATAAATGTATATCAAAGGCACTAGTAATGACCGTCCAACGTAAAATGCTTAATTCTGTGCACCAGCTTTAGTTTGAAAATGAACCATTTTCAGTTTTTATCACTCAAGATGGATCTAATTTTTGAGGTATGACATGAGAGAGGCAGGAAACCAAAGTTGTGCCTTTCTATATTCGTACCCCATTTAAGAATAACTCAAGATACGAATGATCAACATAGCAAGGAGCTCTGGAGCTTTTGTTCTATTTTTGGTGATCTGTAAATTTCAAACTCGAGGAAACAAAGGGCTCCTACCTAAAACTCAAAAAATCCAGTAGATATGAACGATAAGTTGCGATCAGCTCTAATGGCTGTAACCAAAACCACTCAAAATTCGTTTCAAAGAGCACTGGGCTGATCTCAAATACAATCGTTGAGGTAAATGTCACGAGGGTTCCACTTTTTCCAACTATTAAAAGACAAAATGAGACAGTTGTGATTGATCCTTTCCTTATTTTCCAAAGGACTCTTAGCAAAGAACAGTTAAAACCATTCCATCTACTTAGCTTTATTCCATAAAAATTTTGAACAACTTTCTTTAGTGGTTCTCTTCCGGAATAAAATCCCAGTATCAAGAAGTACCCTCTACTTTTATACTGTTTTTGGTATTTTCAGTGTTGTGTTGAACGGTCACAAGGGTTCCACTTCTTCAATCTATTAAAAGACAAAATGAGACAGTTGTGATGGATCCTTTCCAGTGGCCGTTGCAAGTTTTATGTTCGCCCCCGCTACTAAATCAACAGGAAAGTCTTTTGGAAAAGATTTCTCCATTCATCAATGTCTGCAGTGATCTTTTATTAGTATTATCTGGATTTTCCTCTGGATGCTAAAGTATAACAATAAACAATAATTTTTTAGTACGAACTAATGTAACCTTCGGCGACTCGACAGCACTATAAAGGTCCTTGTTGAAATTTTAAAATATATTTGTTACCCCCAACGTTTAACATGAATAGTATGAAAATAGGGGGGGGGGGGGGAATCTACCTGGCAGTTGTCAAGTGGAAAAAGAAGAAGAAATACCGCCCCATATACTGTGCAAGGAACACAAGACCTTAAGACATAGTTCTTTGGAGAAAATACATTCCTCCGAAGGATATTTCAAGAAGCATCTCTTAGGAAGAAGATTTTAACGGATTCAAACATCCTGTGAAGCGAATTCAAAACCTGACAGTAGAATAGGTACCGTGAGAATATTATAAAGTTTTAAGTTTGATATTAATGGTTGATTTCAGATATCTTTCCCCACTACGTTTTCCTCTTCCCCTTCCTTTCTCTTCCTTACATAAGATCTTTTTCTCTAAACAGAACTTAAAAAGTTCCCTTGTTAATATTAAAGATGTTCTTCCTTCTTTTTAAAATTAATTTACCATGGTTTCGGTGTTTCCACCGTTCCTTTTTCAAAGATTGTCTACCCATTTGTCAATGGTGCTCAACAAAAACAAATTTAGAAACCCCAAAAAACAATAACTTAGACACTCAGTTTGAGACATTTTTCACCCTCATCTGACGCCCTTATTTGTATTCCTTTAAATTTTTTATGTGCTCCTTCACCTACATGTCACTTGTTTCACCTTAACGTTCCCATAAATTTATTTTCCTCCCACAATTCCTATTTGATCCCCTTTCCGACTGAAAGTGAGTCGATGTTGCTCAACAATAGCAAATTTAAGAAACCCCTAAAAGACAATAGCCTGTAAAAAAGTTTTCGTGAGATTTTTCCTACCTCCTTTTGTGTTTTTCTCTACTTATTTTAAACTGAATATCGCGGTAAACTAATTTTAGCCGGTTGCTTAATTTTGTGCGAACTTATTCTCTTATGTCATTGAGTTTTTTAATTTGTTTATTTCAATTTAATTATTTTTAAACCCCCCGAACATTTAATTGCTAGCATTATGTACTCTTTCATTCTCTGTTACTGAATTTGAGTTTCACACCAATTTGTAAAACCACAAACGGTCATCTCTTGGACGCGCGTGCGGTATCTTCTCATTAACAAATACATAAATGTAATTGCATAAGTTGAATATATGTAAATTTAAAACTTAATTTATTTGTTACCATCGCTATGTTAATGTCATCCCTCTGTAAGTAATTAAAATTTTTTTTATCTATAAGTAATTTCCATTAATGATCAATATCGTCGTTTATAGTTTGAAGATGACTTTAAGTCGAAACGTATCGCTACCCTACAATTAATTTATTTCCATTATTCAAACTTTCATTCTCTTCATCCACAGTAATTATATTAACTATAATAAATAAAAGTTATCAAGGGGGAGGTTTTGTACTTTATTTCTTCGAATGTTCCTGCAACCCACTTTTGGAGCTCATTATTATTCTGTGTTAATCGACAAATAAGTAAAATTATCGTTTTAACTGTTTAGGTATTCGACTGATAATTCAATATAAAGAACAACGGGCCCCCCCAAAGTTTCAACTAAATTTGGACGACATAGTATTTTTAGTATAAAAGTACAAGATGATTTTCATTCTATCGAAGAAACGAAACGTCTATATGTCAATGAACGATATAATTCATTCAAATTTGTGTCGACATAGGGCGATAAAACGCAATTTACGTAGTTTTGGGGGACATTTTAGTGCTCTACGCATCATTTACCTATCTCCTCGTTAATCTGTTTACTGACCCTTGTTGAAATTGACACAATCTAGTTTCGTATAGGTATAACGCCATTTATAAAAAGGACAGGGTAAATTTCTACAATTAACTAACATTGATAAACATAATAAGCATCAACTATCCAATAGGATTAAGTTTGCCTTTATAACAATTATGGGGGTATCAGCTAGATACGGATCGTTGGATTTTGAAGTAATTACCACACATTACAGTAGATAGTTAAACACCTTATCATAATATTCCCAAAGTTTCATTATGATACAGGAATTCGAGTAGTGGAAAAAGGGAATTACCTGAACGGGCATGCGATGCTGGAGTCTGACGATGACTTCTACCGCTACTAGTGGATGCTCTAGAGCCTCTCGACCCTCTAGATCCCGGACTATCGGGGGCACGTGGTGGTGAACCTAGAAGTGATCTCGGATATGCAGGTGTTAAACCGGATAGGCACGGTGGAATCCACATATCTTCTAAAGCTATTTTTCCTCTAGATTCTATTAATCCTGGCGTTGATTGACTTCGTCCCATCGCCGCTAAAAATAATAGACATTTTAACAATTTCTCACAATTGCAAGAACAATGTGGGAAGGTGCGTTTACCACACGTTCCAGAATGGAATAATTACTGGTAACCGCGAAAGTTATCTGAAAGAAACATGGATACAACTTTAGGATACTTTTCAATAGGTCCATAAAGAAATTCTTTTTCTACAGAAACCTACATAAGTATACGTTGGAAAAGTGTTTGAATAATAAAATCTTTAAAAGGAGTTTATAGCGACTCTAAAACCGCGCCATTAACATTAAACTCAATTTACAATAATAATTCAGTTGATGGCCACTAATGTAATAAAAAATTTTAATACCGCGTAATCGATTTCGTATTAAAGTGGTGCATTTCGATAAAGATATATCAGCAGTTTTCATACGGAGCTTAAATGCCCAACTAGACCCGAAGGGAAATTACTTATAAGTAACCCAGCGAACTTAAGAAACGTTAGCGGCGAATACGGAAAAGATAACCTAAAACCCTTCAACTAGTGAAGGGTCCTAAATTTACATATTAAAATCCTCGACGCCTGCCTCGAAAAATTCCAGTCGCCTTAAGAAATGTAACCTCTGGAATGCGTTATGCGATTTAAGTCAATGTGTGCCAAATGAAAGAGAATACTGCGGAAGATACACTTTGTCGAGTATAATCCTCTTTCACCAGTAGGTACTATCGCAAGATGTTTAACGGTACCTATATTTACTGCTTTGTTTCAGGTTTATGTAAACTATGGCTGGAATCGTGAATGTCAATGAAGAAGAAAGGTATGTTAACGCATTTCAAAGAGCTATGGAGGCTAGTCTGACATTGGGAAACTGGAAGTAGATTGCCAAGGGGAAGTGAAAGATGGATATCCGATAATTAAAAGGAAATTTATCATAATTTCATTGCAAAATTCGGTGAGGGTAGACCACAAAAATTATTTCAAAAGGGTAAAGACATAACCGCATTCAACTGAGGAAATGGTCGGGCATCATTCTGAAATTTTACGATTATCCGAAGAGCTAGGACGAAGATGGACCTCCATCCGAGTTTATTTGAATTATGAAAACTATCCCGTGTGGGTTCAGGGTTTTGTCACAAACATCGTTGATATAAATGACCAAAAAATGGCAAAAAAAGCAGACCGTGTTTGATTTACATCGAAGATGATGATGTGAGTAATTGAAGAATAGGGTGCATCTAAGGAATGTTAATGCGATTTTTTTCCTGAAGGACCCAGTAAAAGTGTGCCTGTTTTCATGATGACAAGGCTCTGCTTCTCAAGGCTAATACTACCCAGGTTTTACTATTCGAGAGTGTTTGGAAACTCTGAATGCCCCAGCTTTTCTTCGAATATGAATGCGGTGGAACCCTCTGAAGCAATTCTTAAGGGTGGAGTTGAAATGTTGATGATAGCTATTTACGACATTCGTTAATGGAAGTTTTGGAGAGTGTGCTGAAAACATCGAATTTGATATCTACTCATCTCACCTACTCGCACCTGTTGTATATAAGTTGTTTAATGGTCTTAAAGAAGATTTTAATCAATTCGAAATTCGAAATTCACCAGCTTTGGAAATTCATGCTTTTTTTAATTTTTCTGTAATTTTAGGAAACAAGGAGGCCATGTTCGGTGAATAGGAGGTTCTCGTTCTCATAAACGTTTTATTACTTCTAGGTGGTAACTACCATTCACTGACGCCGAGGGCTCCACTATTGAAGCATACGTGAGTCAAAAAACCATAAATTTCTATTTTAACATTTTTGATCTCCGCAAAAACGAAAACAATTTATCTTCTGCTCTGCTGACAAGTTTTTTTGAACGATCTTCGAACAAAGCTTTGATATCCCCAACTTTTGTACAAGAATTACTCTCGGTTAATTTCGGTGACCTTAGCGACATTTATGGATCATGAGGCGACTATCTGTGTCGAGGGTTTCTACAAGGGATACAAGGTAATTCAGATGCGCCCACCTTCTCCTCGCTTTCTATGAAGAACGATGAAAATAAAACATAAAGAAGTGGGAAAAGAGACAGTCTGGCCACCTTCAAGGTATAGGCTATTTACTGCAAAAACTTTAAGCTTTTTGAAATAATTAAGTTTAGTTTAAACTGCAGAAGGACTGACGAACAGACGGACGAATAATAGCATATTTTTTTAAAATTTCAATATGGGATTAAATTGAGGGCAGAACAAAGGGAGGACAACTTGTAAACTATGAATGTAATGAGTGCTAGAGCAAAGCTTTTTTAATTGGTTTAAGTCCTGAATTATTTGAAAAAAGCAATCTCAAGTTAAGGAAATCTGAATATCCAAAATACAGAATAAAAAGTCCTATTTCCTTTTACGATCCTGTGAAGTTGGATTATGAAGTATTAAAGAAATAAACACGTTAGATCGTATAACTTTATGAGTTCTTCAAACTAATCTGACAAACCTTAAATCTTCAATCACCTATAAATTTAAGTGAGACTTATAGCTACTTATAAATCGATTCTTACCTTTTTCTAATGGAGCTTTCTTATACTTTTCTAATCTCTTAACGGCAATTGCTTCTAAACGTACTCTAGCAGCGGGATACTCCTTTAACACGTCCCACATGTCCTTTTTACTTAATACGAACAGATCGCTATAACCCACAGATCGTACGCTCGCCGTTCGACGATTTCCTGCAAAGGAAGATGAAATTGTAATTTCGTATTCATACGAATTTTATCGCCTACGCCATACATCTAACTGATCTAACGTGCAAAGAGAAAGAGAAGTTGGAATTAAGTTAACGTCGCTGAAGAAAGAGCGAGAGTTCCTTTTTGCTCTAGATTTGTCGCAAGCATATTGACTTTTATCCACTTGGTGTGCAGACTTTAATGTCGGCTATCATAAATTTTTAAGCGAAGTAATGCCCATACTTGTAGTTGTACGTATAATATGTTTTATAAGGATAATTTTTGAAAAGTGAGGTGCCATATTCAAAAGGGAGTAAGTGCCAAATGACAAATTTTGCATGAGGTCCAAAAAACCAAGTTAATTTGACACCGTGATAATAGTTTCTGTCAATTAATTTTTTTGCAATGAAATTACAGGATTTTCAAATTCTACTTGCAAGTTTCAGCATGCAATATTAAGGAAGTAGAAATAATCAGAAAGATTTCTTAACGTTCTTATTATAACATTATGTTTGTATTTCAGATGAGTCTTTAAAAAAACGAATATTTAGTGATCTTTTAGTTTGCCCAATATACGCTCGATTACAGTCTTAACAGTTGACTTTATATATTCTCGACTTACCGTTCATATCTACCGAGTCTTTGGGGTTGCATGGAACCCTTAGTAAAGTACCTTGTTATTAAGTGTAAACATTTTATCGCAATAGTAAATTACCAAAATCTATAGTGCACAGAAACGTACATGCGCACTCTGACGATATAACTGTAGGATCAGGAGTGACAAAAACTGGGGAACAACAGTCTCCAAGTTATCTAAGGCTCAGCGCCAAAAGGGAAAGCTGTTCAATAAGCAGCAACGAGGTGAGGAAGGCAGCTCCAGACTAGCCTCTAGAAACAACACCTAGGCGTGCCTACCACATAATAGTGAGCTGTCGGTAGAAAGGAAGGCCATAATGGAACTCGAGAAAAAACAACTGGATATCTTGAAGAACAAATGGAATCTTGCCAGCACTATTGTAGGAATTACGATCATCCAAAATATGCAAGTTCTTTAGGTAAAGTGTTGCACTAGGATGTGCGCCTCTAGATACATGCGCGTCGCAATATTGAACAGCGTAATCAAATTTTGCGTTAAGCTCGGCGATTCTGCGAAGGAAGATTTGCATATGGAAGAGCTTTGTGAAAAGATGCTTCAGAGAACCTTTCGACTGCACAAAAATATGAGCGAATGGCCATTGCACAAGTTGAAACTGATCCAACTCTGCTTAATCGTGTAATTAGTGGTGATGAAAATTGGATTTTTCAATATGATCTCAAAACAAAATGGCAAAGCCAACAGTGGCTGTCTGCTGGTTCAGCCAAACCGAAGAAGGTGAGAATGAGCAAATCGAAAGTTATGCTTCTTTGAAAGCAAAGGGATCGCTCACAAAGGGTTCCTACCACCTAGGCAGACCATCAGCCAACAATTTTACGTGAAAGGACTCGATCGGCTGTGAAAACGAGTCCTTAGAGTCCGTTTAGGCATTGCCAAAACATTCTATGCCCTCGAGTGAAGCAAGTAGTAAAGTAGTGAAAGGTACACATTTGGAGCCCGAAATTGACATCAAATTTCTGCGACGAGGGTACTCCAAGAACTTCTAGTCGGGACTTTCCTGGAAAAAACGCTGGAATCAGTGTATAACTGCGGAAAGGGGGTATTTTGAAGGGAATCATATCATAGTATCATATAATTTTTAAATATACCTACCTACGTATTTTTATGGACTTTGTATCTTCCATTTCAGCGATAAATATCTTATCACCTGCCTTTCTCGCCCCTTCTCAGTTTAACGCCTAATTCAAAATTTTTTGGTGTGAGGTGCACCAACGCTCCTTTAAAAGTCACTTGGCCGTCTTGGTTTCAGAAATATTTTTTGAAAAACTATTTGAAAACGTTGTAAACCATAAATAGAATTAGAAAGATGTCCCTAATTGTTGGAAAGGATGGAAAAATGGCGACACAATTTTAATCGAGATTTCCCCAATTAAATTATTAATCGGAAACGTTTCCTCTTTGATAAAATATAGATCACTGTGGCGGTAATTAAATGTTAACACGTACCACTTACATTAACTAACTGTTCTAGACAATCAATACTGACACAATTATGGGGACAATTACCGACAAAGGAGACGCTTAGGCTGCATCAAAAATTATTCAGCTATTTTTTAGTTGAATCGATCATGTAAGAACAAAAAGTATCCATCGTTATGGAAAACTAGCATTTTTATGGTATGCACTTACTTTAGAATTGTCTAGATTTTGTATCTGTCCAAATATCGTTGGCAGAGTTCCAATGAAACTTCACCGCATAAATATTTCGACAAGAATTTCTAACACGTTGAAATCTCCCTTCGTCCTTTACTTAAATTATGTACAATATTCATAATTCAAAAATCTCGTATGCGGCAAACACAAAAAAGGAAAAATAAAGAAATGCGCGACCATTGTCTTCTGTATTATCTTTTGGCCATGGAAAGATTTTGAAATGAAGCCAAAGGGTTTAAATTTTTAAATTTCCGAGCTTGAATAGAAATCGTACAGTAGGGTGGTTTTAAATATTGATTTTAAGTAAATATTAAAGAGGCCGAGAACGACAATGGTATTTGCCCGATATCTTTACTTTCTACCAAATCCAAATTCGCCAGTAAGAAAGTGTCTAATAATAATAATCGTGGGCCTTAAAGCGTTAAAGACTTTATAAACATTTTATTCACTTTCATTTTTTCCACATTTTCATTCATCTTTTTCAGCGAGTCAAGGAAGTGTGTGAGTTATATTAATGTCAGCTTTCATTCAACACATAAAATGACGTAAAAAGGGGTTTTATAAAAGGAACGAATATCAGTAAACGTGTGATATTCAAAGAACTAGGAAGGTGCTGCAGAGCATTAAAATACTAATATACGTACTGGACGGAAGTGGTGAACCTAATTTATGACCTCTTACGTTCAATAATGTAAACTACATAAATCCATTTACGTTTTTGTTTGGGTTTAAGTAGTTTTCTACATTTCTACGGTTTAAATTTAACTTTTCATTTACCTTATAAACCAAATACCTATTTCTCGCCATACTCGTAAAACTAACTTTTGGTATCTCGATTCCTCTCCCACTTTGTTGGTAATGGTCTAATGGTAATATTACTAGTGTGGTATGTTCACAATAAAATATGAGGTAAGTATTATCTTATAGTAAACTTGCTCCAAATCCAGAACAATACTTTTACTATTTTTTGTCGACGATTATATCAAACAGCAAAAATTGTGAATTTTACTAACTTTCTACGTAACTCCCAAACGGCAACTATTTAATGAAATTAATTCTCATAATTCCAGAAATATTACGGACCTTCAAATATCGAAAGCAAGGGAGGAACGGGTAAAAGGGTGGTTGGCAACTCGCATTCTTATAGGAAGATGCATTTTGGTTCCGATGAAAACCCGAAGATCTGGCGTGAGGGATCGATGTTAAGGGAGGCTGTGTGTTGTGCAAAAGGACCAGACCAACCTAAACGATAGAGGAGGAAAACTTTCTTTAGGTTATTTCCGTTTTCGGTTCAAAGGGGTTATCGAAATTCAATGGCAACAGATATACAAATGTCTCCAAGGAGAAAAGCGAAAAGCCTTCCTGAAGGACGTCTCTCGAGTCTTATAGACTTGCGGGGTGAAGTTGATCTTCTTTCTAATTTCATTAAACGGGCATGCTCACTGAGTTGTAATCACCATAGTGGTATGGAGTGGTCAAAAGGTAGAAAATCTTGCTAAACAATGGTAATGGAGAACAAATCCACAGCCAACTAACAGACATATAAGGCAAACTTAAGAAGGCGGGTGTGTTAAAGAGAGACATGGAATCAAACAAACAAAAACTTTTGGCTCTATAAAATCTTTCTTTGCATCCCTCCTACACAGAACCGCAACGAAGAATCCACATTTTATTCCAGTTAGCTTCACACGAGATAATGGAGTATCTTGGAGGTAGTTAGTAAGAGACGCTCGAAGCCCCATTGGTGGATGACTGGACGATTGTCAATCATACAAATCGCTAAAATTTCACAGCACAACACCAGTTATTCCGCAGGAGGAACTCGATGCTACTGATGTTCACCCATTGAGAATTTACGCGGGATGTACATACATACAAAAACAATGGAATTGCTTTTACCCCCAAACCAGGCAAAGGTTTCGTCTAACAGTCTAACGTATTTCCTACTCAAGGCAATTGAAATATTGTGCAACAGATACATAAAGCATACGGCGTTAATACGATTCTCCACGCACAATAACTAACATATGTACTAGATCCACAAAATCAGTCCTGCACTGTTATAGGGATCGCTGGACTATAAACAATCCCCTTTGAGAGCATTCACACACACACACACAGAAACAGCCTTTCGCCACCATGGAGTTACAGAGGTCGTACGAGGCTGGACTGTATAGCTGCTAATACCCAGGGCCGTGCACATTATCGTTGGCTTGCAATGGGTTTGATCGAATCACTATGTTGCAGAGGTTATGAACATTTTCAGCACGTACACCGCACTGTGAGTGGTCTCCCTTGATGTTCATTCGAGGCAATATGACCGCACAACGGTAGTTATATTGCGGAGGTGGTTGGAACGGAACATATCTTTTGTCATACTTGCAAGAGCTCGAAGATCTCTTATTCCAGCAAGATAGTGTACGTCCTCATGTGGTAAGGTTTTGGTTGAACTTCTTTGAACAGATTCAGATTCATCTTTTGCCTTGGCCTCCAAGATCCCCATATCTTTCTCCCATTGAATATGTATGGGACAAAATGGATAGAAGGTTGCTAAACTTGCAGCGCCCTCCTTTGACTTAAGAAGCTTTGAGACACAAGGTGCAACTTACATGGTAGGCAATACCCCAAGATGTAAATCAGAGGCCACACATTCTTAATCATGTGTGATTAAAAATTACGAGGTATGACCAATAAGTAATGAGACTGATTTTTTAGCCGCGCGTGTGGTAACACTGCGACCTGACACTTCTGTCAATTAATCCCTCCTCTATCGATACATGTGCTCGCGAGTTTCGTACGTTCGTTAGTTCTCCAGCTGTGTTTTGTTTTCGACAACGTGTTTGTAAGGCGTGTCACGAATATGGAACAACGTAATATTGAACAGCGGTTAAATTTTGCGTTAAACTCGGCGATTCTGTTAAGGAAACGTACGGTAAATTGGTCAAAGTGTTCGGTGATGAAGCCCTGAGTCGTGCTCAGGTATTTCGATGGCATAAAGATTTTAAAAATGGTCGTGAGAGCGTCGGGGATGAACCGCGAACTGGGAGGTTGGTTGAAGCTCGAATAATGTTCGGCGTGTACGCACTCTCGTGCATCAAGATCGGCGGCTAATCATTCGAATGTTGGCTGATGAATTTAATTTGAAACGAGAAACCGTCAGACAAATTTTAACTGATGATTTGTCCATGAAAAAGCTATGTGCAAAAATGGTACCGAAAAACCTTTCGGCGAAGCAAAAACACGAGCGAATGTCCACTTCACAGGATTGTCTGGAGGAGGTTGAAGCTGATCCAACTCTTCTCGATCGTGTAATTACTGGTGATGAAAGTGGGTATTTTCAGTACGATACCGAAACAAAACGGCAAAGTCAACAGTGGCTGTCTCCTGGTGCAGCCAGACCGAAGAAGACGAGAATGAGAAAATCAAAAGTGAAAACGTTGATGATTTGCTTCTTTGGCAGCAAAGGAATCGTACACAAAGAGTTTGTACCACCTGGGCAGACTATCAACCATCATTAGTGTCCGTCCAGAGATTGCCAAAACGTGGATCCTTCATCATGACAATGCTCCATGCCATCGTGCCTTCAGTGTGTCACAGTTTTTGACCTCTAAAAATATCGCAGTGTTGCCGCAAGCGCCCTATTCGCCGAATATGTCACCCTGTGATTTCTTCTTATTCCCCCAAACAAAATTGACATTCAGACCGCCGTGACGAGGGTACTCCAGGACATTCCAGTCGAAGCCTTCCAGAAATGTTACGAAAGTTGGAGAAACGTTGAAACCAGTGTGTAGTTGTGGGAGGGGAGTATTTTGAAGAAGATCACATCAATGTACCTTAATTTTTAAATATAGGTAGGTACGTATTTTATGGACTTAGTCTCATTACTTATTGGTCAGACCTCGTATTGTAAAATTTTGCCCAACCAAATTTTGATTATTTATGACTATAACATAGGTGAATATTCCAACCAAATTTCATTTGGAAATTACAACCCCTTCTTGGTGTTGCAATTTTTATGTCACTCAGTATATTGCTAAATACTTAAAGAACAACTGCACTTTGGTGTGCATTTTTAAAATTCACTTTAATTATTCGGTAATTAAAAATGGAAATATCCTAGTAATATTTAACAAGCGACGCGAAAATTACATTAGTAGAGAAGAAATTAAACATGAGTTATGTCACACATCAAGCTACAGTTGTATGTGACATTTAGCAGAACGGTTTAAGGAGATTTTAGTAAATGATATTATGTATCACATTAAAGTTTTGTGAAAGATTAATCTGATTCCCGTATAAATAATCTATGAGCATCTGCGTAGGATCTTCAGAATAATAACGTAATTTAGATGTGACAGAAATGTTCGTGCAGTAGGTAGAGAGAAAGAATATTTAATTAAGGTTTTATAAAAATCACAAACATTCCTTTCCTCGAAATCTACGATTGTTTTAGAAAAGCACGACACGAACAACGTCTCTGGTATAAAACAATTCTGAAGCTTCTATAGAAAAAGGATATGGTAGCTTAAAGACTTACATTCCTATAGCTGAAGCTAAAGCAAAAAGTATTACGTTGTCTTAAAATGAAATTCAATTTAATTTTTCCTCTCACGGATAGCGTAATTGTAACATCCTTTGTAGATGGAAAATATGCTTTGTTTATAATACGGAAGCTTATACGAATTATTACATTTATAATTAAACGCCCAATTGAATCACTAAGGTAGCGACTTGCAAATTGTATAATCATAACTTTGCTTAAGAGATAATTAGAGGCAACGTTTATAAATGGCTTATTTTTTTTAGTTTTCTCGGACTTTTCCATTTACCGCTTAAGATTAAAGAGGTCTACTTTTGTTTATAATTACGAATCCTTTGAACTGCGGTGAGCGGTGTTTAATATTTAGTAATTTGCAAGAAAATATTCAGCTATAATTAAACTGGTGAACAAAAAGTTGCAAACTGGACAGTCAATTTTTTATCATGAAGTAAGCGTGTAATTCTCCACTTCCCCATGGTTTTCATGGCATTTACTAATTTTTCTTCATCAGCTGCAGGTATTGCGGTAGGTCTTTCTTTGGACGTGCTTTTTAATCCTCGGGTTCCTCGTAATTCGTAGGTGTGTTTGAAGAGTAGAAAATGGGATTTGATTCCTCTTAGCATCACTACAAATACTGGTACTTACCGCTTTGCTTGATGTCTCTAAACTCATCTTTTAAATGTTCAGCACTGTAAGAAGGACCTTGTTTTTTTTTCTTATACGTTCTCATCATGTTGAATAAGGAACTCACTAGGAACTGTATAAGCTTTTTAGTCTTTGGTAGGTAGGTATTTTAAGGATTTTAACACTGTTTTTATTTTAACTTCGCGCTTCTTAAATTATGCAAGATAGTAGATACTTAGTATATGTTGGCTTATTATGTTTGGTTTGTTTTGGTTAATTAATTTTGTTTATTTTGCTAGTATATACTTTGTTTATTTTAAGTTGTTTATCTTATTTTTATTTCTTTTAAATAGCTTCCTTATACAATTTTTTTTGTTTTTTCTGCATAATTTAATAAAATATAGTTCAGGTACTTTAGTCACTGTTTTTATAGTTTACTTTAGTCTTTGGTCTTATTTGTATGTAACTGTAACAATAGAAATGTTATCTGAAGTATTTTATACAAGTTTGAGCATTTACATTTTAGTTGTGAAAACAAATTATTCTGTTCAAATAATAAGACACACTTTTATTCAAGAAAACCATTCTATAAACTACATTATCATTTTAGCTGATATAAAATTCTTTGACGTTTTTCACTTCATAATAAGGAAAACACCCATTGCACGACAATTTCCCCGGGAATGGTACTGTGCGCGATCTCCATTTTATTGCTTATGTTGTACCCCGATCTCCATTTGATTACTTATGTTGTGCCTCGATCTCCATTTTATTACTTATGTTGTGCCCGATCTCCATTTTATTACTTATGTTGTGCCCCTATCTCCATTTGATTACTTATGTTGTGCCTCGATCTCCATTTTATTACTTATGTTGTGCCCGATCTCCATTTTATTACTTATGTTGTGCCCCGATATCCATTTTATTACTTATGTTGTCCCCGATCTCCATTTTAATTGTTATGTTGTGCCCAATCTCCATTTTATTACTTATGTTGTGCCGGATGTCCATTTTATTACTTATGTTGTGCCCCGATCTCCATCTTATTTGTTATGTTGTGCCCCGATCTCCATTTTATTACTTATGTTGTGCCCCGATCTCCATTTTATTTGTTATGTTGTGCCCCGATCTCCATTTTATTTGTTATGTTGTGCCCCGATCTCCATTTTATTACTTATGTTGTGCCCCGATCTCCATTTTATTACTTATGTTGTGCCCCGATCTCCATTTTATTTGTTATGTTGTGCCCCGATCTCCATTTTATTACTTATGTTGTGCCCCGATCTCCATTTTATTTGTTATGTTGTGCCCCGATCTCCATTTTATTACTTATGTTGTGCCCCTATCTCCATTTGATTACTTATGTTGTGCCTCGATCTCCATTTTATTACTTATGTTGTGCCCGATCTCCATTTTATTACTTATGTTGTGCCCCTATCTCCATTTGATTACTTATGTTGTGCCTCGATCTCCATTTTATTACTTATGTTGTGCCCGATCTCCATTTTATTACTTATGTTGTGCCCCGATATCCATTTTATTACTTATGTTGTCCCCGATCTCCATTTTAATTGTTATGTTGTGCCCAATCTCCATTTTATTACTATGTTGTGCCCCGATCTCCATTTTATTACTTATGTTGTGCCGGATGTCCATTTTATTACTTATGTTGTGCCCCGATCTCCATCTTATTTGTTATGTTGTGCCCCGATCTCCATTTTATTACTTATGTTGTGCCCCGATCTCCATTTTATTTGTTATGTTGTGCCCCGATCTCCATTTTATTTGTTATTTTGTGCCCCGATCTCCATTTTATTACTTATGTTGTGCCCCGATCTCCATTTTATTACTTATGTTGTGCCCCGATCTCCATTTTATTTGTTATGTTGTGCCCCGATCTCCATTTTATTACTTATGTTGTGCCCCGATCTCCATTTTATTTGTTATGTTGTGCCCCGATCTCCATTTTATTACTTATGTTGTGCCCCGATCTCCATTTTATTACTTATGTTGTGCCCGATCTCCATTTTATTACTTATGTTGTGCCCCCATCTCCATTTGATTACTTATGTTGTGCCTCGATCTCCATTTTATTACTATGTTGTGCCCCGATCTCCATTTTATTACTTATGTTGTGCCCCGATCTCCATTTTATTTGTTATGTTGTGCCCCGATCTCCATTTTATTACTTATGTTGTGCCCGATCTCTATTTTATTACTTATGTTGTGCCCCGATCTCCATTTTGTTTGTTATGTTGTGCCCCGATCTCCATTTTATTACTTATGTTGTGCCCGATCTCCATTTTATTACTTATGTTGTGCCCCGATCTCCATTTTATTACTTATGTTGTGCCCGATCTCCATTTTATTACTTATGTTGTGCCCCCATCTCCATTTGATTACTTATGTTGTGCCTCGATCTCCATTTTATTACTTATGTTGTGCCCGATCTCCATTTTATTACCTATGTTGTGCCCCGATCTCCATTTTATTACTTATGTTGTCCCCGATCTCCATTTTATTTGTTATGTTGTGCCCCGATCTCCATTTTATTACTTATGTTGTGCCTCGATCTCCATTTTATTACTTATGTTGTGCCCGATCTCCATTTTATTACTTATGTTGTGCCCCCATCTCCATTTGATTACTTATGTTGTGCCTCGATCTCCATTTTATTACTTATGTTGTGCCCGATCTCCATTTTATTACTTATGTTGTGCCCCGATCTCCATTTTATTACTTATGTTGTCCCCGATCTCCATTTTATTTGTTATGTTGTGCCCCAATCTCCATTTTATTACTATGTTGTGCCCCGATCTCCATTTTATTACTTATGTTGTGCCGGATCTCCATTTTATTACTTATGTTGTGCCCCGATCTCCATTTTATTTGTTATGTTGTGCCCCGATCTCCATTTTATTACTTATGTTGTGTCCCGATCTCCATTTTATTTGTTATGTTGTGCCCCGATCTCCATTTTATTACTTATGTTGTGCCCCGATCTCCATTTTATTTGTTATGTTGTGCCCCGATCTCCATTTTATTTGTTATGTTGTGCCCCGATCTCCATTTTATTACTTATGTTGTGCCCCCATCTCCATTTGATTACTTATGTTGTGCCTCGATCTCCATTTTATTACTTATGTTGTGCCCGATCTCCATTTTATTACTTATGTTGTGCCCCCATCTCCATTTGATTACTTATGTTGTGCCTCGATCTCCATTTTATTACTTATGTTGTGCCCGATCTCCATTTTATTACTTATGTTGTGCCCCGATCTCCATTTTATTACTTATGTTGTCCCCGATCTCCATTTTATTTGTTATGTTGT
The DNA here is from genome assembly GCA_036250285.1 of Pyrocoelia pectoralis. Taxonomy (NCBI): domain Eukaryota; kingdom Metazoa; phylum Arthropoda; class Insecta; order Coleoptera; family Lampyridae; genus Pyrocoelia; species Pyrocoelia pectoralis. The sequence continues at coordinate 48,201,324 of CM070076.1, forward strand.
GCCCCAATCTCCATTTTATTACTTATGTTGTGCCGGATCTCCATTTTATTACTTATGTTGTGCCCCGATCTCCATTTTATTTGTTATGTTGTGCCCCGATCTCCATTTTATTTGTTATGTTGTGCCCCGATCTTCATTTTATTTGTTATGTTGTGCCCCGATCTCCATTTTATTACTTATGTTGTGTCCCGATCTCCATTTTATTACTTATGTTGTGCCCCGATCTCCATTTTATTTATGTTGTGCCCCGATCTCCATTTTATTTGTTATGTTGTGCCCCGATCTCCATTTTATTTGTTATGTTGTGCCCCGATCTCCATTTTATTACTTATGTTGTGCCCGATCTCCATTTTATTACTTATGTTGTGCCCCGATCTCCATTTTATTACTTATGTTGTGCCCCTATCTCCATTTTATTTGTTATGTTGTACCCCGATCTCCATTTTATTACTTATGTTGTGCCTCGATCTCCATTTTATTACTTATGTTGTGCCCCGATCTCCATTTTATTTGTTATGTTGTGCCCCCATCTCCATTTTATTACTTATGTTGTGCCCCGATCTCCATTTTATTACTTATGTTGTGCCCCGATCTCTATTTTATTTGTTATGCTGTGCCCCGATCTCCATTTTATTTGTTATGTTGTGCCCCGATCTCCATTTTATTACTTATGTTGTTCCCGATCTCCATTTAATTACTTATGTTGTGCCCCGATCTCCATTTTATTACTTGTGTTGTGCCCCGATCTCGATTTTATTACTTATGTTGTGCCCCGATCTCCATTTTATTACTTATGTTGTGCCCCGATCTCCATTGTATTTGTTATGTTGTGCCAATGTGTGAATGACCAATCGAGAAACCTGCAAATGTACGAGAATTAATAACCACATGGGCTTGGTTGAATCATCATCCTGTAAAGGGTGCTACATAGACGACGAGACAGCGCAACAGATACTCTGTGAGTGTCCCGTACTCGTCGAATTAAGACGATCCATGCTGAGGGAATCCTGGCCGGACATGGCTAAGATCACAGCCGCTTCCCCGTCCAACAACCTCAGGTTTATATCACGTATGGGATGGCTTGCGTGACGTTGCAGTGGGGAGGTAGCCAAAGGGCCTGAATAGGTGTCCTACGTGCGTGTGGACTTCCCACCACTCTCCCATCGTAATCCAGAATCCAAAAGGATATTAGGAATATTTGATGGTGAAGTTAATGGACGAGAACTCAAGCAGGCTTCAATACTTGTTATGTTAACCTCTAGTATTTGTATTATTATTGATTTTTTCCTCTAAAATGTATTTGTTATTCAAGCTACGAAAACCCATTTTTTTTTAATTTCTCTCTCTGTTCCTTAGCAATGTGTACAGTAATTTAGTTAATTTAATTTAGTTACTTAAAATTAGATATTATTTGGTCGGAACTGGTCTGTTAATTGTTGTCAATCTGTTAGCCAATTATTATATTTGCTCAATGCATAATGTTATTTGTGAAAATGCATTAAAGGCACATTTTTATTTTGTACTTATTTATCTAAATACGCTTTCCTGCTACTTAAAAAAAGTTTAGAATATGTTAGCATACTTCATAAAAGATAGTTTAAAGTACAAAAAGTGTGCGAGGTCCACCTATAAGTGTCTCATTTGTAGGATAATAGAGGAAAGGGCTCTGCGAAGGGACCCTCTATTTGGATTTTTAAAGAGCGATATCTCCGAAACGGTTCGACTTAGAATGGAACGGGTTGGAATTATTTAATTGGCGTGTAATGAAGGAATCTTTACTTGGTCGAATTTCGAGCAACGATGCAATTTTAAAGAACGCGAGTGGTAAATATTTAATTGCCGGCCAACAAACTTTAAGAAGACATCGTTGTTTGGTCGAATTTTGAGAATTTATTTTTTAACGGAATAGTACATTAACATTACAATACAAGTGATGAAAGTGACTGACTTTTCAAGGAGTAATACATTGTATATTCACGAGCGATAGCGAGTGGGGATAGTATTGCGAGTTGAAAAATTGCACTTCCATCACGAATTGTGTTATTATTTTGTCCAACATCGCAAAAATGAGCCTCAATTTTAAATTTTTTTATAATTATTTTACTCTCCTATTTTTTCAAGAATCTAGTTGCTGATTTTGTATTCTAACGTTGCTACGGAAATGAACTTTTCTCACTAGTGATGCAAACGCCTATTTTCCTCACTACATTGAGTGATGAAAGTATCATTTTCATAAGCGATGTTGGAAAAAAAGATACCTTACAATTTTAGCAAAAATATTTAAACAATTTTTTTCGAAAAAAGTTCACATTATTTACTTCATTAGAGATTGTTTAATGTACAAAAATCAGTGTGCGAAATTCACCTGCAAGTGTTACGATAATTGACGAAAAGGGACCATTATTATTTTTCGACAACGAGCCACGACTTTGAAGAATATTTTGATTGTTTGATTGGTGAGCCGCATTGCATAATGTTCCTAAGACTTCACGACTTCCATAAATCTACAGTTATTATGTGAGTGAACACTTTAGTTTTGTCTTAATCAGCGAAGACCGAAAACAAGTTTGTAAATATCTGTGCATCAAACTACACATCTAACAGCACAATGTTGTTAAAAATTGGTTATATCCTATTTTCAGTACTTTATATACAGGGTGGCCCAACGAAAAGGTAACAGACGGGTTTCTGGCCAGAGGGAATTTTTTTTTGGGAAACGCAAAAACACGTCAATTTTTATATCAAGGGGGACAACTTTCGCCATGATTTTCAACCTGAAGTGACTTCATCCCTTCCCTTAGCGCTGTGAGAACAACCCCTAAAATTTAAATAGGGATGATAGGGCAAGTGATACCTCATTTGAAAGGTCTTTCTTTTCTGATTTCAGTGCACTAGTTTTTTTATATTTTTTTTATTTTTAACCAAAAAAATTGAAGTTCCAAAATGGAAAATGAGGAAAGAGATTGAGGCATTTAAAAACTCAAAAAAGCTCGGACAGATCAATTGTTTTTTTCTTGGAGAAGCTAGGTACTTTTACTGATATTTGACAACATTGTTTCACCCCTTGGGTACAGGGTAAACAACCCTTAAATTTTTAAATAAAAACAAGGGTTAATTTTTTCTTGTGCTAATTAATAAAACCAGTTTATGCAAATTCAACCCTTATTTTAATAAATGTTCGAAGTGCCAGCCTTCAGCTCCATGCAATAGTACAAATTTTCAATAAATCGTTCCCGTACATTTTGCAACATTTCAGGAGTGATCAGGTGGCATTCATGTACTATACCAGCGTTTCCCAAACTTGTTTGACCGCGACCCGGTACGAGGTTTTAAAATTTTTGGCGACCCATCTTATGAAAAAACCCCACTTCTTTACAAAACAAATTTTATTTTTTAATTAAAAATCTAGTTAATTGTTTGTTTGTTTTATTTCATACCCAAAAATTTCAAAATAATTATATAAGAAAAATAAAAGTAATTAAAAATTATATTCATTTAACCTTCCACTGGTCGCGCTATGGTCTCACAGACCGGGCCGTAATTAAAATGCGTATTTTTTGGAAATGGGGTACATGTGAGTACTGAGGTTCACTATACCTTCTTACTAAATGTACCTAAGTATAATGGTGAAGTATAATCACACATGTTACATATACACAGCTTTTATACGTGATTATGTTCCGAGATTCAGTGTGCGACTCGTCGTGTTTTTGTTTCTGAGTGTGGTCGCGCTATGATTTCGCAAACACGGTGCACATATCAAGTCCTCTGTAATTCGGTGAGTTTTTATCTCAAGTTATGTAAAAGTTTATGTTATCAATCCATTTGAAATTATCACTTATTTCTCTGTCCCTCTACCATGGACACCCTGTATTGACAAACATATAACTACCTAAGCTGAAGTAAATTTGATGTGAATGCATTTTGTAATCAACAAAATCATTTATAAAAAAGCTCTAAAATACATCACTGTACCAAAAGGAATGGTTTTTCTGCAACAGAACGCAAAATAAACAACACGGTCTCCCAGACCGTGCGCGACCACTCGTGACAAAAATTTTAGCGCGACCACTGGAAGGTTAAAACTAGTAAATGAAGTAAACTAGCAACGTTAGCAGCACAACGCGCGGACGTGAGCGATAAAACTCTGTGAAAGAGTGCAAATGCACACTTTTCCACTATTCTAGTGTATAACGTATAACTGATGTAAAAAAACTAATAGGTACTAATTTTTTTGTGTTTTTACAATTTTTTTCCGTGACCCGGCGAAATTTTTCTACGGCCCGGTGCCGGGTCGCGACCCACACTTTGGGAAACGCTGTACTATACGGTCACGTAACTCCAAAGATTCCGGACCAGTGGAAAAAACTTTACTCTTTACATGACTCCATAAAAAAAATTTAATGGGGTGAGATCAGGAGGAACGAGTTAATCAAAATCTGTATTATTACATGGAAGCTGAAGGCAGACACTTCGAAAATTTATTAAAATAAGGGTTGAATTTGCATAAACTGGTTTTATTAATTAGCACAAGAAAAAATTAACCCTTGTTTTTATTTAAAAATTTAAGGGTTGTTTACCCTGTATCCAAGGGGTGAAACAATGTTGTCAAATATCAGTAAAAGTACCTAGCTTCTCCAAGAAAAAAACAATTGATCTGTCCGAGCTTTTTTGAGTTTTTAAATGCCTCAATCTCTTTTCTCATTTTCCATTTTGGAACTTCAATTTTTTTGGTTAAAAATAAAAAAAAATATAAAAAAAACTAGTGCACTGAAATCAGAAAAGAAAGACCTTTCAAATGACGTATCACTTGCCCCATCATCCCTATTTAAATTTTAGGGGTTGTTCTCACAGCGCTAAGGGATGAAATCACTTCAGGTTGAAAATCATGGCGAAAGTTGTCCCCCTTGATATAAAAATTGACGTGTTTTTGCGTTTCCCAAAAAAAAATTCCCTCTGGCCAGAAACCCGTCTGTTACCTTTTCGTTGGGCCACCCTGTATACATAACGGTAATACAATACAATAAATCGTTCGCAAGTTGCACTTTATTGTAAAAATGTATATTTGTACTTATTCAGTGTTTCTTAAATATCTTCGTTTCCATTTATTTTACGACAAACTTTTATACATATAAACTAATTGAAAGCTTACAAAATTTCCTATAAAAAACACTTTGTCGCGTATGTTTTTCTGTAAATAGCGACGAGAAACTGACGATTGAAAATGCAGGTAATGTTTAATTTTTACAGAAATTGTAGCTACTTTTGAGACGAAGAAAAGGTAGTATAAAAAATTGTTTTGACTTTTCCAAGTATCTATTCTCTGATCATTTTTGAGTAAATTCATTATAGGATCATATTTTGTGGTACATTCTAAAGTCATAGGGGCCATTTTTTTAAGCGAAAATCGGGATTCTTAATAAAATGTCAATTTTTGAGTAGGTATACTTTTAAAAATAGCTGTAACTAGCGAACTACTTGTCGTGCGAACTTCTGTCTTATTTACAGGTAAGTACATTAATTATCTTTAAAAAACTATAAGACACTTTACTGCCTACACGCAGTCAAAACATAGTTATTTGCAAAGAAATGCTTGAAAATGAGAATTTTTCATTATTTCTTCCTCTATCGCATTATAAAGATTACCAAAATGATATTTCGTGTATACAGCTATTGTCTATTCCATTTAAGAAGGCAGTAGATGGCGCTACCTCTGAGGGCAAGTTTACACAGCTATGTTTTTTGGTTATCTTCAAAATGCGGGAAAATTTAAAAATAGTGTAATTTTGTAAACGTCATACATTTTAGAAAGCTCTTTAATAAATCAGTGGATTGCTTTATTAGCCAGTACATGATTGACTGAAATAGGCGTGGGTTTCAAATAAAATGTGTTATATGAGATTGGTAAATTGCGACGGACGAAGTGAATTGAATGGTGAACTTTGTGAATGGCAAAACCGAGAGCAAAACACAAACACGTGACATGGAGGTAATTTGATAGTGTTATTTACAATGGATTCATTCGCTGGATTCGCTTAATGAAAGTCGTGAAAACTTATATGCAAAAAATAATGTTTTATATGACCATGAGATGTCGCCCATTATATTCAAAGGTTTTCGGTTAATTTCATAACATTATACACAAAATGACCAAAAAATTTTCATATTGAGTGCAAGCATCTATGTAATATGTAATAAAAATGACGGATAGGAGAATATAAATGAAAAACACGAGCATTACAATGAATACAAAGTAATGGAGTTGTCAAAACTATCTATATCTGACAGCAGGATAAACAATTTTGTCAACAAATATATTTTCATAAAACAGTGATATTTGAAGTAAAATTCTAGTTAGATTGGTAAAATTGTTTGTCCTGCTGTCAGATAGTGACAGTTTTGTCTATCTGACAGCAAGACAAGTTTACCAATATAACTTGAATTTTACCTCAAATAACACTATTTCATGAAAATATGTTTCTGTGTTTAAAACTGGTTTACATATTAACCAATGAGAATCAAGGTCAAAGCTGCCCTATGTTTTCCTTCACTACCTTCTTAAATGGAATAGAGAATAGATTCAAAATTTAATTCTCTACAACTTTCATTATATGCACTAAGTACGTAGAATCAATAGTTTTCGACTTATTATTGATTTTATTATGCAAAACGAGCAGCGATTGTGTCTTAGAAAATTGTTTAAATGATTATTATATTTCTGTCATAATCAATCGTATGGAAATGTTTAAAAAAGAAAATTATTCGTAATTAAATTCTTTACAACTTTTATTTGAAGCATTTTGCGATACGAATGGCAATTCTCGAGATATATAAGCGAAATACCCGCAATGCGCGCACGTGTTACCGTTTCGCCGCAAAACAGTCAACATTTTAAAAAAATCTATCTCGGCTCCTATTGGTCGTAGAGACAAAAATTATTTACGAAAACCTGTTTTTTTGACACTTTTTCGCTTCCGATTTCTCTTTTGAACACTTCAAAGGGAGCACAAAAGAAGCCTGTTCCTAAATTTTCAAAGCTGTAACAAATTATTTCATCCAAATTTTCCCATTTTACTGGGCTATTGGGAATCTTTAACCCGATACCCCGATAATTTACAATTATTACAGATTTTAGGTTTCTTTTTCTTAGTCGTTATAGCATTAACCACTTAAGTGCGACAACAAAAACAAGAGAAGAATGAAGAGGAGGGCCAAGGAAAGTATGCAATCAACAACTATCCGCATTCGTAGAGGAGAGAAATACAATAATAGTGATTGAAAGAGTGACAAAGGACACTTTTCGAAAATGCTTGTTAGTTGCAAGTCAGAATTAAAAGATCAATCTTTCTTCGTATAATCGCTGTTTAGTTTTATAACCTGTATTGAATTTTGTGCCTTAAATCTCTATTTCAGTAGGTATCGTAAATATTGATCTATAGCGTTGAGTGATATATAAATTCTTTCAATCAACGTCTATAGTGTATTCCATACATCAGAGTTAATATGGCTATGATGGGGCTGTGCAATCCTTATGAGAGATTTCTTGTCGACGTTGCAAGTTCTCGGCAACAAGCGATGTTCTAAGTTTATATATTTTAGTCAAAAATGTGGTTAGTTAAGGAAAAGGCATTAGTAAGTGATTAGTACCTGTTAAGCGCTCAGGAATAGAAAAGCAGGATTTATTTATGATTGACAGGTACTCACCTACAAAGAGTTTTGTGCTGAAATATGGCTACATCGCTTTGCATTAAAGCCCACAGTGACTCTGATGTATGGAATACAGTATAGGAACACGCTGAGTCTCTAGAATGTGAAATAGCTTCAAAAAGTTTTCTAAAGCCGTATTAAAATATGATACGTTAAAAATACCTAATAAGTATATTTTCAAACGGATATTGTAAATTTAGCAAATTATTAAATTAGGAATATGAAGTAATAGTTTAGGGTCAGTTCGTGTAATAAATTTACGTAAATTAAACACTCGTTCAGTGTACGTGTGTATATATATACCATTTCCCTCTCGCTCTCTCTTTTATGTACATAGAAAGTTTCCCTAAATTTATCGAGTAACAAATTTGAGTTATGTTAACGGAGGTGGTGGTGCTTGGTGAAAGTAGAGCAAAGTGAAATATACAACGTACATTTACAAAAGGGGAAACCGTTTATTAAACGATATTTACCAAAATCATTACCTGCCGTGCCCATGTTCAAAATTGATATTTCTCCAAAGTAGCTGCCGGCCTTTAACGTGGCGAGGACAGTTCTTCCATTGTCCGCAACTACTTGTAATCTGCCACGATTAACTATGTACATCTCCTTCCCGACTTCCCCTGAAACAAACTTAGCATTACAAAGTACGTATATACCCTCGGTGCTTAAATTTCCGATAGTTCAGCTACAACTAACGTTAAGAAGTATTGCGTCAAACCGCGTAACTTTGTATCTATTAAGTTGTTGCAGGCGAGGCACAACTTGTCGCCATAATCTGAATTTCAAACTTTGGTATACGACAAAATGCCGTCGCCATTTCAGGTGCGGTTAGCTAACCCAACATGTTCCGCAGTCTGCTCAATATACATACATACGATGTAAAACCACTTGTTAACGTGTCAGATTGACGTATATTTGATGAATTAAACTGTAGACGTGCCGATGACATGAAAATTTAAGACCTCACTTACCTTTTCGACATATGTAATCTCCAGGAGAAAAAAGAACAGGTCGAAGCCTCAACACGAGCTCACAAAGAAATCCTGCTTCCGTGTTCTGAAAGATTTCCACCCTTTTTAATGTATCTAAATGAACGTTGATGGCAATTTCGGCCTTTAATTTATCTGGAAGACATGACACTGCTCGTTCTTCGTCTGAACACTTTTGAGTTAACCATAAATAATCAAACCATTTTATTACTTTTACTTGTAAATGATTTGGAACCCTTCTCATCCTCATGTACGTTTTAACACCATCCAATTTTGCTGTAACAAGATGTACATTATTATAACAAAAGTAACCAAGTAACGTGGGGGGGGGGGGAATTCAATCAAAAACTGTACGTGTTCATTCTTAATTTATTAATGCAAATATGTACAAAAATCGCTCTGTTATACTAAACTCTTTCATATAAAGCGGAAGGAATCGAAATGAACTACTTTATGTTTGTTTAAGACATTATACAGCAGATCAAATAATTAGTTTGGCACTTTAAGGAACTCAAAATAAAATTTAAAGCGTATTTTCATATGCGAAATTTGCGTTAGAGGATGAACAGGGTAAAGAATGTGTGGTCACGTGACTGATATAATGGAGACCACCCTAAGCATACAAACGAGGTTGAATAAACGCATATGGCTTATCTATAAAATTTGAACAGTACGTTACATTTTGTTAAAGGCCATTTTTTCATCGAAGCTTGCGTGGCGTGCGCGAAATTTTTATCATTTTTCTCTTGCCGAAAACATGAAAGTGAAAGTGAACTAATGGATAACGTTTGTATCGTAAAATGGCTGAATCTAACGATTATTAATTTTACAAAACATTCAGGGACATTTATATTACAGAAATATGATAAAAAACAAAACCATTTGCTGAATTGCGCCAGAAACCATGTTTGTCCTAGTTCATGAACGAAGAATAAGGATCTGAAATTGTTTTATTGTTTCGTAAAGGTTACGAGGAGTTAACAGGTTTGCGGGTCATAATTTAACAGCGCTAAAATTGGTTATTAGACGAGTACGGTTTACGAAAACGACTTCAGCTCTGCCAACAAATCCTACTCCGGGCATCTCGCCGTAAAACAACCTGATACATGGTGTACAGTTGGTGTACAGTATGTAACAATCGTTAGGGTGAAAGGGGAATTTGAAAGCAATAGGGAAGAGTCTCTTCAGGTTGGGGGTTGTAACCTCATCTCATGGAAAAATCTGTAATACAAAAACAAACATGCATTAATTAAGAAACTACTAGAACATAGGGAAACTGTGGAAAATAACACCTCGTGAAAGACCGTCAGTAGCAGCACATAAATAGGAAAATGTAAAGTGACATTGATAATTTACTGGACTACGGAGGTAACAATGAAAATGATACGAGGAAGAGCACCGTAGATACACTAAAAGAGATCCAAAACAGAATAACGAAGCAGTTATTCGTTGATATGACAACTTCGCTGTAGAACGTCAGAAACGTGTGCGGTATAATAAACTATCGTTGCTGTGTTTGGTGTCTATTGTGTTGTGTTCAAGGGTTACAAGACGTGTTCTAGTTTTTCTAACTAGTAATTAAAGTTGTGCCGTTAAACACCAAAGCATCGTTGAACGGAGAGAGAGAAAGATAAGATAAATACGTTAAATAAATAAGAAAAAGCTCTTATAGATATCAAGGAATAAGAATGGAAGAAGAGAAATACAAAGTATGATGAAAAAGATTGAAGAAGAAAAGTATAACGTAGATAGTCTACAAGACGCCAATACAAAATACTTATACCAACGAACGCTAGGAACCTATTCTCAAGGAATAGAGGATCGTACTAGCACAGAAACACGAAAATATTAAAAATAATATAAAACAAACCGCAAAGGAAGTTCTAGGAATAAAGAAATACTGAAGGCTGTAAACCTCCTGAAATAATACAAGATCTAAGTAGACACAATTGTATCGGTAGAAACAGGAACGAAAGAAACAGAATACATACATTTCTGTAATGTCTCCAATGAGTCTTTTCTTGCAGCTTCCGTTGAACATCAAAGAACTGAAGAACCCAAAGGGAATAACAACGAAAATAATGTAAAAACAAAAGTTTGGAAGACGCAGGTATAAAATATTTATACCAACAAATGCTAGACAAGTATCTTCAAGGAATAGAGGAATGAACTAGTAGAGAAACACACGAAAATATTATTAAAAACGATGTATAAAACAAGCCGCAAAAGAAGCTCTAGGAATAAAGGAATAAGTGTAAGGCAACAGTAATCACCGAATACATGTCGTGCAACAGAGGTATGAACTACATATAACAAACAGGTAAGGAAAAAAGGCAGAAGGTTATGGATTTTGACGATAGATCTGATCGTCATCTCATGGAAAGATCTTTAAATACAGAAACGTTAATACAAGCTTGTGAAATAAGAGTGGTTTAATTAGGAAACGACTACAGCATAGGAAAAGGTTAATAAATTTTGAAATTCTCAATACTCAAACTTCCTGAAATAATACAAGATCTAAGTCAGTAGAAATATAACACAGAGTACATAGACGTTTCTATAGCGTGCCCGGTCACCCCTTTCTTGTAATTTCCCTTAAGACAAACTCAAAAGAAACATAAAGAACCGAAGAACCAAGAGAATATTGATGAAAAACATGTAACCTGCATAATTTGCAAGACGCAATAATAGGTTCCATAGCCGCAGTACAGGAACAACCTAAATATTTTCAGAGAATCGAGAGACCCAACTAGCAAAGAAATGTGCGAAAAAGCAGAAACCAGAAAACTAGAAAAAAGAAAAAGTGGGAATATAAGAAAGCAATTGGTAAAGTCGTAATGAGATTGACGTGATGGGGAAGGAGAAAGAGGTGGAATGGATCTGAGGTGCTTTTTCAATGGTAGTGAACACAACAGGGTGCGGAATAGTGTGATCAGGAAAGAGACCTCACCTAAACACAGGAAAAGTGGAAGCCCATAGAAAATATTGTTAGTTTGTATAAGGACAATAAGTGAAATGAACAATAGCTATTTGAGTTACTAGGGAGGAAAGTGATGCTTTCCCCTCGCGTGCAAATGCGCAAGAGAGGAAAAGACACTTTACTCTAGTGTAGGTAATATTTTATATATGATTTTTTTCAACACCCCTATACAAACATCTAAGAATTATAAAAAAGTGATAATAAAACCAGAACTTAGAATGTAAGTGGTTTTTATGATTGTAACCAAGGTTGCAGAATAACAAACATTCGATTTGAGAATTGACAATTTTTTGAAGTTTCGCAATTTCGTCTCCCATATTCCTCAAGAAAATGGAAGATGTGGAAGAAAATGGTGCAAATTCAGTTCCTGCACATATTATGGAAGAGGCTAAATTAATGAATTTAAGTTTGTTACCAGAAAAATCACGATTGAGGAATACGATATTTTATTGTGATGAATGAGAGAAAGGAAAGTTAAAGGATAATTACAACGATTTAATAAATTTAATGAGCGGGAGGCAACATTTCAGGGAGGAAAAGCAGTACTTTTGCCACGAAAATTAGGGAGGAAAATCGAATTTTCAAAAGGGGCGTTGAAAAAAAGATATTTTTATACAAAAATTTGTAACACAGAATTTTGTGTTTTTAAAATTGTATCGATTTTCAAAAAGTTTTGCAGAGTTCTTTTTTCTACAGAAATGGGACAAAAGCGTAAAAAAGTAAAAGAAAATTAAATGAAGTCATAATAAAAACAATACTGTAAAGCTTTAAAAGTAGAAACTAATTTATATGGTATTGTTTATTAAAAATTTTAAACAGAGCAACTCTTGCATGTGTATTTTATACGTATGTACATGTACAACAATGAATTATGTAAAGAAGCTTGTGCAAAGCGAACCCTTTTTACTTTACATGTAGGTAACATTAAGAATAAACACTTAAGCTGCATTCACAATACTTTTATTACAAATTTCTTTGCTTGATACGAATACTAATGTGAATACCATAAGTAAGTAAATATATATATATATCAGACAAAAAAGGGAAAAGCAGTAAAAGTAGCATAAGATTGAAAATTTCAATTACATAATATGTACTGTATATAAGCGCAGGAAGACAATCAGCTAAAAGGGAAACAACAACATTATGAATATGTTTAATATAATATAAAATTAAAAGGCCGATAAGCCATTATTTTATAACTAAGTTTCTAAACTACTGCCTAAAAGTTTAAAAAGCGAGGTATATAATAAATTAAAAAAAAAACATAAGTTTGTTTCTTTTCCTCTGGAAAAAATCTTTGAGAGATCCAGAAGTGCTTAGTCAACGGACTAGTTCAGGAACGTACTTTGAAGCCATGGAGAAAGTAAATTTGACGTGCAATATATCAATGTTTGAGTATTTTTTTGAAAAAGTATTGTATTTATTGCACTGAACAACAGCAATAAGGATAAAAAAACCGGAACACGAAATTATCTCGGAAACTATTACCTTTAGATGTAGGACATATTTAACAAAAATTAAAGCTAACTTAAAAAGCAGTTCATTCATGGAAAAATATACAGGGTGTTCTATTTAAAATAGTCGACTTTGGCAGTTCTTCTGTGGGCGTTAGAAAAAATTCAGTACGTCCCTTTTGCAACAAATTTCGTTCAAAATCACCATATCGAGAAATAAAACGCTTTTTTGTTTATGATCATCTCAAATTTTGTTGCTCTGTTGCCAATGATTGAATAGTTACGATTTTTTTACTGTTTGTTGATTTCGGCGATAGTTTTTAAAAAACGTTTATTTTCTCCTAAACGAGTTGACTTAAATAGGTGAAAGGCTAAACAAACTTGGTCTAGAATCGAATATGGATTTCAAAAATATCAAAATTTATAGGGTGTTCCATTTAAGATAACTGAGTACGATCCTGTACAGACGAAACCGAGAGCAGTGTGGGCCTGAAAATATTTTCAGGTTGTAAACAAGGAACATCTGAATAAAAAATATCTCTTGACCATTTGTCCTAAAATTAATATTAAAGGCACTATCGAAGAACGAAGGGCAAGTGGGCAACCCTGTATAAAATAATGTGGATGAAAGCTGCAAAATTGGCTGTATAAAAGTAGCCGTTGCTGTAAAGTTATTTTACACCCTCTAACTTTCTAATACCCCAAAGCATTACTTTTGTAGGATGAAAACTGTAGAAGTTAGGTATTTGACGACCATCTTGGACGCCATCTTGAAAATGAGGTCTTTCTGATGGTCAATCTTTGGTAAACTTTTTTCAACACGCCTGAAGCTACAAAAAACCGTTGGAAAACCTTTTGTAGCAATTTTTTGAGAGTGAAACCGTATTTGCAGCCGTCTGTTATGAATAAAATGATTCCTAAAATGTATTAACCCTGGCTGTAATAAGTCCAGGCCCGGATTAAAGAGTTGGGGGGTCCAGGGCTCTTTACATGAAAGGGGCCCTTTTTAAACTCATCGAAATTATTTTTCACGATTAACATTAAAATAAAATCATATGAATAAAAAGTAAGTAAACAATTAGATTTCTTTTCCTATCTAATGGGGCCCGAGCTGTGCCCCCCCTCCGTTAATCCGGCCCTGAATAAGTCTGTTCGTTAAACTTTCAGACACGTAAGACATTCATGCCTTAGATTAGAAGAAAGCTAAGAAATATCTGCAAACTAAGATTTCAGCATTATCCACATTCAATGACTATGTTGAAGTACCCACTGGATTGTACATTAGATGACGGCTCAACCACCATTAGAATGCGCGCCTTCTTGCAGGAATTATGGCTAAAATTATGTAGTAGGCTCTGTTGAGCGAGAGTAAACCTAATTAATTTGTTTATTATTAATTACATTCTTGTAAAATATTTCATAAGTAGTGAAAGCCTTAGGTTACAGTGATCGTTGGAATTCAAATATATTTAAATTCAAAAACGGCAAAGTTGCTGTGCGAACACAAAATTTATGGAATAACGGAATGAAAATATTGGCATAATCTGTATACCTAGTGGTAACAATGTAAACATTTCTGTTATATTTATTGCACAAGTTACTATTTTTGTTATTGAAAGGGGTGAAAGAATAAATATATCTCAGACTAAAGTTTCTCCAGCAAATTTGCAGCTAATTCCTGACAAACAGTAACGTTAAAACTTTACAGACACTTTTGAAAATTTAATTCGACAATGTGCAACGGTTTAGCTTTACGAAAGTGGGGTAATTTGTTTTTACATTATATTATAAAGTTTGGCATTGAATGAACGAAAATACTCTTCGGTGGCAGCAACAGTTTGTCGTATAACATTATTGTACACAAACTTCAACTACTTGGTCGTTTCACAATTTATGATACATTCAATAGATCGACGTTACCCAAATATAACCTACATTGAGCAACATAAATTTACTATAATACCTTCCTTTCAAAGTGTATTTTTGGTGTGGTTTTTTATGTCCCTGTCCTATTTCTAACACTAATGTCTTCGGTATAAATCGTAAATAATATGTGATAGATGCTATAAACATTATATGCGTATCCATACTTGTTTTCTTACAAAATATTCTGTAGATACTTTATTAAAACGGAAAAGTTCTCTCGATATTTTTCGTTTGGTTAAAGCCCAACAAAAAAAAACATTTAAAGTTGAAACGAAGCAAGTCTTAGTTCTTATATTATATATAAAATAACAAGTACGTTCGCCGGTAATCTTTTTAAGGCTTTTTTAATTGAAGTTGGCGCTCACGTTAACAAGTTATGAAGTTTATTCTGTGGTAGGTTTACTAGTCTCTTTTCCAATGATTAAACATGGGACGACGCTCACTTACACACGTGAAATGAACTTGACGATGCTGGAAGATGAAGCGGCTCTCATCGTAGTCATGGCCATGTACGGCTAGAATACCCTCAACATGGATCGTCGGAGTTGGACAAGTACTCACAAAGAATTTGGTGTGCCGTCTAGCCGTCTGTATAACATGTTCTACAGGATGGGGATTTGACCAAAGTCATACGCTGCCTCGGTGCTTTTTAGGTCAGTGAACTTGGGAAAATACAAGCGGAAAACAAACAGACAACAAAAATTAGGAATGGGCGTGCTTGACGTATTCTCTCCAGAGTGCAGAAGGAAGAAGAACGTATTCAACATACTTTGTCAATGGAAGCTAGATTATTCGGTTTTACTTTGAATGACCTTTTATAGCTTGGATTTTGAGTTAGGAAAGCGTAATGCAATAACATATTAATTTAATAGGGGAAGACTAAATCTGGAAAGTATTGTCTCTATAGTTTTTTAGGCGGACCAGAGTCATGGGATTGAAGCGACGTGCTGTAGCAAAGTTTTTTACTCTGCTATCTGAAAACAAAGTAACAGCAGGTCGAATATACAACGACGGCGAGACGGATATTATGGCTGATCCAAATGTTTGTCAAAGCAAGAAAAAAAGGCAAGTATTTCTGCAATTCATCCACTTAACGCCGATGTTTTTCCGGATTGGATGTTTGAGTCCTGTCGAAAGTATCAATCCTTCTCCTCAAGATCCCGTTATCCAACATATGCAATCTTCTCCAAGAACACCACGAACTGAGCACGTTTCTCCAACAAGGACTCCAGGAACTTGTTTTAGCATATCTGTCAATACATTTTACAACAATTCTGTTCCATAATGCTCTAATAGCAGTCCTCATTTTAATGCACACCTATCGAAAGCTGTTGACAACGTTGACCACGCAATCTTACTAAAATTATATGGGAGTTCCCAAAGGGAATGTACTTGGTTCCTTGTTATTTTATATAAAACCAGTTGGACGAATAAAAATTATTATTATGAAATGAGAGCCAAAACTGCAATTCTCACATCCACGCCTCACGAACAGGAACTTCAAGAAATAGCAGCAGCCAGATCAATTAAGAAACCAAAGCTCTATTTAGACAAAAAAGGCGCCGCAAAAAAGAAAGAAAAAAACAAAGAAGAACGAAAAAAGAAAACAACCGAAGAGAAAAAGATAGTGGAGGACAATTCAGAAGAGGAAGAAAAGGATAATGATATGCCTATATTGCACAGAATTATATTCCAAATCAAAATCCGAGGAAGGATGGGTGATGGGTTCTTTAAATGCCAGCACTGCCAAGGTTGGGCCCACGAAGAGCAGGCTGGTATAGAGGATGATGATGGAGTACACTTTCGACTTAAGTCAATAAGGCTCAATAAGGACTGAGCCCAAGAAAAAGGGAAAAACTGTTGATTTAAAAATAGTTATGGCCTCCAAAATGTTAGGTATCCCGTTTTAACCAACTCACACCTAGTTTTGATGTTAACTATTAACTAAGGAAACGAGAAAATTATTTCAAACGTTTTTAACTCGTTATCGCTTTTCAGTAGTGTAGGTATTTGTTGTTGTTGTTGAAAATCGGCATTTATGTACTGAAATATTAAAATGAGCGTTCTAATTTTTGTAGCATCCCCCTTTTATAACCCAAACGGAACACTCAATAGAAATAAAAGGATCAACAAGTAAACCGACGCCAACAAAATTGTTTCATTCGCGAATGGGAGCCACACGTTGTAAAATTAAAGCAATAAATTAGTAGAGTTTTTCTATTTGCAAGAAGGGAACAATTCGAAATTAATAATTAAGTTTCGGTTTCGAAAAGGAATAACCGCCCCGGTTCGCCAGCTTAGAAATGTAATTAGACTGGGCGAAATAAATTCAAGTTAAGTTTCGGTTGTAGTATTATCGCTTTTTTGTAGTGCGCCATAGGGATTTCAAACGTTTACCAAAAATCCACTTTAGCTGCAATTAATCCGTGTTCGAGAAAATTCGCGATAGTATGTATAAACGTAAATTTTCGAGACTATGTTACAGATCTGATTGTAGTTGATCTAACATCACGATCAAAGCACGAACGTTGTCCTTTAAATTAATGGGCAATCCTTTTGTCTAGACTTATCTTAGTACATAGAGAATTACACTTAAAACAATGAACCCAATTTAGTCGTTTGATTAATTTTCAACTGGTAACCACGTACGCGATGCAGTTTGTGCATTTTATTTTTAAACTGAAAGGGAATTCCCTTTTACATTCCCAGATTTAACACTTAGCGACCATGAACAATAATCCTTGGGGAAAAAATGAAATGGAAGTTATAAAGCAACCAAGTACAGCCGAAAAAGGAACGAGCGTAATTTATATATAACCCACCACCTGTTTGACTACACTGCAAACAGAAACCGCGCGAGCTTTAACCTTTATGCGTATATGCCGTTTAACTAAAAATTAAATTTAAATCTTTTCGAAAAAGCTTCACTTTCGAACGAGTATTCACCGGTTAATCAATCAATAAATGGAAATGAGTAAATCATTTCGAACTGATTTTCGTTTACTCATTTTTCGCTTTATGACTCGATATCATCCAGCTAAAACGTGACCAATATTCATCATGCATTTACCCTTTATAGTATACTATCAAAGCATAAAGTAGGTTAAATGCTGAACATAGTTCGGCTTTGTTTCAGATAAGGCACACACTGGACGGTCGGTTGAACAAATATCTGCATAACTTTAAGCAGTGGCAGAGATTAAAGGTGCTGCAACCAGGACCGGATTAACACCTTCAGGTGCCCTAAGCACTTAAAAACATTAGTGCCCCACTGCAGATATTAATAAATTACCGTTTTGGAGACTATGTCTAAAGTCTTTGTCTCTTTCTCTTTGGACAGTTTTCGTTTTTGCGCACCACTTAACTGAACACGTTTCGTCTCGTTCTAAAAGAAATGAGAAATATTTTCTTTTGTACTTTACCTCCGCTCCGTGGCAATTTGCGAGTATTAGGTGTACCGGAAAGTTGTCTCCGTTTCTATTACAACAAGTTTGAAACATTTTAATTAAAACATAATAATAATGGCAATATTATTCATGGTAAGAAAATTTATATTTTGTTTTATTCCATAAACGGACAGAATTTTCTGATGGTACACCCGATATAAATTGTAGGTTATTAAAATGTTCTAATAATAGCACACCTGATAGAGAGTGCGAATGTTCAAACCGCCAACACAAAAATACACACTAATGACGAAACACAGAAGAAGTTGTATGGTGATGAGAGTCACTGTCTACGATCTGAGGCCTGTTACACAACATTCTCAGGTGTCTGAGGTGCCCCTTTGTCCCTGGTGCCCTAAGCACGTGCTTATTGTGCTTAATGGTTAATCCACCACTGGCTGCAACTATCTACTAGATTATGACCAATCACAGCTAGATTTACACATTCCTTTCACATCTGCACATCTCTGACGATGAGTTTAAGTCTACATACGGCTATAATATATAGATTATAGATAGATCAAAGGCAGTGTTGTTACGATAAACTTTCAAAGTTACTTATAATCGTACAAAGAAGAGTGCTTCATCAATGTTCTTATTTCTGTAGTTCAAAGAATAATCTAATATATTATTACATTACGTTATTAACTGAATAGTGAACAAGTAAGAATATCAGCATCTTTTACTGCTTCCTTAGGAATTCTGTATAGACGGTTGTACTCTTGTTTAATGGTATCGTTATATTATGATCTGACAACTTTCTTAAGACCATAAGGCTTTCAGATTGCATTGGTCACCTCTATCTACGGTGCGAGAGAAAAAGTCAGAGATTTGGTCAAATTTGTTGTCGCTAACAGCAAAGAGTATATTATATAACAGTGTATGTAAGGGCCAGTTGTATAAAAGTCTAGTTGAGTTCAACCGGCGGTTAATGTAAAATTGAATCGCACAAACTAAAGTTGTCGTCTGTCTAGGGTTGATACAACGATTTATGGGTTGGTAAATTGGTGGTAAAACCGTCAAATCAACCCTACCCCGGACGTCAATCCTAGTTTGGGCGATTTAATTTTACACTAACCGCCGGTTGAACTCAACTAGACTTTTATACAACCGGCCCTAAGTCACATCAAGGATGAAGGTATACGTTTTAGCGTAATTTTCGTAACTCCAAACCGATCCCGCAATGTTACGTGCCCAGCGAAACCACAAGGGTGTGAAAGAGAGGAGGCAAGATACAGTCGAGTGCTGCCGAAGCTAGAACGTTTCTACGCCTTTTTTACTACGTCAAGTGGGAAGTTCTTTTTGCAGACACAGGAAAAAGTACAGGACACACTTTGGAAGGCTAGAGGTGATGCTGTAAATTCCATTAGATATCATTACAAGGAATCTTTGACTGCACTGGAAAAACTGACGAAAACGAATGAAAGCTTGAACACACGGACGGACACAGGAAGTTAATTAAAAGATATCCAATCATTTTCATTTTTATGTTACTTAGGCTTCTGGTAACCGGTACTGCGTGAAGCTAATCATACTCAAAAGTATTTAGAGAGGGACTGAACATACATCAGTGTGCTCAGAAAATAAGTACTTTACAGTCCATATTAGAAGAAAAACGAGAGGAATTTATAGACCACGCTCTACGATATGGTAAAAGTGAACGTGAAGAGCTTGGAAATTCTTTTAAAGCCCCAAGACGAATCAGGCGAATTTTGGCGACGGAAATCTTAGATGTTGGGTTATCGTACGAGAACGAATTGAGGCGAACAATGTTTACTTCAGTAGACAGAGTAACTGCTGAAATTGGTGATCAATTCCAACAGCTCCAAAATCTAGCCTTTTTAATGCCTGCAATAATGTTGGGCTTGGAAGAACTTAATCAAGCTCCTCCAAAAAGAGCTTATTAAGTCCGGCTCTCTGAGTTTATTAAAATACATAATTGAGTCCAAACTTGAAGATGGCTTACCAAACGTTGTCATAATGTTGAGGATTTTTTTAACATCTGTCGTTAGTGATGCCAGTTGCCAGTTGTGCTAGATCTCGCTCCATTTTATGTAAGAGCTCAGATTCAATACCAGTAGAGTATAGCAGGGCAGTATCCTCGGCAAATGCCCTCTAATTTAGCCGCACATAGATCATTAATGTATATTAGGAAGAGCGTAGGGCCAAGGACTGAGCCTTGAGGAACTCCGTGTCGTATAAATTCTACCTCACTCAATTCCCCATTTATTCTCATCTGCTGTGATCTCCTAGCTAGGTAACAGCTAAACCAATTCTTAGCTAATCCTCTCACTCCCATTGCCTCTAATTTGGATAGCAAAATATCATGATCGACCATGTCGAAAGCCTTTTGCAAGTCCCTAAAGATAACCGAAGTACGTTTCCTATTTTTGATATTGACGATTGTGTAAAAGATTTTACTTTAAAAAAAACACGAAGAGTACCTACATTTTTAATCTAATTTTAGATAAGAAATAAATTGATGGGTGGCGCAAGTTGGCTCTTGTCTGGCCCTTAAGTATACCTTGCTATTTCTTTTAATTTTTTTAAGTTAACCTTTTTAAAATGAACCAATATGGATGTAATTAAATATATCATTCACAAATAGGACCAACTTTGGAGAGTCTTCACATTTGGCATTATAAGCTGTAGAATGTGTATTAGTTGCACTCGATGTTTCTCTCACAACATTTTGCGGCTTAAATCCAATCTGAATCCAGTATATTAAATTCCAAGCTTCTACATATTTTTCTAACATCTGATTCCGCGTATTAAGATCTTCAACATTCCTCAGTTTTTCAAGTTCTTGGAATGCTAACAGAAATTCGTTGTACTCAGTGAAGAATTCCAAGAGGCAATTTGGCTTCAAAGGCACCTGAAGGATTTACAATAGCCGGTGTTGGGTGGAATAACAATCAAAGAGGACAATCTAAGTTGTCTGAAGATGGTCGATGGAGAACATTGTTCGAACCAAGCAAAGCACATTGACTCAAAATATCACTTCACGAAGGACTATGTGAAGCAAAACGTTGTTTCATGTAAATACTGTCCACAGAGGCAGTGTAACTAAACCATGTTGATAGTAATTATTAATCGCATGGTGTTCTTTGTACATGCTAACGAAAATTTTATCACATTTCACGCCAGTGTGAAGTTAATATTCTCAATTAAAAGAACTACAGCTCCACCAAGGTTGGAATGTCTCCGGAAAATACGTGAACTAAATTTGAAATAATTCAAACTGACCAATAAAAAGTTTTGAAAAGTTTTTTTTTCATTTTCACCTAATCTGGAAGATCGCCCCCACCAAAATAAGGTGGCAGACTAGAATAAAGTCCCTCTACTCCATTAGGTGGTAATTTTCACACCACCTCTCGATTCATATGATCTTTTTAAATTTGCAAAGCACATCTCTCTTTGTTTACTGAAAAGATACAGCTTCATATCTTTTTAGTAAACAAATTTCGTAATTATATCGGGCTTTCTGAAATTCTTGTTAAGGTAATTTTTATTTTGTTTTGTTCTCAAGATCAGAATTGTATTAGAAAAGTTTACAGTTTAATTGAAAAACTAGAAAAACTAAAGTAATTAAAAAGTATACTTTTTAATGGTTATATCCTCATATTATAAGAAAAAGTAAAATATATAAAACTGTTATATTTCATTTTAAGAAAAGGAAATCAATCTGCGAAAAGTATTTATTGAAAAAAATTCAATCAAATAGTGATTAATTCTCCTCCTTCAAAGTATTTTAATGTGTTGAAAAGAAATGTTTGGAAGCGATCAAATATATAAATAAAAATTTTATAGATGAAAGTTTCTTGCGTAACTACACGTTTAAAGGAGATGTATTTCTTTTTTAATTTACTTTGTACAATTACGGGATTGTATACGTCTTATGAGTTTTTTGTATTATACATATAAAAATGTTCAAATTGAGGAAAACAGACAGGATCAAAGCAAAAAGTTGTCGACAGGAAAGTAAATAAATCGAGTGTTTGTAAATAAGTAAGGTATTAAGAAGGTAAGAAACTAACTAATAAAAGAACGATTTTAAAAGAAAATATTCTATGGTCTATAAGAAAATTAATAATAGTACCGCTTTTATTTTTCCCTATGGACTCTGAGTCGATCTCGAGAAATAGAGGTGTCAGTTATTACTTGCATGTGCCACAGTTATGATTCATTCAGGAATCATGCTACCATTCGAGATATGACCGCTGAAAAAATTCAAGAACTACTAGAACAAACGATATCGTTATGGTTGCCCTACCAAGGTAAAAAACTCCATAGAAGAACGTGTGAAACTGCCAATGTCAATGAAGACACTGCGATCAAAGGATGTATAATTTCACTAGGAGAAGGATTTTCTAAATAGACAGTTGGGAGAAGAAGCCGAAGACAGTTCCTAATCGCAGGTGGCGCGCCCTTAGCCGCTGCAACTCAATGAGCGGAAGGGAAAACGAAGAGATTTTATAAATGAATACACGGTGTGCAACAAGGCATCAGGACTGGCCACCGCAGCCGTGAGAAGAATATGAACGGGATGCAAAGATGCGGATCCGGAATATTTCGGAAGCATTTTTGGAGAGAAATTCATGACACTAAAGAAAACGGAAGCAGGAGAAGGAGAAAACCGAAAAGAGTAAACAGTATATACTTACAGAATAAAAAACAGGAGTAACTTAAAAAATGACAAAGTTTCAAGACATAATGAGCAAAGCAGTGAAGAAATTTCCTAGAAAACGATCGGTATAAAATCAATCCTTGTCTCATTTATAATATTAAATTAAGCGGAAATGTTGCCGATTGTGTTTGTATGGTCATGCGACGTAAGGAAAAGTAAGGAAGAATAAGAGAAAAGTCTTAAACAATCGCGCGAAAAAGACCACGTCATTTGCCAATGTGAGGCATTACCGCTCCCAGACCAAAACCACCTATTCGGATATTCTCTATTCAGTAGTGCTATGACTTCTTGGTTGCGTGAGTCGGTGCTCCATCATGTTGAAACCAAAGTCTTCGTCTGATGTTTAGCGGTAAGTCATCAAGAAGCTCTGACAGAACACCATTTAAGAAAGTAAAATAATTTTCACCATTCAATCGGTTTGGGAGAATATAGGGTCCAATAACGTACTCTCCTACTGTTCCAGCGCACACAGTTACTGAAAAACGTCGTTGATGGATACGAACAAATGTTGCGTGGGGATTATAATCACACCACAGGTGATTATTGCGAGAATTAAATACACCGTCCCTTGTGAATCAATCTTCGTCTGTAAATAAAATAAACTTTTCAAAACGCTTCTGAAGATTGCAACGTTCAAGAAATGACTTATCTTCAATAATATTAGACTAGCTTCTTCAAATGCAGGGGTCCGATGTAATCTATTGGAATTTTCACCAATTCTTCTACATATTCTTCTAAAAATACGGCAACTTGGTTGTTAACGATTTGGATATCTCCATCGATAAATTGACGAGCTTCTTGTGTATTTCTCCTTGCCTTTCCAAAAATTGAAATTAAAAAAATTTAAAAAGTTAATATTTACCTTGTAATTCAATTTGAATAAGCTTTTTTTAACAGCCCGAAAAAAATGTTTCAGACAAATCTTACAGTAGTAGTTTAACGAATTCATAAATGTTTTTTTCAAAAATCGATCGAATGGTTTTAAAAATATCTTACTTTGAAATTTTGTTATTTTATAAAATAAAAAATAATTGTAACTACAAATGTTGTAGAGAACCGAAAGCAAATGCTGAATTTTTTAAATATTCCTTAAAATAAGGGAATAATGACGATTTTTCACAAAAACAAAAAAAAACGCCAATAACTATAAGTCAAAAATTTGAACTAAGAAAAGTTATTTGTTTCAATGAGTTCTAACTGCCGTTTTCGGGTGTTACAAATTAGTATTAACATTAATACCCTGTATAACTTATTATTCACATGGGTTCCACCGCGTTGCTAAAACAATGGGACTTTTTTATCCAGAGGTAAATATTTTGATTTGAGCTGTAAAAAAAGTCTTTTTAAAGCGCCATCACCACGTTTAGCAGGAAATTATACCTCTCCCACTTTCACCAAATATCACACGTTCGGATACTAAGCAAACCGTAATTTTCGGACAAAAACGAAATATATTTGGAGTTTTTTATTTTTAAATTCATAATTCTTCAATAGAGTTATCTTTAAAGGTTTTTTGTTCATAAAATTAAGTGCATATTTGGAACATTTCTGTTGCATATTTTGAGATTTGTTAATCCATAACTATCCGAACCGAACCCTAAGCCACTGATTAACCGCTGATCATAGACTCTGAGGATATTGTCAGTGATACTTAGCAAGGCACTTGGTAGTGCTATGACGAGGTTTGAAATTCGATTGGTAGGTAATGCATTTGGAAATAAAACAATTTGTTTGTCCAAAAGCTTTTCCATTACTTTGGATAGCAATGGTAGAACGCATGGAACGAAGGTCATCGCAATTGGTAGGATTTTTAATCTTTGGAATTGGATTGGTTAGCGCATACTTCCGCTGTGGAGGAAAACTGTTTGTTGTTATGGAAAGTTAATTATGTGTCTAACATGATCGATCAATTAAAAGGGGAAAAATGATTTGCGGCATAGACAAGCTTTTATTGACCAAACCAAGAGAATGGAACATTATAGATGAAAATGTTTCTGGGAGTTAATGACTAGCTTTTTACGAACGACATGGTTTTAAACGCCAAGTCAGAACAGGAACATGATTGAAGTGTAGAAGAAATGGAAAGAAAGGTGAATAAGATTAAAACGACAATTATAGAGAGGCAAAAAGGTATAGCCTAAAATATATGCTAAACGAACGAAATTAGAACAAGTAGAAACACACGTTGGTTAATGAAGAAATTGTGCAAGTTGGAAATGTGGAAGTTAAATGTTAATTAAATGCACCTTTGCAGCATGAGAATGTCTCCAAAATAATGAGGTGAACAAAATCTTACGTAACGCTCTCAAAAATATAATTCCCAGCACAGAATACGATGGCAGTACGTTACAAAGCAGTTGTTGGTAGTGATGTTGACATTTATTTTCGGAGCGTCTTTTAAATACGTCAGGAAATACGCGTTTAGTGGAATTTCACCTTTCAAATGTCGCTCCTCTCCAATATTGTATAAAAGTCCAAACGAGTGTTTAACAAAAAAAATATAAACTAAAATTGATTACCTTCCATTAGAATGATACGACCGCCATTAACTAATGTGTCGTACAACGTTATCAAAATGCTGAATTAGATTTATGCCTATGCCAATAATAACAATTAAGTTAAGCCAATTTATGTAATAAATAATGCCGGTGCAGATACCTACGCTAAATTCGAGTGCCGCATGATGTCGGGGGCGTTTTCTCTTGCAAAGCAGTCGTAAAGAATCATCACTCAATTAACAATCTTTTTATTTAACAAAAAAAGTTTGCAAAAATGGATTTAGACAAGTTTAACCGCAAACCCTTTACTTTATTCCTAAATTTTAGCGGTTACGGTAATCCTCTTCCGTATTTCCTTACTCTGATACCGACAGCATTTACATAGTAAAATATCTCTTAAAATTCGCAGCTTATAAAATTCAACGCGCCTTTAGAATATACAATTCAATTTGCTTAAATTTATTTTAAAATAAACAAACGTATTTTCTCTTTATTAAAAGATTACAATTTGAGATTAAGTTGAATCACTCTTAGCGTGAAAACCTAAAGTAAAACGTAAATGCAAACCATTCCGCGACGTATAATAAGGGTTTGATTAATTGAAATGATATCTTTTCATTTTAAATACGCAACACAAGGAAAACCCTTTTTAGATGTATGTAATTCGGAATTAATTAAATTGCGTATATCGTAAATAGGGAGTTATACAATATACCGAGAAGAATACCGTTGTTGTTGAATATATCATTAATAATAATAACAATAATAATAATCCAAATGTAATTGTAACGACTTCTTGAAGAAAACAAAACGTTTTCAGTTTCAATAAACGTCGGAAGTAACGTTAAAAACATAAAATGTGGAATAAAATTTAATATATGAAAAAATTTTGATGTTTCAAAAGTGCGCACAGTCTTGATGATTGATAACCAACCTTTGAAACGAAAAAGAAATGCTGAAATCAAAAAATACTTGACTTTGAAGTTTCCTTATATTTAAAAATTTCTTCCTGTAGATAATTCTTAATAGGTAGGTAACTAGGTATCCTTGATAGAGTCATCAAAATAAGTAAAAGCTATAAGCTACCTAACATATTGTGGTACAAATATTATTCGCCAGACAAGAGAACAAGACTGGATCATTAAGTTGAAAATTGTAGGTCATATTGATATGTGTTTCATAAAAATAATTTTTAAATTACAAATCCATTTCCGTTCCCTTGCTTTCATGTTCGACTTCTGTTTCATATTAATTAAGTTAGTGTGTGTTCGAATGTGGCAATCGGCCAGTATTTTGATTTGTTTCGATTTCAGGTAAGTGGATAATTGCGCATACTGTATAGTAGGAGTAACATACATTTTCAAGTGCATATAAAGTCCGTTCGCTGTAGCTTTGTTGGTAAGTGATTAGCACTTAATTTCAGAAATCACATACTTTTATAGTGTTGTCCTCTTCTAACATATATATCATACCTACCTAAAATATGTATTGGGTATGTCTAATCGCCTCGAGCAATAATCAGGTAACCAACACCATTAACTATTGTTTGGTGACAATCGAATAATGAGCTCTGTTTTGTTCAAATGTAAACTTTTAAATAAAAAGTCAGGGGTTCTAAACCATTTATTTTTTATAATTGATACATTATATTGTTACGTTCCTCGTTTATT
The DNA here is from genome assembly GCA_036250285.1 of Pyrocoelia pectoralis. NCBI lineage: Eukaryota > Metazoa > Arthropoda > Insecta > Coleoptera > Lampyridae > Pyrocoelia > Pyrocoelia pectoralis. Next base: position 48,228,687 of record CM070076.1, read on the forward strand.
AGCTAATTCGCAAGAATCAATCATATCGATTTCTCTATCAGGATTACAGATTACAATCTCTTAATTCAATGTTTTGCTAATAGAGTCCACGTTCAATACTTTTGGTACTATTTTTTCCTCCGCATTTGCTTTATTCTACGCGAAGCGTTATCTCTAACCACATCGGCTTCGTTGGTTCCATTACAGATTTCCTACTCTGCTGTATTAAAAATTATTCTATTGGCTGTCAATGTAGTCATTTAGTTTCTGATTGGCTGATCCTCGGCTAACTAAATAAAATATTTCATCTTAAAAACGGAACAAGCACTTCACTAGGGAATATCTCCGTGCTGATATAAATAGCAACTCGATTTTCAACCGCGTATCTTTTTCTATTCTATTTCCTAACAAACGTTACTAAGTGCTACGGAACTTTCACAAGTTTCTCATATCGATATTAATCGTCTATAAGTGAAAGTTTTCCACAAATAGTGATTATTTAGAATCATCTGCTTATTCTAAGTACCATTAAAACGTGATATTACGTCTTTTTGCATTAGTACCGCTACGTTAAGTGTCCACGCTCTAGGATTAATTTCCTTTGAGCGTTTACTACCCGTTTTCCTACCCCGTTTACTTTTGGAGTACATCTTTACTTGTTGGTTACCGCCATTTTGTTAACATCACCTGAAATTATTGCTGATCCGTTACTATTGAACTCCGATGGTTATTTTCCTGTGAAACTACATATTTGCTGTTCTACAAATCATCTTTAATTATCTCCGCATTCCTGTGAAGAAATTGATTTATTTTGGAAATTACAGGCTGCCATCCTGTGCCATCTTGTGTCAACTTCTGAAAATAAGTTTGATAAGTTATTTGAATTATTAACCTTACATTTCTTGCTGAACTTTACCTGAATTTTGTTACTGTTTATTATAAAATTTGATTATACTAAATTACTTAATCACATTTCATATTTTTGCTTCAATTTAAAACATTTAATTTATTCATTTTGTTTACTACTCAATTAATTTTACATTAACTTTGTTCGTTACTTTGAAAGTTACTTTTATTATTTGTGTATTATCTTTTACCTTGAAGATTTAATTTGCTAAAGTTAAAGTTTAAAAGCTAATTGCTATTATTTTCAATATCAACTCTCGGAACGAGTACTGACCAAAGTCGGTAATTATTACTTTCAGTCGGTCTGCTTGTCGCAGCCCTATTAATTTTTCTTGTTAATCAACCTTTCTGTTTAGATAACTCAGCGATGTTGACGTTGCGCAACGGCGATAATCGGATGTGTTTTTGGTAAGCGTTGTTTAATGACAACTACTACGTACTGACTTTCGTACAGCTACCGAGACGGTTGCTGATATATTTATGTGTATTATTTTTGTGTTATTAATTGTACATTGTTGTAATATGTAAACTTCATTCCCTGCAAGGTAAAAGTTAAACCCCCTTTACTGCTTCACTCCTGTGAAGATTTGTTTTGTAAAATCTGTTCCGCTTGTGTCAATGTTATTTTGTTTTGATTCATTATAACCACCACTATCATTATTTTAGTGTATTTCTTTATCGAATACCCACTTTCTCTTTCAGAAATCATATCTCTGTTATTATTATTATAAGCTGCTAAGCTCTTCGTAGTTCTGATTACCAGCTTGTCTTTACTAAAGAACTATCGTGGCGCCCTAAAAGGTATTTGACTATATTTATTAACTATAACTTGCTATAAATTTAAATTCTATACTCATTATTCCCACGCCCATTAGATTGCCCCTTATAACTGAGCTTATCGAGTCATTGCATTTTTCCTGATTACGGTACCGATCATTTGTTGCCGTAACAATATTGATATCTCCTCATTATGTAGAAATTTTAAGTACCACTGACTTTCACAAATATTGAACCATACAGTTTGCAAGTGGGAATCCCTAATCACTTACCAACAAAACTACAGCGAACGGACTTTACCAACAATTAAGATGAATTGTTTTATTTATAAGCAAATATTTACCAAAATACATGAAGAAGCACTCCGATTCTATACCATGGACCCAGCCTGGATATTTACTATATATCATACAAGCTGTTGCTCGCGACTTGGTCGGCGTAGACGTCGCGTGGATTACAACGGTAAGTACTTTAAATACGTCCCTGGAAAGTACCTTACGTCCGTCGTTGGTGTCCATTTACATCTTTGCCCATTTTCATTCATTTTGATTCAAATCGGTCAAGCGGTTTTACCGTACGTCCAAATTCCAATTGTTATGGATTTAACTTAAAAAATGACGGATTTCCAAACAAAGTTTCATCCCCTATTTTACCCCCTTAGCGGTTGATGAATTTCCGAAAATTCTGAAACACGTCTATCTTAACTTCTAACCGAAAGGCCATATACCAATTATTAGGGATTTAACTTAAAAAATGACGGATTTCCATACAAAGTTTCATCTCCTATTTTAATCCCTTAGGAGTTGAATTTCAGAAAATTGTGAATCACGTCTGTCTTAATTTCTAACCGAGAGGCCATATAGGTACCAATTATTATGGATTTAACTAAAAAAATGACGGATTTTCATACAAACTTTCATCCCCTATTTTACCCCCTTAGGGGTTGATGAATTTCGCAAAATCCTGAAACACGTCTATCTTAACTTCTAACCGAAAGGCCATATACCAATTATTATGGATTTAATTTAAAAAATGACGGATTTCCATACAAACTTTCATCCCCTACTTTACCCCCTTAGGTGAATTTCGAAAAATCCGCCTTTATCTCTTGTCTACATCATAAAAGGAACCTCTGTGCAAAATTTCAACTATCTAGATCGAAGCGTATGGGCTGGGCGTTGATGAGTCGATGAGTAAGGACTTTTCTTTTTATATGTAGGTATAATATGTGGATTAGTTGAAGACGCCCCTTCTTTTAAAATATTTATCATCCCATGAATGGCGCCTTTCAAGGAGATGTCCGCAATACAAATCACAAATGGAAGAGGAAAAATAGTTTTAATGAAAAATTTGGTATCAGAAGAATGAAGAGGTAAGCTATTTTTGAATTAATTTATGTTTTAGTAAGTTGTATACGTTTGCAGATGCAAAAATTACTATTGATATTTTGGAAACAATTTGGAAATATGAAGAAAAAGAGCACTAAAGTCGCTTAAAGCTTCTACCTTAAACGCTTCCGCGTCAGAATCAACTATACTTTTGAAACTTATTTGAAGGGGTTCTTTCAACTGGCTTTTTAGAGCAAATTTAAAAATTATGGTAGCAAGTTGACAAATAATTAGTAATCTGCCGAAATTAAGATTAATGTGACATAAAAAGGTTTAATAAATATAAATTTCTCATGAAAAGCAGAAGATGGCGTCCATACGCTTCAATGTTTTATTAGAACCTAATACATATAAGCCTTTCTGGGAACAAGGACAGAAATAATTAATGCACCATATAAATAAATAAATAAGTTTGCACATTACTACATCTCTCTATTCCCTATTATACAGTTTTAATACCTGTAGAAGCATTTTTCATTCTCCTATCTTTTTACTAAAATTATTAAACACATCATCGTAATTTCGGGGTGGATTTTGACCCTTCAAAACCTTCCCCTGTCTACGGTCTTGAATTTGGAGATGTTTAAAAGAGTTGGAGTTACCGAAGCAATTAATAGAGGTTGTAGAAAGTACATACATACAAAAATGCACGAGCAGAGGTAAATGAAGAAAGATGAGCTAAATTTGAAATCCAAAAGGGGATAAAACATAGAGATAGCCTAAACCCACCACCACTTAAGATAGTAATGATAAAATAATACAATGATAAATATTAGGGATTTTCGCCACTTAAAAAATTCAAGGTAGGTAGTTTAATTTACGGGAAGATTGTGTTAGTCAAATAATGAATTTGGAGAAGTTGTTAAAGCGTTTTATTTTGAAGAGGTTGGAAGACTGTTTAAGCGATTTGAAAGAGTTGGAAAAGCGTTAGATTCATTGTACAATATTAAAATTTTAAGAGATGAAAAATAATTGTAAGTATATATTATTATACAAGGGGGAAAAATAAGTGTTTTTAGCGCGAGCATAAAATTATGTGAGCGCTAAAATTTACTTTTCCCCCGTGTTTAATACAACTTTTTTTATACCCCTCAGGCCCTCAAAATAGTGATTACTATAAAGGCTAAAAATACTGATTGTCGACGCCGCCGTTTAAATACGCAGAACATCAAAGTAACTTTGACGTTTGACATTTCACAGAAAAATGAGTAAAATATAAAACACCAAAAGGAGAAAATCGCCGTTCACGTCCGAAATGCTAACAAGATGTTTGTAAAATCGCTTAAATCCACTTTAAAGCTTTGAATAAAATAAAATCAAGTTGTTGGTTGCTAATGTGAAGCAAAAAAACAAAAAAACATTGACTATTACCATTTAGGCCTTAGAGTGCAAAAGGTTTGCGCAAATTACTGCATAAAGGATCTAATTTTACAAAAAACATTTTTTTACAGTTTTGTGTGTTTCTTTTTAATTAGGCAATTTTAAAAAAGTACTCTCGCACGTAACGTGATGAAAAATTCTTCCCTTCTCTTGGAGATGGTACTTTTTTAAATTTATCGGATGTGGATCAATATGGTGATGCTCTACTGTAACAATTTATTATCACCTTAAACGGATAACCATTAAATAACTTTTTATAAAATAATTAATTAATACAGTGTCGACAGATACAACGAAAACGCATTAAACAAAGTGTGTCTCCTTTCGTACCGCTTTATCAATTCTTCACCGCTTTTACAAAGTAAAACGATTGATCGATCGGTTATGAAAGTTAAATCCATTCCTTATGATCAAATTTTATGTTTTGTAAAAGGTAAGCTCTAAGGAAAATCGTGTGGTGGCTGTCAATATAATATAAATTGATTACTCCACCTTTGGTTATCCTGTGCCCAATTGGTTATCCACACACAGTAGAATATATACGTAATTAAATTACGCTCATATCGAGAGAAGTTACAAATTGGACTAAATTCGCATTTTGTTAACATCAATTTAAAGCATGTTGTTTTTGTTCTGTTCGCCACTGGGAACAATTCGATAATTACTACATTTATTTGTACTAAATTTAAATTTCGTGAATATTTGAACCTGTTTGAAATTAAAAGTTCACACAAATACATGTATGGCGAAAGCTAAAGATTTGATAGACAGAAGCTCGTGTCGGTATGTTTGATCAAAATCTTTGGTGGTACAGTAGGTTGGGCTATTAAAAAAATAAAAATCGATTTGCCTTGGCACGTTGGGAGTAATGAACTTGTTCGAAGATAATGGAAAGTATGTGATTTGTTGAACCTTAAAAAATGACATTAACTCCTTTGCTTCAATTATCTTAGATTGTTCTCCTTAATGTAATTATACAAGGAGCCTTTTGGAGGAGTTTCTAGTTATACCGGTTAATAAGCCACTGTGTACTTCGTAAACGGCCGACTTAACTAGCCGAAACATCGGCCGTTTACGAAGTACACAGTGGCTTTTAATCGGTATAAGTAGAAATTCCTCCCGCCAGAAGGCTTCTTTATTAAGGAGAACAATCTAAAATACTTAAAAAATGAACATGTAAAGAACGTTGGGTTCTTTTAACTGTCCCTACGACAAATTCTGTCTATGACCTTCGTTGCCGGTAATTTTTAAATAATAAGAAACTCTACTTACAAACTTATGCAAGTATTTGCTTTGCAACAAATTAAACCAACAAAAAAGTGACAAATTCATTAGTGTCATAGCTGTGGTATTCATTGTGTAACGATCGACTGTATTATTTTTTATCAATTCCAGTTATCATTTTAACACGTTATTTAAACCTTAATTAATTGTTGTATTTAGTTGTAAATATTTTTCGATTCAATAATGGTACCTATACAGCATAGCTGACGTAATTATTGTTATTTATTGATCGGGGAGTTGATGGTTTCAAAAAACAGCCAGAACTTTTAACGAAAAATCTCATAAAAAGCAAGTCATACTTATGCAAAAATGGATAGCTAAATTTTGGGAAAGTGGTTCGGTCCCTAACAAAAAATAAATAACAAGATTATTAAATGAAGAAGCCCAAATTAAAGTTCTTGGTAAATTTAGATTATTATCAATTCACAGGTCTGTCATGCCATTCAGATAGGAGAGTCTCAAAATTTCATGAAACTCCTTGGATATTACTCAACAATTAAGTGACGACGATTCCCATAGATGAAAAATTTTGTGAAATTATGACGAAAAACGTTATTACTGAACCAAGTCAGCTTAAAAAAATTTGTTTCTATGACAAGATGCTGCTCTTCCTCACTACGTCCTTCTAGTTCGACAATGGTTGCATGATCATTTTCCCCATCAGTGGATTGGGCACCACGATTGCCATATTTTACTCCACTTCATTACTTTTTTGTGGAGCCACTTAAATCGGTGGTTTATGAAACTGAAACAATTCACGAATGCAGCACTATTTCTAATAGTGAAGGTGAACAGTGCATTTTGTGATACAAGTATGAGATTTCAACCCCCTAAAATTAGGTTTTCTGGAAATATCTGTCGATAGTGGACCTTTAGAGAAAAAGTTTCAAATAAAAGTTGTTCTCCATCAAATTCTCTACAAAATGATATATAAGCTATAAGCCAGACAAGAGATCTAAAAACGTAATTTGAAAATGAGTGTTTTTTTTTTAATTTCAATTTTACGTATTTCTAACCACCATATTTTACGAAATTCGTTTCTTATGCAATTTTTTGTGAAATTGTGAACAGAGGCCTACATTTTGATTTTTGTAGGTACCTGAAATGAAAAAGCAAAGTAAAAATTATTGAACGATATTTTATTTATCAGCTGAGAAATTGTCAATGTGACTTGGTCTTCATCTTCAGCCTCTTTCATGGAAGAAGGACTCGAAAGGAGTGCTTTGACGAGTGTTTTCAAGATTGACTATGGTCAGACACATCCTCCTAGTCGCATGCTGCGTGATCAAATATGTCTCGTCTAACAGAGTGAGCACAATTGAATAGATGATTGTACTCTTCGTCATAATCTCTACTGATGCTTGACCTCACTGTTTCATCAATGTCTGTCTTGAAAGAAAATAAGCATATTTGACCGGGGCCTCCAGAGCATTCGATTTCAGGACACATCATTAGTAGTCGTTCTTTCAGACGAGTTTTGTGAATGTCAGCTGCGTAACCCAACTTCTCCATCTGGTCAGCGTACATCTTCTGGATATCCGGCAATGTGAAGACAACTTTATTGGAGCTATTTTCTTTCACTTCTTTCACGTGTGATACAATACTGGCAAGAGTAATTGTCTGTAAGATTTTGTTGTATCACTGTGGGATTCACTAGCCGTCATCGCTGCTCTTTTGCGATTGTAAAACGATAAAAAACATCGGGCACGATATTTAACATCTAAGGCCATCAAATCAACCTCGGAGGCACCAATTTTCGACAAAATTCTTGAGTCTTGTAAATAAGCTGCCGTTTCTTCCATCCTCAAACTATTGGTGGATTTACTCCTCAGTGGATTACCTCTAGTTGCACCAATGTCGCAGAAAAAGCACTTGTCCTGGACTAGTGACGGATTGACCTTTCTCGTTTTAATGGGAGACACTTTTTCGTTCGCACATGAAGAAGATACTCGTTTCTGGGCTGGGCTACAGTTAATCTATCCGAAGAACACTTCCGGTAACAATTTTTATGCCAAACAGCGCAGTGCCTTAGCAGATTTCTCTGGATCCCATCGTCACCATTCAACTCGACCCAATTTAAATTGAATGGTAATTGATCGATTTCGTAGGATGACTGCAGGTTCTTGGCCATAGTGAAATAACCCTCTACTACATTGCCGCGAGTATTACGAGATGGACTGATCAATGCTTCGTTCGTATCTATTTGGCAAAGAATACATACAAATAACTATTTCTTTTGGAAAATAGATGAGGAAAGTTGCATTTTCCTCACTTGCGATGAAAGTAAACAGCATTGCCAACACCATTTATCTATGGCAGGAAAAAAAATGAATTCAATAAACATCAACATTGACAATTTATGGTTATAAATCAAAAAATTAATGAATATTTTTTTAATTATATGCAGTTTTACAAAAAATATCTAAAACACGAGAAGAAAATGTTTATTCAACTATCGCTCAATTGACGCGTGTGTCAAACTTTGAGCTCGAGTTGAAAAAAACATAACTTTATTCTCTTGTACAAATAACTGTTTCTTTTGTAAAATGGGTGAGGAAAGTTGCATTTTCCTCACTGGTGATGAAAGTAAGCAGTTTTGCCAACACTATTTATCTATTCAGGAAAACAAATGAATTCGATAAACATGAACATTGACAACTTAATGTTACAGATGCAAAATTAATGAATAGCTTTTTATTATATGCAGTTTTGTGTAAAAATGTTGTGTAAAACACGAGAAGAAAAACTTTTTTTTTTATAAAACTTCCTTAGAAAATAGTATTTTCTTTTGTAAAATGAGTGAGGAAAGTTGCATTTTCCTCCCTTGTGATGAAAGCATTGCCATTTGCCAACACCATTTATCTATTGCAGGAAATCAAATGAATTAAATAAACGTCAACATTGACTATTTACGATTATAAATCAAACACGAGAAGAAAATGTTTTTTCAACTATCGTTTAATATTGACGCACTCGCTACGATCGGTGTCAAACTTTGAGCTTGAGTTGAAAAAAGCATAACTTTCTTCTCTTGTACAAATAATTATTTTAAGTTCTTTTGCATAATTATTATACGTAAAAAATCAATCCAATTAACAGTTTCGTTTTGATTCCAAATAACACAAGTACAGCCAATTTAGGACGATACCATTTTGAACATTCAGAACATATTTTAATGGAGCCATACACTGTTGCTCAGCATAAAGAACAATAAATCGTGTCCCCTCTTCTCAATGCACACCTTGAAGGCTCGAAACGAATGTAATGCTATGAGTAACTGAAAATGCCGTATGTTTATCAATAGGTACAACTGTACTATGGCTGTGCAAGTAAAAGTAATTCAAAAACAATCAGTTAAACTGCAATTTACTATTAACCATTAATGAAATAAAATCAGAGAAATGCGAAACGCAATACTCGAAATGAAATTTATGTGTTAGCTAAGAATGCTTAAATGCGATAAAAATGTCATCTAAATATTTAATTGTGAAGGAAGAATCTACCGGCAAGCAACTTCTGTACTGTTGAAACGCTTTAATTAAATTTAAAATTGAAATTTTGAATTGTGACCCATTTTTCTATACGATACATTTTAAATCGGTGTTTATATAATTTATTTCTGTTTATTTATTAATTAAACGTAATTGAAACTTCATGAAAATGAAATATAGATTTTATAATAAAGATATAAATTTTTGATTTAATATATGTATCTACCTACCTATGTATACATCGATATAAACGGACGCCAAAAAAAGTTAATTAATTTTTATTACTGGAAGCAAAAATAAACGAAACGAGGTTTGAATGTAGAATTTTTCCTTTTCTACAAAGGGTTTTTTTGTTTATTTTAGGAAAGAAAGCAGTGTTACAATTGGCAGAAATATCAATAAAGAAATTGACTATACACTGAGAAAGGTAAATGCTTTATTAAAAAAATCTAATTATTCTTTGAACAAAGATTTTTATTTATTAAACGCATCCAAAAAGATTGTTACTCGTTTAAATTACAGTAATTTCAATTAAATGGGTGCTCAGGTGATGAAATAAGAAACTAGAATGCAATTTTGAATTTAGGAAATTAGCATAGCGAAAAATGTTCTGGATAACACGATTTTTCATGTCAGTTTGAGAAACGCTAATCTTTAAGAATTAATGAATAAAAAAAAAACGATTTTCTGGAATGCAACAATTCGTCAAGTATGTAACCTTTGATAAGATTCTAATACAGGATTGATTCATTTTTGTTCAATGGCAACAGTGTAATAATAAAAAAATGTCTGGCTGGTTAATCCGCACCACTGAATGCTTATATTTCAGTGATCCGCACACTCTTTGCTATATTGCAAAAAACTGTTACGTCTTGTGACAAATAAAAACTAAGGAGAAACTAAGATTTATCAATTTAAAAAAATGTTTAACGGCAGAATTAGATTACATATTTATCCAAATGAAATGGCCGCAACAGTGCAGTTCGCGGGGTTGGAAGAATGGATTGAAAACACAGTCAGCGGTTAAACACATTCGACCTTTTGCTACACGCCACTATTCTTACAACGTAGCAAACGTTAAATATTATGCAATAAATTACCGTATTCATATGTGCTCTGATTTAGACGAAGTGGTAAAAAGCAAGAAACGCTTTCATTTTACTTGATTGTGCAAAAATCTGTACGGGTAACGTGGGCAATGTGACTTCTTTTCTGACATAAACTTTCCTGTCTCAATTCAAAGGGAAGGTACAAACATGTGTATTTTATAGAAAGATAACGCGCCGCAGTTGTATACCTATAATGTATGCCACTTCGCTCACATTAAACACCTAACGGTTATGTACACAAGATATTTTGAACCACAAACACACCATAATATTATCATTATGTACTTTTACAAAATATGTATGTATAATCTAAGTTTCTCTACTTTTTTAATACTATTATAGAAGAATAAGTTTGTTTACAGCATAAGTGCTTTTGGGCTAATTACAAACAAATGAAAAAAATGAATTAAAGAAAATTCAATAGCGTGAAAATTCTACCGACTAAACATTTGAAATTTGCATATTATAATAACAATTTATCGATTGTCACGTGATAAAATTTGTATCAAAGTTCAAACACAAATTAATTTACGAAATCGTATAAATACCCGGATATTATTCACTATTATGCTATTCGACACCTATGATGAAAAGTTTTTAGCTAAGTATAGGTACATAATCTGCTATTTTTGTCACTGAGTGGAATTTGAAATGCATCAAACATTGTACTAGTTGACATAAAATGTGTAGTGCTCGAATGTTCAAAACCCCATTCTTGCAGCCTACCCTTAGTGAAATCGTCAGCCATTAAACCTTAATTAAAAAAATGTCTAATTTCCAAAAAGGGATAATATTGGGCTGTTAGGAAAGTTTTCAGGGTTTTAATTGGTAAACTTTAAGCAAAGTGAGTAGGTATAGCTTTAAGCAACCATAATTTTCTTAATACTTATCGGATTTAGTCGAAATAAGCACCATTCGAATCAGCACACTTTTCCCAACGCGATACTAGTCGATTTATTCCATCAGCGAAAAAATTGGGTGCTCGGGATTCGAAGAAGTCCCCGAAGGTCGTTTTTGCCTGGTCCTGATTGGCGAAGGTTCTACCGGCGATAAAGTGATCAAAGTGCTTGAAAAGGTGGTAGTCGATTGGCGCAAGGTCTGTAGGTAAGGCAGAACTTCGACTCTCAATTCGTTCAATTTTCGGATGGTGATTTGTGAAACGTGTGTGCGGGGGTTTTTTGGTGGGTTTTCGCCTTTGGGAAGTGTCTGGGGGGCTCGTCGGCGTCCAACCACTGTCCCGAACGTCTCCGGTTATCGTGCAGAATCCACTTTTCGTCACACGTGACAATTCAACTCGAAAACGGGTCGTGTTGGTTGCGTAAAAGCAAAGAAGAACAAACCTCAAAAAGTGACTATTTCTGGCGATCATTCAAATTTCGTGGCACCCACTTTTCGAGCCTTTTTTACCTTTCCAATGCGTTTTAAATAGTCTGCAGACTGGCGCCTAGTTCGCCCACAATCCCATGAACCGTTTGGGATGGATTAGCTTTCACCAGGGTCTTCAAATCGTTGCTCTGGATTATTGTAGGTCGACCGCTACGGGGTGCATTGAACCATGAACTATTGTTGCACAGTGCTTTCGCGAACACTATTAGGCTGCGGATTGCGCCAATTTGAAGTTAAAATAAAATATCACTAAAAATTGCTCTTTCGACATGCTTCAAGAGTCTAAAAAAATGTTAGAATAATGATTAAGCACAGAAAAAAAACAAATCATACCATCAGATAGAACGAAAAATTCTGTACAAGATATGATGTTAAAACGCAAAGTAAGTTGAATATTTATTCAGTAACAGACGAAGGAAAAACAGTAGGTAATACAAAACCCTGAGAGAAGTTTCCTGACAGTCTAATAATAATATTTCGAATTTATTGTGTGTCAAAAGAATATTTAATTTATTGAACACGATGTTTATAATTCATTTCATTGCATCAAATTAATGTTCTACAACTTCTACACGCAATTGTGAAAAACAGTTTGATTACCTACTGATAAAATAATGAAAACACTGGAAAATATTGAAATGCAACTTTGTTATAGTTTAAATTAACGATCAAAAGTTTGACAGAGAATGAATTGTTGTAGGTACCTATTGACATTTTCAATTCTCGCTCAGTGTACCGTTTTAGTACGAAACTATGTACAATGAGTACTAGAAAACCAATTACCGACCAAGTTATTCATTTAGTACATTTTTACTACGTCGTAAAATTAAACAAAATGTCCGTTACGATGATAGTTTAAAAGATTTATAGGTGGCACTACGGCTACATTTATAATCTAATAAACATTAAGAAGGGACACAAAATGAAAAATTGTTATTTTATTCACGATAAATTTCGGACGAGCTCGCAATTGTTCAACTAGCATAGAATTTTCAATTTCGCAACAATAGGTAGGTATACAAAATGGGAAGAATTTTTCATATAGATGCGCAATGATTTTATTATTAATGACAAAATAACGATCCTATTTGTCTTTGTTATAATCTGAGATTATTAATTGCTCGTTGTTAATCCGTTAAAATTAACTCTCCGAAATGGAATGGTGTCAGATTAAATTTATTACAGTGTTGGTAATGAGAGATGGATAAAAACGAAGATCCATAATTTATGTAAATGTTAGTGATGCTGATGCATTAGTGCTACTAAGCGAATTGATTGTGTTTCTTGCGAATAAAATAACCAGTTTTCTTGCTTTACATTTTCTCCTAACGTTTCCATTATTTATTCCGTTTGATTAGGTACACTAAATAAGCAAGCAAATATACAATTGCACGATATACAAAGTATAAATAGATGTGATGTTGAGCATTATTATCAGTTTGTAATTCATTTAACCCTGCATTGCGCAATTATTATTTATGCATGAATGATTGCAAAATGGATCATTGGAAATGTAAAGGAAAAACAATCTTTGTTTAAAAATTATCGTACCTACCTTTGTATCTATACATACAGGGTGTAGAATTGGTAGGGATTTCAATGGAAACATCTTAAGGCGGCTAAGGAGAGCTCCGCCATTTTTATTGCTAAAATGACCATAAAATGACCATTTTGGACGTAATCATCTAACACAAATTTAAAAAGCGATGCATACGTCAAATTCTATGTAGCATAGTGATCAATTAATGTAAACCTTCTGGTTTCAAATTAAATATTTAAGTTACAATCTTGGTCGAAAGTTGCGTAAATGTAGTACCTCTCCTTCAGGACTTTCGGCCAAGATTGTAACTTAAATATTTAATGTGCAACCAGAAGGTTTACATTATTTGATCACTATGCTACATAGAATTTGACCTATGCATCGTTTTTTTAATTTTTGTTAGATGATTACGTCCAAAATAGCAATTTTACACCAATTTAAACTATACAGACTGTTTCAAATTAACTCGGCACTATTGCTATCTTTGTTATTATTGATTTTACAAAGTAGGTTAAATTAGCAAAGTAGTAGTGTTTTTAGTGCTGATTAATATGCAATTAATAAAAAAACAATTGAATAACGCATTTTCGAGAAAATCACAAATTTAGTACTTTTTTAATGGAACACCCTGTATATTTTTATTGTAAACGAAAGAGAAATGAATTCTTGACAAAAATTCTTATACACTCTTACATCAAAATACTTAAAATAAAGTAGATATTGACAACTGTATTATTTAATCAATTTTTTCCAATTCTGGAATGTTTAATCGTAAAAACATGCATTACTGGTCCCGAGAAAATCCGATGTTAACTTATCCATCACATCCACAAACCAAGTTTAGTTTAAATTAATGTATGGTGTGGTTTGATTGGTAGTATAGTGTAGTTGGTCCTCTGTTTTATTCTGGATCGCTTACGGGAGCAAGATATATTACCCTTATGGAAGAAGAAGTTTTGGCAGAATATCTACATGATGTTAATTTAGAAGATCCCAAATCATTTATTTCCAGCAAGATGGAGCTCCAGCTCATAATTTCCGTGAACTTGGAGCAATGCTGCAAAGCCTGCAAAGACTTTTTGTAGACCGCTGGATGACTACAAAAGGTCTCATTAAGTGGCCACCTCGTTCACCCGACTTGTCGCCATTAGATTTTTTCCTTTGCGGGTACGTTAAAAATAAGGTTTGTGAAAGAATATACGCCAATGTAGCCGAATTAGAGAATAGCATTCGTGTTGTATTCATTCAACTGACGGTAGAAGTATATCGAATGCTACAAGGAGCTTTCATAGGAGACCTATAATGTGCATTCATGAAAATTGTGGTATTTTTGAACATTTAATGTAATTTTGAAAAGTTAAATAATTGATGTATTGGAAGGTCACGGATACCTTAATTAAATAATATAGTTGTCAACAGAGCTGGGAAGTATTTCAAAATTTAAATACTTTCAAGTATTTAAATACTAAAAGGTATTTAAATACTTATATTTAAGATACTTTTTGCAAATAGGATTTATATTTGAAATTTTAAATACTTTTGAAAAGTATTTAGTATCTTGTATTTAAAAAAGGTATTTAAGTATGTACTTCTAAAATATTTAAATACTTTTGGAAGCATTTAAATACTTTTAAAATATTTAAATACTTTTAGAAGTATTTAAATACTTTTAAAATATTTAAATACTTTAATGACCTTACATGACCTCATCTCATCCAAGGCCAAAAAATATATTAAAAATATTTCAATAATGGTATTTAATACTTTTGATATTTAAATACTTGTCATATTTAAATACTTTTAGTATTTAAATACTTTAACTAAGTATTTAAATATTTTTAGTATTTAAATACTTTCAGAAAGTATTTATTTTTCAAACAGTATTTAAATACTTTTGGATCTTTTATTTAAATACTTTTCCCTCAAAAAAGTATTTAATATTTAAATACTTTATTGATAGTAAAAGTATTTTGTATTTAATATTTAAATACTTTTTAAAAGTATCTTTCCCAGCTCTGGTTGTCAATATCTACTTTATCTTCAGTATTTTGATGTAAGAGTGTATAAGAATTTTTGTCGACAATTCATTTCTCTTTCGTTTACAATAAAAATATACAGGGTGTTCCATTAAAAAAGTACTAAATTTGTGATTTTCTCGAAAATGCGTTATTCAATTGTTTTATTATTAATTGCATATTAATCAGCACTAAAAACACTACTACTTTGCTAATTTAAACTACTTTGTAAAATCAGTAATAACAAAGATACCAATAGTGCCGAGTTAATTTGAAACAGTCTGTAGAGCTCTCCTTAGGAGCCTTAATATTAGATTACTTGCCTCCCTAATTTATTTTAGACAAAAATCCTGAATCGACAATTTTTCTTCATTCTACATTAAGTAAAATAAAAACAAACACCATGTACGGATGTAGATTTTTTTAATCTACAAAAAGTGAAATAGCCTTTTTGTAATAAAATAATTAGGCAAGCACGTAATCGAATATTAAGATTTTTACATTGAAATCCCTATGGTGCACCCTGTATATTTATATCTAGTGTTATTTTGTGGTTTCAATCAACTTTTCTCGTTAAAAAAACATAGAAACTGTTGAACACTTTTCAAACATTACAAACTTTTTGTTCATCTGTGCATCATTTCAAAATAGAAAACAATTTGGATTGTGTGAAGTCCACTTGAGATTATTCGCAATTAAGGCAAGCTACTAAAATTTTTGTTTCTTATATCCTGACTGACATGATAAAACAAAACACTGAGTAATAGTTGGACTAACACCTTTTTGTAAATCGGTCAAATTTTAAGTATAATCGGTTAATCATAAACCAAGAAAAAATCAAGAATCAGATGGACCTCCTTAAAACACTTGAAAGATTGTGCGACAGACATATAAGGGATACAGCGCTTGTCCGATTCCCGCAGCACCCTAACCAAAATCCATTCTCTCCAGGAAGATCCACAGAATCAGGCCTACATTCCATCGTGGGAGAATTCATAGAAATAGAAGGGGAGTTTGACAAAACAACCTTCGAAGCAATAGAAGCTGCATTACGCCACCATGGTGTAACTGACATCGGACGAAGCTAGATTGTGCAGCTGCTGAAACTCAGGGTAGTGCACATCAGCGTAGGCGACATAACGGTGAGATGCACAGTAGTGAGACGATGCCCCCAAGGGCCACTTCGGTGGAACTTAACTGTAAACAAGCTTGCTCTGTCGTCTCGACGACAGCGGCTACTATACGCTGGGCTATGCGGATGGTCTATCCATCCTAATAACCGGCAAGTTTGAGGCTACTCAGTGCAGTTTTGTGCAATCAGCTCTCAGAGTGACCGAAGAATGGTGCAAAGAACACTCCCTGTCCATAAACCCGACAAAAACGGAGGTAGTTCTCTTCACAAGGAAAAGGAAGATTGAGGGCCTTCGAGCTCCTCTACTCTTCCAAAAACAATATCTAAGTATTACGCTTGACAACAAACTGAACTGGAGTAAGCACATCCAGCTTAAAGCGGAAAAAGTATACAGGGCTTTCTGGCAATGTCGTCGCACAATTGGAAGACTTTAGGGTCCATCCCGAAATGCTGTCCAGTGGCTGTATACCATTGTGATCAGACCTATGTTCTGTTATGGAGCAATTGTCTGGTAGCCTAGAACCAGACTCTCTACAACCAAAGCACTTTGTAACCATGTGCAAAAACTAGTGTGCCTTGCGTGAACGGGCGCATTGCGAACAACCCCCACAGCCGTCATGGAAGCCCTCCTGGATCTCCACGTGAGGGAAGAGGCCATGCTGGCAGCCTTGCGTCTGAAAAATAAAGGGTTGTTGAACAGCAGAGGTATTGAGGTGGGCCACTCTCGAATTCTGGGCGAAGCAGTCAAGCTTGCCTATACTAGAAGGACGATCTGACTCACTCATCGTTCGATTCATACTAAGGAAAAACTACCACATCTTCTTTGATGCGGAAGTGACATCCTCATAGATGGATCTAAAACAATGGAAGGAACAGACACCAGAATTTAATCCAAAGAACAATTCTTATGTACAAAATAAAGAATAAAATTACCAGAATTCCCAGTGACAGCAGTGCTTCGGCTCTTCCACTTACAGCATCAACTGTAATGTAAACAACTTAATAACTCAAGACACCCAAGCCCAACACAAGGCTAGATGGAACTTGATGTCAGACTGCCGTCACACGAGAGAGGCCTTCAGAGGGCCATCTCGTAGCCTTTGGCGCGTTTTTGCACAGGGCTATCCAAAAAGAATCTGCGACTACTTGTGGGCATACTTTCTGGGCACTGTAAACTTATCAAGCACATGCACCGCATAGTTTTCGATCAAATCAGACGGCACCTCAGTAAGGAAAATTCTCCCCAGTCCACTATAGCTAGAGCATGAAACAGTGCATGGGTAATTAATTAATTTTTCCCTACTTTAAACGTAGAATAAGGATATAATTAACAAGGAAGCCTACAATCCCTCAAACTTGAACGAATTACCCTAAAATGCAGTCAACATACGTAATATTCATTCTACTAGTGATATTTTTATGTAAAATGGTACAATTTTTCATTTCATTTATATATCTAAAGATCAACAATTCATAAATACAATTTAGTTTTCATGCATCTCTATGAATAATAAAATCCGCATTTTAATCAAAACCGCAGAAGTATATCATCCGTTTGATTGCTATCCATTTTATTACTTAGGAATAAATAAGTTCATGTATTACGTTATCAAATTTTAATGCTTTTAGGCATTTTCATGATGATAATGTTAAAAGTTGGAGGGACGTTTGTATTAAAGCTTGTCGTATCTTAACTTTTAACGTATTATAAATGTATATAAGCTGCTGGTAGCTTATCTAAATGGAAATTGAATTTCGAATTAAAATTAGAAAGCAGAAATTGAGTACCTACCCCGCTTTGAGGATGCTGCATTTGCAGTTCAATTTTCCACCAAAAATAAAACAGTTCATCGTGAGAGTCGGCGCTGTCATCAATTTTTTGTATACCTACTTCGCATCAATTATATAGGAAAGCAACATATTTTTTCACTGAAGTAACTAGCTGATTGGCTTAATTAAAATTTCAAAACAAACCGGTAGCAAATTTAATGATATAGGTGTGAATATGATTCACATAATTATTGTACGAATTTCTAGTTCCAGTTAAATGGCTATTTTCATTTACATTTAGTATGCACAATGAGCAAAATTATTTAGATTGAAATGTAGCGCTTGTATTATTCATAACTTCTAATTACAGATGATAATTATTTTAGGAACATTTTGGAGATCCATTTGCATTTTCATTATTAACTAGAACAACCCACCTTCTTGGATTTAAATATATATAAAAATAGATTTACCGAACTGATTATGACCAGTTCGTGTATAAGCAAATGGAGACAAAGTAGACGAGTTCCAACATTCCTATTTATTACATCAATTTAAAGAGCTTTGTTATAGGGTAGCGCAGTAAATCATTTGGAAAAGTAGTAGAAATGCGTTTTGTGTCGAATACGCAATCTACCACTATTGATACTACATCAACGAGTTTTCACCTTCTGATATTCTTTTCTTGACAAATTACTGACTCAGTAGACGTACCTATCATGAAATACCATCCTTTCGGTTTGTTTTCATTGGGACGTGACACCGATTACCTTGATTCATTGCAAGAATTTGCTCCTGAACGAGCAAATGATGATCATGAATACCTTACAGATTTATAATAATCAGTCATCTACCTAAACGAGAAAATAAAAGAAAACGCTTATTACTGTTGCTCTCTGAGGAGTGAATCGGTCATAGAATATGTGATGGTAAATGAGGAGAGGGCAGGTTGTATAGAAAAGTTTAGAGTAGGTGACGAGGAGGAATCTGACCATAAATCAACCATTAGAGACAGAGGAACTACTCAAAGGAGAAAAGTGGAGGAGGGGGAAGAGAAATGGAGGGAGAAGAAGCTATGGCCAGTGGAAAATATTGAAAAATAGTAGGGGAGAGATGGAGAAAGTAGAATGGGAAGAGAAGGAGGTGGGGGTAGAATTCAAAGAGTTAGTGGAAAAAATGGAAGACAGGGTGGAAAGGAAGAGATATAAGAATAAAAGGGAAATGGAGAGGAGAGGATGGTGGTGGAACGGAAAGTGCGAATGGGCAAGAAGGAAGTGAGAAAGGGGAAGGAGGAAATGGAAGAGAGGGGAAATAGACATTGGGGAATATAAGAAGTTGAAGGGAAAATATAAGGAAGAATGCAGAAAGAGAAATGAGGAGTATAAATTTGAAGTAGAGGGGGAAATAAAGGTCGGATGGCACAGACTCAAAATATAGACTATCTACTGCAACACGTTTCAAAGAAGACATTACACACCCCGGAAGAGAAATAAGCAAGATTAATTGAAACTTTATAGGAAAAGGAGGAAGAAGAGCGCACAAAAAACAATTCAAAGGAACACCATAATTATCATGGACAAGAAGAGAGTAAGGCAACGAGGAAACAAACTAAAGATCATTATTGAATACAAAGATCTGGAATAGGCGATCTTTTCTATGTAGACAATCGAATAGAAATAAGATGTAAAACCTAAGGATAGAAGGGAAGGAAAATATGGGAATGGAAATGAACACGGAAAAAAACCAAAAGTGATGATGATGACTATTAACAAAAAAGAAGCAACCGATCACGACAAAGACGAATAAATTACAAGAATTAGTTTGTCCACAATTGTTTATTTATTTATACAAGAAAGAGATTTAGAAGATGTAACGACATATGAATATACATATAGTGAATACAGAAATAACCAAACGAAATTTAAAAAATGTACTATGTACTTAACAAGACCATAGGCGGACGCAAAGAAATAAGAGGTAAAGGTCTACAACATGGTCACACTTCGCGCCTTAACTTACGCCAGTTAAAACAACAATAAACAAAAAACAAATGACGTACATCAATGATGTAGAGTGAAACATTTTAGAATAATAAGAACGAAAATCAAAAAACACAGAGTTAGAAATGAAAAACTGAGAAGGATGGTAAACCAAGAACCAATAGGTATAGAAAAAGAACAAAAACATGGATGAAGGTAGGTTGATAAAGAAGTTCCCATTGTCTTTTTTATCAACCATGTTTTTGTTCTTCTCCTATATTGGTTCTTGGTTTACCATCCTTAGTTTTTCATCAATCCCATCAACCAGTGGCAATCAGGAGAACGTTGAAAAGATGGCGCATTAAGCATCACAGGCGAACTACTCGATTTTCAAGATTCAACACGTTAAGCTATCACTTGAAATGTGCAAAAACTGATTCAATAGATAAAAGATCATCCTCCTTCTGCTCAAAGTTCAAAATTAATCAATTAACGTCTTCAAAGCCGTACAAGTGGGCGAAGCAAGTGAAACTTGCCTGAAAAGCTAAAATCCTTTGTTTGGTTTTAATGGCCTATATGGTAAAAACGAAAACTTGAGAGAAGAGAGCAACCTCCTTACTACTTTGAAACAAATGCCAAGAAGAAAGCAGACTGAGTTCAACGTGTATTTGAGGATTTCCAAAGCGATAGAGACGTCAACGTTGTAACGGTTCAAACAACTATTGGAAAACTGTTAAATTTTCAGAATGTAAGTCTTAGTGCAGGAAGATGTGGACCTTTTGGTCCGATCCCATTTCACGAAGAAATATTAGGCTTGCTTCCTTAAAGAAAGCATGCTTTTACTGACGACGATTGGCGCTGTAACATCAAAAGAAGATGAAGATCGTTCAAACCATTCAGTAACGATCATCACCTTTATAACATCTTAGCAATATTTTACCACCATTGAAGCAGAACGGAAGAGGTTTCTTGCCTTGTATGGAGCTGCTTCGAATCTGTCATCTTTTAACTGCTGCCCAAACTTAATCGCAAGACCTTGTCGTTCCTGTCAGTATGTTACGTATATGATATTCCGCTCATGGAAGACTGTGTGTGAACCGAAGTGCAACTACTGCACTATTGCCTGCTCACATTGTTCTGGTATGTGGCTCAACTATCGTTACCAACAAAGAACCAAGTTTCTGAAGGCGACATCGACTGAAACTTATTGTGTAAACTAAGCTGAATAAATGTTTTCATTGTGTTTTTGAAGCTCTGGAGTAAAATATTTTGTTTACAGATACGATGTTGCATAACATGTAAATACCAAAAACCACAATAAACATTTTTTTCTAAATCGGACGCTGTCATTAGCAGCGAACAACTTTTCTCCTCTGAAAGTTGAAATTGTATATCTTGTTAAATGAAATGTAAATTATCGCATAAACTGTTTGAGCTACAAACCAATGTGTTTGAAGGTTTTTTTATCAACATTTATTTTTCTTTCATTCTGTAGTAGGCAAGTATTTGAAATACTTAAGGGCTATAATCCAAAATTTTCAATATTCCCATGTGCCCTACAGTAAATTGGATATTCGTAGTCAATTAGCTTAGAAAAAAGGGGGAATTGATTGAAGATTTGACATAGACAAATGATTTCTCAGCTTGAGCTTTTAAACTATTTGTAATTGTAAAAAATTTCGCGTTTCAGACGAATGGAAGCGTTCAATTTTTCTTTGCCGACTGAGGAAATTATAAACCAGCGTAATAGAAAGTAAATTTATGTGTAAAACTAGGCGATTTTTAATGGAAAACAGTTTTAAATGACAGTTTTCAGTTTAATAAAGAACGAAAAGATTAAATTACAATTACATCAAACGCGACACGTCCATGGCGACAAGTGTTTGCATTTGTTAGAGATGAATCAATGAAAATGTAAACGATCTTTCAGTTATGGACGACGTTGACAACAAAAGTAATAAATAAATTTCTCATCGATTTCTGTAGATATAATTTAGTTAAAATCCCATGGGTACTTTCTTTTTATAACACCTTTAATAATTGGCTATGAATTAATACAGACTTGGGATGAAGGGTTGAAGGGGGAGTCAATGTCATCATATCCAAGCCGACTCCGGGAGTGCTCCGTATATAGGCCACCCAGAGTTATTTTTAGCTCTCCGGTGCCATCGATCGCTTTAAGGGGGGGGAGGGTTGCGGCTATTTCAGGAACGTTCCCTTTCCCTTGACGATGCAACATTCCGAGTTGGAAAATGCATGTATACCACGTGGAAATTTCATTTTAAATGCAAATATGCAATTTCCAAAATCAGATTATATGAACGTTATATAATCATTTCAATTCCATTGAAAAAGCGTCACGAAAAAACGGTGTGGTTAATTTTTTTCTTTGCTTAGGTACCCTAGAAATTTTTAGGTTATAAATTTTATTTCAAATTTAATAACACCGGGCGGCGTCGCTGTTTTTGAAGCAAAGCAAAAGAGCTCGTGTTTACTTTCAATTTAAATGATATTTTTCCGAGTTTCAATATTTTGGTCATTTGAGATGATTTACAGTTTAAATAATCTATCGCGATAATGGTGGAAAATCGAGGAAAAATATTATTTTCCAACAGCGCGTTCAAATATTATCGCCACAACACCCGTTTTCTCCTTTTCCCTATTTTTAACCTTCCCTGTCACGTACCGTCGTATTCTTTAACATCCACAAAAGTTAACCGCTTTATACTTACACCTCAACAAAGCAACCCCAAACGTCCATTAATTCTATTTCAGTAGAAAGGAGCAAGCTATATCCCAGCTGATTTTCAACCACAAACTTTGCATAGGTATATTTTATTTGTAACTAACCGCCTAATTAGTGAACGTAATTTATTCATGTAACAAAAAATTAACCTCATATATCCGCTGAAATCATTTATGAGACATGTTACGCCAAACACCAAAAAGGCCAGCGATAAAATTAAATTCTGGTCATATTGCACGATTACAACAATAAACATCGCTACCCACAAATATGAAACGATAATTGCTGAAAACATTAACCATTTATAGCGATCATCTTCCATTACTTTACCTCTTCGATTTCATGATTTATTTCACTCAGTTTAATCTTCAAGACAATTTTTCAAACCATTTTTGTTATTTCGCGTAGATTAATGGAATGAGAACGAAAAAGATGAAAGTCTGATGAGCAAAAAACCACTCAACCAAGCCCTTATAAGGGCGTAACAGGTAAATATGTAAGAAAACAAATGAGCGATAGAGGGAACAAAAGAAAAGATTTTTTTCAAATAAACAGAGGCTCGAAAATGTTTCGCTCAATAAAAAGTACTAAAATTTGAATTTCTTTTAAATTTTTTCACAACCATAGGACATACAAAGAGGGGTGGTACGTGTGTGATAGGTTTTTGGGTATGCCCTCGAATTCGAATTCGAAAAAAAATCTTGGCCGCAAATTGTCATAATTGCACGAAAATTTACTGTACGAGGGTCAATATTTTTAGCCTAACAATGAAAAAACAGTAATTCGTCATTGAAAATTGCTTTATTGTTTTTCGAAATTTTTTGCATTCGTTCGACCCATTTGTCACAGCATTCTTTCCATTCTTCTTGAGACACCTCCATAACATAGTTTTTGAACGCTTCTTCCGCCGACGAAAATCGTTGTCCACGCAATTTATTCTTGACATTTGGGAACAAGAGGAAGTCATTGGATGCCAAATTTCTACAGCATTTGTGTACACCAAGATAACTAAAAGATATGGTACACCAACTCGATGCTCTTTTGTTGATAAAATTCGAAGCAAATTGAAAGTTTCGGAAAGGTTCAATAGAGGGCGCCACCGTAGACCAAAGACTGTCATCACATTTATCGAACTGTCATTATTTCAATCGTAAAATGAAAAAATGCAAAATTAATTTTAAACACAGATTTGCCGTTGCTTTACACATCTCGGGATCAAAGACCCTCTCAAAATCTGACGTAGGCGAACCAACAACTCTGGAACCCCTTTCGAAGGCCAGCAGAGAAGATTGGGTTTTAGCTCGTCAGATACTGAGCCTTACCAAAATTAAGTGGGCAATGAAGAATTTCCATCCGTACAAATCCCCAGGGATGGATGGAATTCTCCCTGCTCTACTACAACAAGGCATCGACCTGGTAGCCACCACACTCTGTATGTTACAAAGGGCCAGTATTGCCCTAGGATACATACCCATGGCGTGGAGGGACGTAAAAGTCATGATCACACCGAAACCTGGGCGAGATTCATACGCCCAAGACAAGTCGTTTAGACCTATCAATCTAACGTCGTTTCTTCTAAAACTATTGGAGAAACTAATTGAGTGACACATTAGGGAAGAGGTACTGGGACTTGAGTCCATCAGCAAATACCAATGTGCCTATCTACCAGGTAGATACTGTGAACTCGCCATCCACAGAGTAGTGGACATAGCCGAAAGGGTGATCTCCTGTCAGGGCCGGATTGGGAGAATTTTTCGGCCCGGGCTATGACTATAAACCGGCCCTTAACCTACATAAATTGATTCATGATACCAAATAATGAAATTGCTTCAACGCAAATGCTGGTGGTATTAGCCATCACCAAGTTCATCGTATGGTATTTTTAGGTAGCGGCTCAGCGGGTAGCCACCCAGCGGGTTTTGCCCGAAAACCGGCCGGTCCAATCCGAGTTTGTCTCCTGTAAGGAGGTGGCTCTAGGGGCGTTTGTAGACATAGAGGGAGCGTTCGATAATTTCAAATTTTAAACCGCACCTAGAAAAGACAGCAAACAAAGCCACAAAAACCATAAAAGAGCATTGCAGACATTGGTCGAAAATCCCAGGACAGTCATTCCAAGATCTTCCTGGAAACCCCAAACGGGGACCTAGCTACGTCCATCTTAAAGTTAAGCAGGACGAAGATAAAACTCGCGACAGAAATGGTCACGGGCCACTGTCGCCCGAACGAACACCTGCACAACATGGGACTGACCGAAAGCCCGACATGCAGGGGTTGTGGTGAGGCAGATGAAACGCCCTATCACGTTATTTGCCAATGTGAGGCATTCATAAAGGTAAGGGAACACCTACTTGGAAATGAAAAGATTACACAAGAGGAGGTAACGAAGATTCGCCCTACTAAAATCCTGTACTTTGTGAAAGATACAGGTATTCTTGAAGGTAGATAACACCGGGGAGCACAATAGACCAAAAGGGCGCAGTGTGGGAACTTATTGGAACCACCCCTAGTAGGTAACAATAATACTAATAATAATAATAACCGTAAGCAACACAAATAACGCTATTGACAAAAAGTTTGCTATTGTGAACAATGTCAGACGTATTTATGGAAACCTAAAACGGTGCCTAACTGCAATCAGTGTTGCCAAGGCTCAAAATATAAATAGTGATGTTTCGTTTTTTTCTGTGTACGATTTTTTCCAAAAAAAGTGGGGTCGGCGTAATTCGGTTGGGTTGGCAGTTATTTTAATAGGTAATATGTAAAACTAATCACGACTTCCGGGATACAATCAACGGGAATAACACACACTACTACACTGAACTGCACACGCTGGAACACTGACAAGAGAAAAGTAAACCTGCTTATTTGAACCTATTTTCAAATTTAATGAATAATAATAAGTTTGGAAAAAATGTTAGACAGGCATGTCATTTAAACTTGTAAAATAAATATAAACAAGCGAAGTTATTTTCGTATTTTGGACGATTTATTGCATTTCCATGTAATTATCATAATGTTGCACTAATAGTTAATCCACAGATTTGCAACTAGCTGTAAAAGTATCTCTATAATTATCGTAAGTGTCGCCACTTTCTTAATAGTATCAATAAAAAATGCGTAAAAGTGAACGCGTACCCATAAAGAATAAAATCGATACACTTGTTTTCCCGATCCTCAGTTTGGCATCATTTCCATTATAATAGCTCAATTTGAGCATAAAGCTTAATAAAATAGGCAGCCTTGCAAATAATCGCTTGCAATCGTAATACCGATGAAATCTGTTCTCGACTCTTCTTGCTTCTTTTTTTTCGCGATAAGGCAACTAAATTAGTTTGTAATTTTGTGTTGTATGCTCGTTTACAATGTAAAGAGGGCTTCAAGGGAATACTAAAAGAATGTTGAAGATGTTGTGAAAAACTCAATGTTCAAAGTTCAATGCATTTTGTAATCCACAGAGCAGTAGAATTGGAAAAAAAAAGGGTCAACGAGGTAATAAAGACAGTTCTTTTTGCTTATATTCCAAAAAATGTTTATAAGGGAGAGAATTTCCAGCTTTTATGATATATGCGAGATAATAAGTGTTGATTATCACTTGTTGTATGCCACAATTGATCGTACTAGGAAAGGGTTTTTGTAACTACAGCGTTTATACAGTGTGTCCCCGGATAGGTGAAACGACTCTTGTGAAAGATAAAAAATTTTCGATATAAAATTTCATTGTTTGGGGTTCAACCCTGCTTAGTTAAAGACTAATTTCTGGAATAATTTTGGTTTTCTAAAATCATGTATGCCTTGGATATTTTCAAAAATCTGATTTTTGGTTCTAGTAAACTACCTTTGTTAGTGAAGATATAACAAAATTAGATTAATTCTACAATTTCAAGCACCTAGGCCAACGTTGATGTTTTGGCAAAAACGACTCTTGTGAAAGAAAAAATTTTCGATATAAAATTTCATTGTTTGGGGTTCAGCCCTGCTTAGTTAAAGACTAATTTCTGGCATAATTTTAGTTTTCTAAAATCATGTATGCCTTGGATATTTTCAAAAATCTGATTTTTGGTTCTAGTTAGTGAAGATATAACAAAATTTGATTAACAAAAGTTCTTTAGAATCATGAAAGAGTCCTACTTCTAGAATTTCAAGCGTTGATGTTTTGGCAATTTACAATAATTTAGGTGATATGACTCTTGTAAAAGCGATAAACGTTGATGTTTTGGCAATTTACAATAATTTTTATCTAATAGTTTAATATTGTTTGTCCCGGATAGGTGATATATGACTCTTGTTAAAGAAATTCTTTTATTTATTTTGTTTATTTAGAATTTTATCGCTTTTACAAGAGTCATATCACCTATCCGGGATAAACAATATTAAACTATTAGATAAAAATTATTGTAAATTGCCAAAACATCAACGTTGGCCTAGGTGCTTGAAATTCTAGAAGTAGGACTCTTTCATCATTCTAAACAACTTTTGTTAATCAAATTTTGTTATATCTTCACTAACAAAGGTAGTTTACTAGAACCAAAAATCAGATTTTTGAAAATATCCAAGGCATACATGATTTTAGAAAACTAAAATTATTCCAGAAATTAGTCTTTAACTAAGCAGGGCTGAACCCCAAACAATGAAATTTTATATCGAAAATTTTTTATCTTTCACAAGAGTCGTTTCACCTATCCGGGGACACACTGTATTTTATTTTGTACCATAAAACAATATTTTCACAACAGTGCAACGCGGTTGAAGCGACTCTCCATAAATGATGGAGTAAAATAACTAAGCTGCATTGGAATATGTGTTAGAAGTAAGTGAAATAAATTGTTATTTTAATAGATTCGCTAGTAGTAATGAAGTAAAAAGTTCATTTAGTTTTCAGGTGTTTCATTATTATTAATTTGATATTATTATCAAATATTTTTCTTTATGAATTAAAGTGATATTTAATATTTTTGTAATTGTAACTGTTTGTTAGTGTTACCTTTACAATACTGTAATGCAAAAGATCTGGGATAGTCCTGACTACTATAGGGTTCGTATAGTTATGCATTATAAACTCTCAAATGAATGCAATATGCAATAAAAATGCTCTAAATATGCACTTAATATACATAGAAGAATACTTTAAAAACACGAGATTGAAGAAATACCAATTTAAAAATAAAGTTTGTGAAATATTGTCAGAACATTACGGTTTATTTAATATTAAATGAAATAATAAGATATTGAGAGGGTGAAACTTTTATTCCAATAATAAATGATCATCTGATGTAATAAACTTTCAAATGTAAACTTTGTTCTGTTGTTTGCTAAAACATTTATCTATTGAGAAAAATTTCTACAATACTTACTTAAATGGCTATAGGATCTCCATTTTGTAACACCTTATTAACAACTTTAACTGAAGAAATCCTGAGTTTTTATTTAAAACTTCACTTAATTTATTTATAAATTGTTTCTCTTCGGAGTTTAATTAAGTTAGAAGAAACACCTTCTACAACAAAAAATATTTTCGTTTAGAGAGACCCTTTATTTTCTAGTTGTAAAATAGCTTCAGAAGTATATCTAAAGTGAGATGTAATAAAAACAAATTCTCCTCAAATTCCCTTTTTATTTACGGCTTCCCGTGCTTCGTGAAGAATTTGTACTTCGGTAGGATCAAAATCATTTAAAACCTTTTTAATCAGCTCACAATTTTCAGGTGCGTTGATCCATGTACCCCAACGTGTGACGTGACAATTGGTAAAGGTGGAAGAGGTTAATGCTTCTTTTTCACCTGGATTGACTTGTTTCTTGTATAAAGGTTATTGATGTTTTTAAAATAGTTTTCCCACTAGATATCTTTGATATCCTTTTTTGCCCCAGTATTTACACCACCTTTGATTTTGACTATTCTTTCAAAATCTCACAAATTAGCAAAGCAATGGCCATTTCAAACCGGGAACTTACTTTTGTATAACCTTATACAGAGTGTTTTTTGAGAGCTTTAGTTACACATTTCTGGGAAAATTTTAGAGATAGGTTTTTGAAAATTTCAACTCTTAAAACCGAATCGATGTAAAATATTTTCAAAATGGCAGCGCTTCCGTAAATGCAGGAAGTAACTAGTAACTTAGTTATTTTAAATAGCAACCCCTATTTTTTATTGCAGTTTTAGATTCTATGTGAAATTTTAGTTCCTTTAATACCCACTTATTTAAAAAAATGGAGGATGCAGTGCAGACGGTACTTTAAGAATTCATTAGATCACTTGAAAACCGTTGCAGCTATGGCAACGGAGTTTTCACCAGCGCATAGAGGAAGAATAGGGCTTTCTTTTGGTGTACTTACAAAAAAGTTATGTCGCGTACGAATTCACCTATGAGGCTCCAAATTTAAGAAAATTCAAAGACTAAAAACTTAGTTTTTTAAATGAAATGAGCATTTTCTTACTATTGCATTTGAAAGAGAATCAGAATGGGCATAATTTGGTATTACAAGTTCCTATTCGTATCTTTAATAGTTTCTGACTTATTCCTATTTCAATGCAATGATACCATTTTTTTCGGATTTTTTTTAGTAGTTGAAAATATTTTATATCGATTCAGCTTTCAGAGTAACCCCTAAGTACACATTTTCAGAAACCAAAACTTTCCCGGAAACGTCTAACTAAAGCTCCCAAAAAAACACCCTTTATATGTATCTCATTGAATTTTTCTTGTTTGGTTTTACAAACAGAATGGTGGTTTCATTTTTTCAGAATCTCAAAAATTAGCACAGCAATGACGATTTCAAACTGTTGCGTTCTTATTTGTGAAATAAAGGCATTACAATAAATCAATGGAATTCGTTCGCGTTCTGTGCATATTTGCGCACCTTATTGTTGTGCACTATACACTGTGTCCAAGATAAGGAGGGCCGCTATGGGGATTTCAGAAACGGTAACAGATAGAGTTTCGGTTAAATGGGAGAAAAGTTGAGCAATTTTGAGTTTAGTAAGATGAAAATTTTAAACTGACGAAATTCCGAACCGTTCCGAAGTTACGCGACAAAAAGCGAATTTTCAGGATTTCGTTTTTGACAAATTGTTACTTTGTCGTTGATGTTAACTAAAAAGTAAAAGAACCTTCTACAGGTACTTTTTAACGTTCTTTAACATGGCATACAGCAAATTGGAATCCGACGTTTCGTTTTTGAGAAACCATCTTCAACTTTGTTTTTTTAAATACGGTCCTGATTTTTTGATTCATAATATTAGAAGAGCTTTTTATTCTGCGTTCAAGCATGTATCACACTTTATGGTTTAATTGCGATTTTATACTTATTTTACTATTGTACTTAAATTTACTAGATTCTACTTTGGGAGATGCTCTTGATATTTTACCCTAAGCCGTAGTACGCAATTGTTGGTTTCAGCAGGATGGTGCACTTGCGTACCATTCACGGGTGGTTAAGGATTACCTTTCAAATAGGTTTTCCGAAAGGGTTTTAAGCACCAATTCTGAAACACCATGGCCAGCTCGTTCTTCCGAAATAACCCCGCGGGATTTTTTTATTTGGTGGTACATAAAAAATTATGTTTACAAAGATATCTTTGAAATAGAAGAAGAACTCCGAAAGTTTGTATTTAACGCATTCCAAACTGTAACACTTGCAATGTTAAAGAATGCTTTGGATTGTACAGTTGGAAGATGCTATTTACGATTGGAGAACGAAGGAGGGCTTTTCGAGCATTTATTATAATTTTTTTTAATTATTGGTATGTGTCATGTTTAAATTTTCGTTTCATCAAATGTTTTCTGTTCATTTATGACGTGTTGTTGATTGTTTGTAATTATGTACTTGGTTATAAATTTGTGTTCAAAATTGAAAATTCTGTGTCATTTCATTAATTTGAAGAGGAAAGCACAGTTAGCAAAAGTCCATTTATAAAAATACAATTCAGTTTGAATGTTATTGAGGGGGGATACAGGTTCGTACTTAGGATTTTTTCCGCTAATCGTAAAGTAAGTATAAAATCGCAATTAAACCATAAAGTGTGATACATGCTTGAATGCAGAATAAAAAGCTCTTCTAATATTATGCATAAAAAAATCAGGACCGTATTTAAAAAAACGAAGTTGATGATGGTTGCTCGAAAACGAAACGTCGGATTCCAATTTGCTGTATGCGATGTTAAAGAACGTTAAAAAGTACCTATAGAAGGTTCTTTTACTTTTTAGTTAACATCAACGACAAAGTAACAATTTGTCAAAAACGAAATCCTGAAAATTCGCTTTTTGTCGCGTAACTTCGGAACGGTTCGGAATTTGGTCAGTTTAAAAATTTCATTTTACTAAACTCAAAATTGCCCAATTTTTCTCTCATTTAACCGAAACTCTATCTCTTACCGTTTCCGAAATCCCCATAGTGGCCCTCCTTATCTTGGACACAGTGTATAAATTTCACCCGGCGCAAATGCAAACAATGTCAATTGAAAATCTCAAAGATGTTTGCGAAACGATCGCCCAATTTTATGATTTACCGAACATAAAAATGCGCACTTCGGCAGCAATTTTATTGTGGCACGATAAGCCCAATCCAACAGGTCTAAAAGATGTTGAAGTCCTAAAAGAAGCAAAAGCGTTGAAAATTTTAATCGCTCTACCGTGCAAACGTGTACAGTAGAACGATTGTTTAGCAGCTTCAGGAGATTAAAAACATGGTTGAGAAGCACTATGGGGAAAGATCGCCTTAATGGTCTAGCCATGATGAGAATACATAAAAAACTTATAAATCAAAACTTTTTAAGATTTTCATAATAAAGTAATCGAGAAATTTACAAAAAAACCCGAAAGTTGTAATTAATTGATTGTTTTTTTGTTCGATTTTTCTAATAAATATTATAATAACCTTGTTTCAAAATTTTATTTATTGTGCTGTCAAAAGCTCGTGAAACTATCAACTATCAACCCCCCCCCCCTCCTTGGCCATGGTCTGGCGACGCCCTTGCTTATTATGGTATAAAAGTTAGAATTTTGTCTGAGTAGGAATATTCCCTAA
Source organism: Pyrocoelia pectoralis (assembly GCA_036250285.1). Lineage (NCBI taxonomy): Eukaryota > Metazoa > Arthropoda > Insecta > Coleoptera > Lampyridae > Pyrocoelia > Pyrocoelia pectoralis. The sequence goes on from CM070076.1 coordinate 48,260,590, forward strand.
ATATTGATTCAAAATTAGGCAACAGACGAAAGCAAATTCTCCATTAATTTTAAAAAATTTAGCTACATAGTTTTTAAAATAACAGAGAAGTTTTGAAACCAAAAATTGTAATTTTATTAATCATGTTAGGAGACAAAAGGATGAAACGGGTTATCTAAAATACTCCTATCGATGCGAAACATTAAATTTGTTGGCTTATCGACCCAAAAATGTGTTGGGTTGTTTCCTCATAGATAAATTGGTATATAAATAAAGATTTTGGCCACTACTTCCCCGAGACTTTAGACATCCCTAAGGACAAAACGTGACTAACCTACAAAATACGTGTGAAGCTTTTTACCTATAAACACAAATTGTCAATATGGACAAAGTCTCAAGCCAAATATAGTAGTTACAACCAAAGGCGTACGTTTAAAAATGCAGTTTTCAAAACAGCTCTCTGAAAAATAATTCATGGGGAGCCCCCTCTTTAAATATGCATACATTAAACAGTTTTTTGGTACATACCCGCAAGATATAAGTTGAAGTGGGTTCAGACGAACAGACAAAGCCCTACATAGTTGTAAAGATGTCCTAAAAAATCAACTTTGTATTTTCCAGAAAGTATTAACAAAAAAGACCTCAGAAATCATTTATTGTACCTACGTGTGACTAATTTATAAAGAAGAATATAAGCATTAAAGTTCTAATAACATTGAACTGACACACAAGCTTCCCCTTTATGAAATGATAATTAATTAAAGCGACATGTTTCGGGATCAGCTGATTCCATTATCAAGAATTATATTCGGAAAACGCAATCGGTTCTTAAATTACATCGAATACATTGCGTTAAAGTAGAAAGCTGAAGGGAACAGGTTTAATTGAAAAATTACAAACGACATACACTAAACGTTTGCCACAATCACATATACATTAAATGGTTCTAGTAACCAAAGTTGTGCCTGAAGGGCCATAATTATCAAAGATGAATTAAAATTATGGAAAATTAAGGTGATAGCAAGTGCGGTAATAAAATGAATACCAAAATACTTTTCAAATTCCTATTAGATTTCGATTGTATGCAAATCTGATGAGCTTGAGACACAAAGACAAACTGACATCTTTGCTTTTTTTGTGTTAATAACTACACCAAAGATTTGCTTAACGTTGTAGCCTTGTTTATATACCTTATAAACAATGGTTGTAGCTTTGGCAACCTAATCTTATTACGCGTTCGGCTCTATTTAAAATAAGTACAAGTGATATTTACTTGTTAATGGAGTTCAACAATGTAAGAAAATTAATTATGATTTTTAATCTGACTTTGAGGTTGTAGTTTGCCTTTTCTGCACTTTCTTTTGGTATAGAAAGGTAACGGCATTCGTACCGTGTGAAAAGGATATACGGTTGTGTACTATGTTATCCTGTTCTTAGAACTGGTACACGAGTTGCCGGTTGTAACCCCTCTAAAGTGTACTGAAACAATTGTATTATATTAAGCCGTTAGAGTTGCTTAACGATGGTTTAATCAAATACCCACGTTTACATTGCCACGTATTTTACCTTTTAAAATAGTTTCTCCAAAGTCAAATAAAACTATTTCGCAAATAACGTGTTTGCATTTATTTCAGTTGAAATTTTCTACAACAAAGTTGTGGAAACAGCTTCATTAGGGTGTTTTGAAACTATTTCGTAACTTCTCTTAGTGTGAAATTACAAATGTTTTTCAACAATGTTATTAGATAATGGAACAGTATGAAACTATTTTGTCAGGTTTGTGATGCAACTGAAATAATCTCTAAAGCTCTACAATTAATTAGGCCAGACTACCTGAAAACTGCTGAGATCAGGTAGTTTAATAACTCTTAAAAGATATTTTTGGTTGCTCACCTTGTAATTGGAAACTTAAGATAAATCTTGCACTACGTTGTAATTGGGGGGATATACAGGGTGTCCCAGGCGGAGCTTACGCTAGACGTATCTTGGAAACCGAATGTTACAAAAATTTGAAATTTTAGGGCCAAAGTTACTTTTTCACTTACAATCGACTAAAAATATTTGCAAGGAAGTAGCACTTCCGGTTACACCGGAAGTAGCCCATAACTTCGTTATTTTAAATAGCAACCCCGATTTTTTTTCTCTGATTCGAATTACCCCTTTTATTTGCTTTCCAAATCACCCTACATGTCAAATGTTTGCATGGCCACCTTGACTTTATAAGTGATTTAATGGAAATTTTATGGAATGCAGAGGTTCACGCCAATGGCTGTAACTTTTGAACACTTTAAGATAGAAATGCAAGTCATACATGGTTTTATAGAGAAAGAAGTGCTCTTTCTAGTCGTACCATAGCTTCTTCAAATGAAATGCTCCAAGATCACGTTTTGCCTCCTTAAATATTCCACATTTCAAATGATGAAAACTCGATTTTTTTAAATGGCAACCCCATGGTTTGTTTTCATCATTGAACGCAGAATTTCACTAGCTTTCATTCGGTACCCATAAAGTATGGTGCGTGGAAAACATTTTTTTTCCATTGCTGGGTTGATATTTACCGAATTATCGCATTAAACATAAAGAGTTGCATTATTTTGACAAATGTTTTCCACGCACCATACTTTATGGGTACCGAATGAAAGGTAGTGAAATTCTGCGTTCAATGATGAAAACAAACCATGGGGTTGCCATTTAAAAAAATCGAGTTTTCATCATTTGAAATGTCGAATATTTAAGGAGGCAAAACGTGACCTTGGAAGATTTCATTTGAAGAAGCTATGGTACGACTAGAAATAGCACTTCTTCCTCTATAAAACCATGTATCACTTGCATTTCTATCTTAAAGTGTTCAAAAGTTACAGCCATTGGCGTGAACCTCTGCATTCCATAAAATTTCCATTAAATCACTAATAAAGTCAAGGTGGCCATGCAGACATTTGACATGTAGGGTGATTTGGAAACTAAACAAAAGGGGTAATTCGAATCAGAGAAAAAAAACCGGGGTTGCCATTTAAAATAACGAAGTTATGGCCTACTTCCGGTATAACCGGAAGTGCTACTTCCTTGCAAATATTTTTAGTCGATTGTAAATGAAAAAGTAACTCTGGCCCCAAAATTTCAAATTTTTGTGACATTCGGTTTTCAAGATACGTCTAGCGTAAGCTCCGCCTGGGACACCCTGTATAATTTCAATTAACAAACTTAATGAAACGATACAGAAAATAAGTTAGAAAAGTATCTATGCCTATGTTCCAGTTCAATATTGTAGTTTTAGAAACGTAATTTTAGAAACGTAAAAATCCCATTATGATGACCCAACTACCCTATACAATTTACACGGTAATATCTCACTTTTTGTTTCCGAGGCTGAAAAGAACCACAAAAGAACAACGTTTTGCCAATGTTTAAGAGATAAAGTCAGAATCGACTAAGGAACTGAACATTATATCGTAAAATACGACCCAGAGTGATTTCGAAGAATGGAAAACGCTGATGGGAGTGAGAGGAAGCGAGGAGTGAAGATGGGGGGAGGAAGAGATAGAAAGTGCGTGAGAAGTTAAATATCTGGGGTGCCTGATGAGGTATGACAAAAAGGAGGACGCTCATGTGAATGAAGTAGGAAAGAAAGGGAATAAGATATTAGAACAGATATGGGGGATGTGGGAGAAATTTTTCAGCAAAGACATGAAGAGGAGGGGATTGCTATTCGAAAAGTTAGTAAAGAGTGTACTATTGTTTGGGAGAGTGATAGGTGCTGGAAAGTGTACAGGAGAGGGAGACTCCGGAGTACATTGTGTTGGAGGAGGCGAAAGGGGAAAGGTTGAGAGTGCAAACAAAAAAAATGCGAGTCTGGAGAGGGGGTCTGCTGCAATGCTGTTGGGATGAAATTAAGGGATAAAGAATAAAGTATGGCCAGGAAGGCAGGCCGAAGTAATACAAAATGGGGGATACGCGAGAAGGAAGAGGACACCATGAGGGAAGAGATGTAGAAGATGTAGAAGTAGATGCGCAGATGCAGGAAAGACGGGAAACATAAGGGGTGGGAGGTATAACTGGAGATACAGGGAAATAGGGACAGAAAGAATACCGAGGTACCTAATAGTGGTTTGAGCAAGAAGAAAAAGAGGCAGATCGAGAGATATAGGTGCGGAAATGAGGAGAGGGACAACAAGTACTGGTGGGAGGATGGGAAAAAATGTGTAGACTATGTGGGGAAGGTAGGGAAAATATTGGACATATGTTAAAAGAGTACGAGGAACGAAGGAGTTGGAAGGAGATTTTAAATGGAGGCGGGGAATAGTTAGGGTGAAAGGGAGAGAAGAGTGAGAATCAATGAAATAAGAGGGGAATGGGGGGGGGGATAAAGGAAGGAGTGGGGTTGGAAGATTTGATGTTAGTTGATTATTGATTTGATGGGACTGATTAAGATGTCTTTGTGAATATTGTTATTTAAACAAATTGAGGATGATGTTACGGTATAATTGGTGGATAAGATAAGTACGAATAAGAGTAATTCTTTGTCAAAATAGAATGATTATGACAAATAAAGACATACATAGTTACATAGAATAGAAAAAGTCTAAATCGCTTGCGGAGTTCATGGTAGGTACCTAACCATTAAAAGAGCTTATGTGCAAGTTATGTTACAGAGCTCTGAGTTTCAATAGATTCATTGCAAAGATGGTGAATAAGATAGGGTTGACTGAAGCTTCTTAAGAAGTTAAAAAACTTAATAAACGCGAAGGGTTACTGTAAAAAGGATTTAAAGTGCTCGCCTATTATCTTAAGACAATCAAGTTAGAGATGGTTACAACTTACAAATTCCAAACATGAACCAGAGATGATCAGAGTTACATTGCAGCAAGGATATTGAATTCTCATCAAGAAAATGATGACCCATTTGGAGCTGTGAATCTTAAATCCATTATTTGGAATTGATTTTACGAGCATTAACCTAATGTATTGGGAAATACATAAAAGACTATGTACAATGTGGCCAAACAAGTTTGAAATGAAAAACTAATTATTGATATAAAAATGTAGTGAAATATATACTATTTAAATTATATTTTAAAAATAATGACTGAAAGATTCACGCCCTATATGTAAAGCAATCGAGTGTCCCCGAGTAGACCCTGGACTTACATTTTCTGATGTCCTTACCATTTGGGTTTCACCAACCATTCGGTATTTCTCGAGTTGTCGACCCATTTCAAAATCGTTTTTCGGTTGGAGACGGCACTCTATCACAAAATGTTGATATGATTCCGAGAAAGACCTTTGGGTTGCTTTCACTGGCTCATCGATTATTAAAACCAAACACGCGATGTTGTAACATCCACTGCTTTATTACCACTGAAATTATATTCCTCTACAAGATTAAAGCCATCAATCTTCCATCATGACTCAAAAAACAGATTTTCAATATTGCCTGTTTACTTATCGTTATCAACATATCGATACAACACCTACCACGTATAAAGCAAGCAGCAACCAGAAGATGATGCCACTTCAAATTTTGAAAGACATTTGGGAAACTTTGGGTGAATCCCAAGCGTAGTTTATACGCGTAAGGTGTTGCACAAAAGGCGAAATGAGCCCTGGATGCCAAAAGACTGTCGCAACAAGTTGGGAAAAGTAAAGGAAATCTTGTTGATGCAGTATTTACCAAAGGACTAAACGTAACTCAAAGTTATTACGTGTCTCTTCCTTCAAGATTGTACGACGGAATTAGGAGCAAACACGAAGGAAAACGGCGACTGGTATGTTGTAACAGAATAACAAAGACAGTATGCAAATCTCATTATGCAATGTCTGCTACGGTCGAATGCTGTTGCGTATTATTTTCACATCCACCATACTCCCGGATTCTGAAATGGACCATTGCTGAGAGACGCTATACCCTAAATAATTAAATCACAGAAGCTGTTAAACGTTTTTTGAAGAGATTACGTAAGACTTATTGCAAAAGTACGAAAAGCGATTACCTCCGAAAGTAAAAATATCTTGACAGTTGTAATGCGTTTCCTTTTTAATTAAACTGCCAATCCAAAAAAAAGGTACCCTCATGTACCAATGACTAAGACAGTGTAATTATATCTTCGTTTTAACAGAATTTTTACACTTTTAGTCAATTTGGAAGAACTGCAACTCTTATGACCGTTGAAAACACCGAAAACACCAAAAACTATGATACGAATTTACAAAATATAACGCGTTTCAACACCGAAGCTGTCATCACGAGAGGACAGCTAAAACTAAATTATAAACCACTAAGTGAAAGTGACATAATATAACTAGTTCTACTTAGATAGTAAAAGTTGACAAGTTCTGATAAGTCTAAAGGACCTGAATTATTATTATTCATTATTCCCGACCTATTGTCCATATCTACTGGGTGTTTGGGGTTTCACGAGAATCTTTTATAAAAATATTATGTTTAATTTTAAGCAAAATAAAGGGAATACAGGTAGTGTTTCTTTATTATTTGTACAAGGATACAGATTTACTGATCACACAATGTCAAATTTCATTCGATTTTTTCCAAATAGGTACAAAAAAGTTTTATTAAGGACCAATATTTCCAAAAAAATAAAAATAAGGAAGCTAAAGGGCCCTAACAACAGAGACCCACTCAGAGACGGTTTGTCAAGAGAAACTGATGAAATTCATAAACGAAAGGATCAAAAGCAATGTAAAACGTTCCTTTATGAATATAATTCCTTTATCTAAGATGTTTGTAGGTAAGAGAGATTAGTTCTCATGCGATAGCAAGTTGATGAACCTTTTTTTTTCAATTACTATACAATAATACTCAGCGAATTGTTTGATTTTTGGTCAAAATATGAAATAGTAATTCGGTTAGTGTTCCAAATTATTTATATCTATGTAAAGTATTTACTTCGAACTTCCGCAAAACTAATGCATAAAATTATCATAATATCCTACGAATTGTGCATATCTTATATTACCATCGAGTTAATTTAGTCTTTGCATTTTATGTCGCAAATCTTGCTGCTTGATCTGTCGTGAAGAAGACATAATTCTTACAACGTATGGAATAAATATGTTTCGGATCCATGATTTTCAATGTTATTCTTTCGTAGTAGCTTCGTTCTTCTCTTTTTGAAATTTATTAAAAAACGACAGTGCAAAGTATAATAAAATACGAACTGAGTTCGGCATTGTATTATGAAAATCAGAATCGACAAGTTTTCGTTATTAGTTGAATAGTATCTTCAATTAGGTAGTAGATAGCACTTTCTTTCTATCTGCACGTCACATAATACATACTTAAACTTTTTAAAGTTGGCATACTAACGTGTGTTTCAGAATTCCGTGCACTAAAAAAGCTGTTGACAGATTAATTCCGGCTAGCGTATCATTTTCGCCATATTTCTAGAATTATTGTATTTGTATTTGCACTGGGCCGAGATCTAGGAACAGCGGATTTCCAATCATCAACCACTTTGGTTATTAGCACTACCCTTGCCAGAATTATTTCTAAAGTGAGACTGTTCCACGCCCAGAAAGGGAGATTTAACGTGCTGAATATCGTACCATCACGACGGAATCTTCAGTTTTGCTTCCTATCCAAGAGGGAGGTTCTTCTTCGTCGGCCACTAGGCTGAGGCGTCCATCCTGAGGAAACAAAACACGCCTACCTTAAGACCACCACCAAGATATGAAGTCAATAACTAGTGTATCTGAATCTACTGTACGAACACGAACACCATAAGTTACGCTCGGGTTTTTCGTTAGTTGACACCAGGATAGATTTAGGCCTACTAATGGAACAGCGTTTGATAGGTAAGTCATCTTAAGTGGGACATCTACCCAGGCCTCCTATTTGCTATATCTGGTTGGAATATTCCCAAGGAGACTGCCCAATAAATATTAAGGATATATTTCTGAGGGCACTGACGTTCCCTGTGATTATTTCGGGAAAAGCAATTGGACATATTTTCGGGGCCTTTCTTATTGCACCAGAAAAATTATTACAGCCCTGATGCCTTTTCACCAATTTTCCGGAGAGGTATTGGTATGCAGTTTATGACTAACAAAGACCCCAAGGCGTTTAATTATAAGGTATGGTTCTAAAGTTTTGGGAAAAAATTAATCTGGTTTGATTGAGTGACAAAATGCATTTAATCAATGTAACCATGTACGATATACAATTTCAGCTAGTCCTGATGATGGTTACATACCGAAATCGATTGACAATAGAAAACAAATTTTAAAAAAACGTGGTTTTCATTTTACCTATCGATATTATTTCCTCTATCCTAAACATATAGCATACAACAATTTGTTTGCAAGAAGTCATTGATGAAATTAGGAAAACCAACCAAAAACGTCTTTATCTTCACAACGTTAACTACAAGACATAAGGTCGAACAATTAATTTTTTGATGGAGAACATCGAATTAAATTTGTTCACGAATGCCAAACAAAAAATGCGTGAACAGGGATTTTCAAGAAGCTGCTGCAGCCTTTGAAACCCATATTTTTGAGATACGAACTTGTGGAAAAAATGCCTCGAGAATTGTTTTGAGTTAAACCGAGGAACAAAAGCATCTAAGGTTGCTGGCCGGCAGAATGCAATTTGGAAAGGGTGCTGAAATACCATTGAATCTATTTCGAGAAAATGGTCCTTTTACCAAGAAGGATCTTCAACAAATTTATAAAAACTTAAACAAAGGAATGAACCGTATTAAACCAAAACAAAATTTAGGTTAATGCATTCTTCTGTTGCGATGAAATATATTGAAACGTTCCCCAGCGTTCCTTCAAGTTGAGTTAACGTTTAGGATTATTTAAACGAAAAACTTTGTTTTACATATCTAACATAATGAAACTTCACCAAAACAATGGAAGCAAAGTTTAACTTGTTAACGTACTAATTAGCAACTCTATAATTAAGAACACTTAATAATCGTTGAATACTTTAGAGATAATAAGACCCCTTTTTAGACAAACTATAACTTAAAATGTTGTTACGTATACCGAAGCAAGCTAATATCATTAAATTCTGAAAAAAGTTTTGTTTATTCCTAAAGGAGTTCCTGTCTATGCATACTCCACAACACGTAATGGTAGATTCAACCCTTGATATTGCTAAACTAGTTGAACGCTCATCCTTAAGGTTTTCATCTAAGTTTTTGTTTTTTAACACGATTCTGTAACGCGGTGCGGTCTTTTGGAGAATTCAATTTAAATTTTAACAAAACGAAAGTTTCTTGTACAGATCGAAAGATTTATTGGTAATTTATTTTTATTTAAATCTTAATATATCAATTCCAGAGTTCTTTGGTAAAGCCAACTTTACGTAATAATTTAATGTTTAAGTAAATAGAAGGGAAATTAATATTCCTCTTGAAAGCGCAGCAAAAGTTTTTAATTTATTACATTCTGTTTTAGAGATAAATGCAATCGAGGAGGGAGTTTGTAGTAAATCGTAAGGACTTAATGTTTAAAATTACTTGTTGCTATTTGTATGTCACTTTATTTATTGCTTTTTTTAGAAAAAAAGATTCCGCCTCGTAAATGTTCCTTAATTCGCGTCTCACTCTCACATTATTTAGCAAATGATTTAATAGGGATGTACCTGTTTTTAATTAAATGTATCTATTAGTAACATTAACTATAAACGGGGGTACACGCGATTCTCGCGTTTTGCGTGCTTTGGGGGGAGGGGGTATCTGTGATTGTAGGTTGTAATAGCTTTTGTTTTAAAATATCACACCTTGTTGAGCTGGCTTAGTTGCTTGAAAAAAGAAAAAAAATTTACGTTTTTGTACCTTTTCAGATTTTTGACCCTGTAGGTATCTGTAATTTAGCAAGTTATTAAAGTAACTAAAATAAAGGATTACATTTACTTACATTTGACGTAAAAATCACAAAAATGGGTTGATATTTGGTAAAGATATACGAATTCGTTCCTACCTACTTAAAGTACATTTTTACCAATTATTAAAAAAAATGTAAAATGCAAACTTTTTGGAATAGATTTGAGACCAAAAATACATAATGGCCCTTTCACAATGTTAATTACGTCTTTGCACATAGTCTTTGCCCAAAAATTAACGAAAATATAACAAATTCCGTGTGAACTTCGTAAGGATAGTTTAGAATGAATTTTGAATGTAAAAGAACTCAATTTGGACACTGGCAACTTTTTGGGAATACGAATGGCCTTAGGGAGAACGTTTTAACATTCATCTTTAACTATAGTAAAACTAACAATACCATAAAACATAAAATGTACAAATAGAAGCTGGTCTAACGTTGCATAACATCTGTTTTATAGAAAGACCTTCTCTACCTTAAACAGTTTCAAATTTTTGTTTATTTCACTAACTAAAGGCCACCATTTACACGTATATGTACAGCAGTAAATATGGATTTTACTTCCTCTTAATTACAATATAAGTTGTATATTTAGAAGTATAGTCCAAGTATAGGTATTCTCTTTGGCACTTGCCACCTACTTTCATCAATAGATATTAAGTTAAATATGTAGACAAAAACATTTTTCTCGGTGAAAACATTCGACTATATATGTTACCTACGACATCGTCCATCGTTCAAAATCTCTAAATTCGAAATAAGCACACAAACATGTACATTTCGAAAGTTACCGAAAGAAGGTATCGGGACACATAAATTAGTCTACGATGAATGCTGTTACTACTTTTTACATCATTTTAACCATGAAAATGTTAACGCGAGGTATAATAGAATCATTTTTCATCATTTGAATAACTTTTCAACTTGAAATAATTAAATTTCCATGTTACCGAGAAAAAGTTTCCGATACTTGTCATTTTGAAAATTTTCGCGAAAATACTTTCTGCCTTTGTTTTAATGTTCGAAATGGGTTAAGGACCTCGGACAGACAAACTTTGCATGTTTACACAAAATTTTCACCCAAAAATAAGCACAAATAGCGAATTCTATTTTACACGTAATCTCCATAAGGAAACTTTGAACGTATTTTCTAAGTAAAGAAAATATATTTAGACACAAATACCGCTTGAATAAGATGACGGACTTTTATACTAAAATGTTTAAAACTTACTTTGAAAAAAATTAGTGCAGATATTTACGTAGTTTGCGGGGTATCTATAAGTAATTGTAGCTTGTAGCATTAATTTGTAGGTTATAAATTTATAATAGCTTTGGTTTTAAAATATCACATCCGCATTCGTCGGGATTCGGCGACGGTCGGAAAAGTGCACAGCAACACAAACATATACACACGTCTCGGTTATTATATAGTGATTAAGTATTTTGTTATCAGAGTCTTGAACAATGGGTATCTAGGATTATAGAAGTACAATTTCATAATAAATTAATTAATGAGGTATCATTTGTTGTATAGTGCCCACTTTTTGTTATTATCTTAAACACGTACCTAAATAAATGTACATTGCTTTTTTAACATTTTTGGAAATTAAATATATTAAAAGAAAACCTTTCTGTATAATAAAATGTTTAGAACCTCTGAAATGTATGCTTTGTCCCAACCCCAGGATAAATTATGATGTAACTCAGGAAATATTTACACAATGAAGTAATTTAGAGGAACTTTGAGAAGTGACAATACTGTGGCAAACTCTTGTAAGGTTTGCGTTTTGTGTATTGCAAAATGAGAGTGAAACAGACTTTAGGATGCACATTCTTTAAACTAGCAAACAACTGAAAACATCTTTTCAATTTTGGACGTGATCTCGTTTCGATGTTTTGCAAATCACTTGAAGAAATTTTCTTCAAAAACATGTTTACTGTATGTCTAGTGTATAGCCCCTCTTATCAGTGGTGGATTTCAGTTTTGAGAACAAAAGATAATCGCTAAGACACGGTTCGAAAAAGTGTGCTGGCATTGCGAAGCGAAATAGAAGTTGTGAATTGGCTCGTTATTCCGTAGTTTCACTCATATTTTGTTGGCGCGCGGATGTTTTCACGGCCTCCTCATCTTTGAAGTGAATCCCACAATGAGCTTCCTTTAGTGGCCTGAACAGATGGAAGTCTAGGTAAGGGCTGTAGGGTGGATGAGGCAAGACGTCCCATCCGATTCTCACAATCGACGACTGGTGTCATGCAAAAGAAGAACATCCGCCATAACTTTTGTTGGACCAACCAGACCAACCAGAATCACACTCTCTGCACCCCAAAACACAGTCGCCATAACTTTCCCTGCGGATCGCACAGTTTTGAATTTTTTCTTTCTTGGCGAGATTCTGTGATGCCATTCCATCGATTGCCTTTTTGATTCAGGGTCAAAAAAATGAACCCAAGTCTCATCTACAGTCCCAATTCTTCCCATAAACTCTGTGCTGCAAGAGTGTGGAGGCTATGTTTTCCTTGTCTGTTCATTCTGGTTGGTTAACATTCTTGGTACCCACCGTGAACAAACTGCGTACCCCAGTCGTTGAATAAACGTCCGTCATCACACTGCCTTTACTGATGGAGATAGAGCGGCACAATTCGTCTGTTGTTATCTGGCGGTCATCACGAATGAGCTCATCGACTCGCTGAATATTGTGTGGAGTCACTGCAGTCACCGGCCGGCCGCTCCGCTTTTCGTCAGCCGACGTTGTTGGCCCTTCCGACGAATCCATCGTCTAACAGTGCTGACATCCAATGTTGCATCACCATACACATTTTTCAGCCTTTTATGAATACCAATAGGCCTTTCACCTTTTGTATTCAAGAATTCAATCACAGAACGTTGTCTAACACGTACGTCAATGTCAGCCATTTTCAAAACTTAGAGTCCCTAATCAAAACTGATGTAGTGCTGCCACCTGTTGTTACTGGTGTGGATTGGAGAAGAAGGTTTGAGGAATCACGCGAAACTAACTTATTTAAGAAGAAAAAAATTAGGAGGCATTAGTTATTGACTGACCCTCGTACTTTCGCAAATAAAATATGAAGAATGTTTCATTTCGGTACATGTTATTTGTTGTTTTATGGGATATTTTCTGAGATTACTTTTGCATCAGTGGGTCGTACGCGCTCTATTTCTGTCAATGGAATGTCATATTCGCTGAATTTTCGACTTTTTGAATTGAAGCCATCTCTTTATTTTATTTTGGTACGCGTAGTATGAAATACTTGACGCTTAATAACCACAAAAAAACAAAAAAAAGCACTAAACGTTTGCTATTCCACCCTACAGCGGAACGTGTAACAAAAGGAAAATATTTACAGAAGTAATTAACGAATTGTAACAAATTTCGAAAGCTTAGCTCACTTCCAAAACTAATAATACATACAAAGAGCGTACATAAAAAAAGTTACACAAATTTTTATAGTAATTATTTTAATTATAGCAAGCGGAGCTGGTAATTAACAACATTGACGTACCACACTCCGCAATTGTACTTACAATAGTATATCATGATGAAGTACAATGCTCTCAAAGGGGTTGCAGATAAATACATCTTAAATAGGTAACACACAACCTTCCCCTTCAACTTTTAATTCAGTGAACATTAGAATTATATAAACATTAGTTAAGGTGGCGACATATTTTGGGGGAGATACACTGTTCCCATTCTCAAGCTAGAGGCTATATGCCTATATAGTTCGAAAATATTTACCTTGACATATTAAAATTACAAGATAAAACACATACTTGTTAAGATTGTGAATTAAAATAAATAAAAAATAACAGTAATCACAGGTTAAATTGATAAAAAAATTAACGGGGGTTCAAAAGAAACCCCTATATTGGGCCAGACGAGCCATGATGTCGAAGGATGAGAAAAATAATGATGTAACTTAAACGAAAGCAAGAGAAAGATGAAATGAAAATGACAGCTGAAGTAATTGACAGCAAAATTTAAGACAAACAACAAGCAGCCAATAACCCAAGCAGACAAGGTTAGAAATAAAATAACTAGAAATTATGTACATTGTAAACTAATGGAAAAGTTCTGGAAATCAACAATTTCATTAAATAACCCAGGGTTATGCTTATATCGATTAATTTCGACCATCTCATGTATATTAAGTAAAGAACCTTTCTTAAGTTGATGAACGATAGTAAAATCGCGTTTGTAATCAAATGAATGGCCTGTCGTAAGGATGTGTTCAGCCAACGCCGATTTGTTATTTTTAATATAATTGAAATGTATTTTAAATCTGGTGGAGAACGATGTTTCCGTTTGGCCAACATAAAACGAAGGACAAATATTACAGTTAAGTTTATGAACTCCTAAGGAATCGAGTGGATTGAGCTTCTCTTTATTGCGAACGATGGAGGAACGACGCGTATGTTCATTCGAAAATTTTTAATATATTTTGTATATGGCATATGAAATTTCGGAGTAAAACGGAACAAACAGTATTACGATTAGCTAAGACAAAATTATTTGGTAACCATATAGCCAAGGGATGTGTTGAATCTACAAAATAATCAAACATTAATTTTATTATACAGGGTGTTTGTTACGATGCAGTCAATTCGCCGATTTTCAAATAGCGTTTACTGAATTTTTTCAAGTGGAACACCCCGTATATTATTACATTTTTGTTAATAATATCCTATACGCAAACCCAATAACTTTCGAGTTATTTTTAATTATCCATTACAAACCACTAAATTATTTGTTTTCGATTCGATCTAGTGTAGTAGGTACCATGCTTGGGCTTTGACAAACAAAAAGAAATAAATGACAAGGACTACTCTCAAAGTCACCTCCATTTTGATTAGAACACAATTGCAGCCTTGACATAAACTACTTACCTATTTATGTCTTGTAACATCTCAATGGAAACTGTTTCAAAAGCATGTATTATGCGTTGCTTCATATCATCTGCTGTAGTTAGGGATGTCTGGTATACAACATTTTTTATGTACCCCCATAGAAAAAAATCAAGTTTTGTTAAATCTGGCGATCTAGATGGTCAACTAATGTGACCACTGGGGCCGATCCATCTACCTTCTAATTCTTGATTCAAATATTGTCGGACATCCAGTGCAAAATGTGCCGGAGCACTGTCGTGCTGGAGCCACATATTTTCCCTTAGACTGGAGGAACGTATTGGAGAAGCTGAGCAAAGTCATAGTATTTCAAACAATTCAAATATTGTGCAATTTATTGTCAATTCTACCTTTAACGAAATTACAGTTTGATAGTTCTTGTCATTTATTTGTCTTTGTTTGTGTTGGACACCTCTGTAAATATTTAGATGTTTGCGTACTTTGTACAATTAGAAGTAAGTAAAAGAATGTCGTTTCATTATTAGAAAACTTGTTTTTAGCATTAGGGCAGGTAGGTAACCAGTACCTTCCTGCGAAACGGGAATTTAGTTTTAGTCATTATGTTTTTGTTCGTCATCATGTATAAACCATTTTATTAAAGCACGTTTTGAGAAAATATAGGCGGTTTTCAATAATCAATAAAACCCCACAACAGTTTGTCAAAGCTCAAGCATAGTACACTAAATCGAATCGAAAATAAATAATCTTTTATTCTTTTTTTTATTGAAACATTTCACTAGTATTGAAAACATAAATAAAAACAAAACAAATCATGATAAAATATAAAAAATTTCTTCTAACTTAATATTATTTTTGAATGTTCTCAAAATTGATGCTGCATTTCCTCTTTGTATTGCAATTGAAATTCTTTGTTTTAAGTAAATTTTTGATCTGGGTTCGTTTGTGATTGAATGAATGTTGTTTCCTAAAACATTAATTAATTTCAACGCCTCTTCACACCAGGGTTTACTGCTAAAGGCACGAAATAAAAGTTCTGATCAATAAGACCTTGGTATTTTTTCTTTTTCTTTTTGTTCCAAATTCAGCTACAAATCTACTAGATAATTTAGAAAAACCAAGGTAAGATTGGGTTAAAGAATCTAAACATATAAACAAATAATTTAGTGGTTTGTAATGAATAATTAAAAATAACTCGAAAATTATTGGGTTTGGGTATAGGACATTATTAACAAAAATGAAGCACGAAACATGGTCACGATACAATTTATGATTAGAGATGAATTTTGATTCTAAGTAGTTCATAAAGACTTCAGCTAATAAGGGAGAGAGATTAGACCCCATCGCCAAACCTCCAATTTTGGCATAAAATTTATTGTTAAATTTGTTGAATGCAAATATTGAGAAGTGATATGATACAAGAAACTTGATGGTTGGCGAGATCTGAGTTACCTTCCAATAGTATGTTATTCCGTTTAACTAGAGTCTGATAATTAGGGATGAAAAGTATAAAATTACCATTACGTATCCATATGAGAGAAGAGTCAAGATGCCTCCCTCTGTGACATACTGTAAACTTATTTTCCCCTGTTTATTTCCATATGAAATGAATTATTTACCACTCCCATATCTTTTTTTACACCCCACCCCTACAGTTTAATCAATCGTATAGTACTGGGTACATAAATATAACTACCGATTGTATTTCAAATTTAAATGATTTAGACATAACCACATGTGAAACTAAGTTTAGAAATGTTGTGGGGAAAACTTAATTACATTAATGCGCAACGCAACGTAAAATACTCAACTAACTAGCGAACGTTGACGTTGACATTATAGAATTAATACATCAAGAGTTAAGAGCACATATACCAACTCGTAGCCTTTAACTACGGCATTAAAAGCAATTTAAAGGATCTTTAATTAAAGATGAGAATACATAATGCTCCTGCAGTAGAGTGAATATTAGTGGCGGAGTTGATAATCTCGAAAGCCTATGCCGCCACACCGGTAGTAAAAAGCACCGTGCAAATTTTCCTTTTCTGTACTAATTTTCATAAAACATCGCGTTATGTATAAAACTTATAAAACCGGTATAATAAATGCACTCTAATAAATAATTTAAAAGGGCGTAATAATTTTCGTAATGCAACTATAAATAAATGAAGCATTGTTCATTGTTCGTAGATAGTTCAACTGCATTGCGGATATTTTTGGAGCTAGTTTCGTTCACGTTAGATTTTTGATTTATTTACTTTAGGAATATTCCCTTCCTCGAAAGAAAATAAGTCACTTAATTTTCTTCCAAAGTCCCATCGCAAATTTTATACCTAACGTGATATATACTTCCCGTTCTTAAATTTATAACGAAGAAATTTGTCGATATCTCGACTTTAATAGGTCTCGCCACCGCTAACTTCCTGTAGCTGATTGACATCACCTGAGCTTTCATGCAAAACTTTATTACCTAGTAACAAAACCTATCGATTTTAAACGTTGATATTATTAGTAAATGGAGCTATTGTGTTCGCGACGATAACAGGAATATAATACATAATATATTCCTCTAAATATGTCCATTTGACAACTCATGTGAGGAACGCCATTAAATGGCAAATTCGAGAACACCTAAAGTGTTAGCTTTAAACTCACAACTAATGGGAAAAAATTCAATTAAGAAATGTGGAGGATTAAAACCAATTTAAACTAACAGCGAGGATAAAGAGACACAGTTTTTCTAAGCAACAAAACGGGGTAAGACACACAACAAGAATTAATGAAAACAGGAAGGATTGTTGTGTGTAGGTTACAAAGCTGACATGTTGTAAGTGAAAACCCCGAGTGGACAGTGAAAAATTCGAGTCACGTATTTTCTTGACGTGCACGAGACAACAATAGTCGCTTTTTTAGAGGTCAGTTTTAAATCAAACTACAATTAGAAAAGAACCCTTCTTTTGTTCTTCTATAGATAGATGATTAATTTAAGAAACGCCATCCGTTTTATTTGTGTAATTCGCAGATTTACCATCCGCCTTTTCGAATGTTAAAAAATCATAAAAAGAGAGAAATACACAACGTGACAACGCAATTTAAAATAAGCCGTGGATAAAAGAGCAGGAAGTTCAGTTATAAATTATATTTCTTCATTTATTGGTGTTGCGGACATATAAAACTTTGTGGTTTTGTCTTATATTTCCTATAATTATACAAATATAATTATGTACATTAGTTTATTAAGGATTAAATGCTGGTTTTTATAATAAGAATGATCGGCCTTTCATTTCACCGTGAATCTCTACGCGACACCAATTGTGTCGGCAGCTAATTCATATGAAAGTTCGTGAAAGACTGTACTAAAAATACGTGTAATAGTTACTTCATCCCTATAACGACTTACTACAAAAAAAACTAACGCGCTTGTTCTAAAACAATGCAAGCATTCATGGTTCTAACACGCTAACACATAAATTAATTCAAAACCAATGTATATAGAGCGGCAACATGCCCCCCGCCTTGAAAGTATTGAGGTACTTTCAATGAATGAAAACACTGCAAAATACAATTACAAATACTATAAAAAATACATCGTACAAATACAAACACTGATCGAACATTTTCGTCTTGTGGTTATGCAGTTACTAAAGTACCTATAGCTATAAACAAATGAACAATGACACTTTGTCGTCTTAATCTAACGAAACATGCGTTTCACACGCGCACTCTCACTCACTAGTGTCAATGGGCAGTGGGCAGATTTTGCTGAAACTACGGCGCAACGTTCCATTGGCCGTTCTTACTGTGGCTACCCGAGCGATGCCGTCACGTCCTGGGTGAAGTTGGGTCACACGTCCGAGTTTCCAATGCAATGGTGAAGTTCCATCTTCCTTAACCCTTATGGTGCCGTACGGAGTACCCGGGTACTATTTCGTCTTTACAGTCATATAACTATTTTTCTATTCAACCTTTTATTTTGAGCTTTCATGACATCTCCAACAAAATAGTTTTACTCACGAAAAACATAAGTTTAGGCAAAATAGTTTGAGTAACGATTTTATTTTGACGATTTTATAAAGTGCACCTTCTGTCTCCCGTATAGAGTACCCCGGTACTCTTAGGTTTATATGAATAGAAAACGATATCTGTAATAATAAATACGTAATTGGATAGTATTTATTTGTATGTAGTACGTATATAATTAGTACTAAACAGGTAATACAATAGTTTTATACATATAACATTCAAAAGTAAAAATAAAAAAGTAAATAATGATGCACGATTTTGAGATTTTCTGCATACAGTAGGAGTTGGGTTGGTGTGTTCATCGCACACTGGTTTCCTGCATTTACAGCATCTCTTGCGCGTTCTCTTTTTCCTCTTTTCCTCCGCGGTGTTACACATGATGCAGTAACCAGTGAACTTCAGGAGCCCGGTGTTGTCACGTTCTTGTACGGAGGTTGGTGCTGGTGGTGGGTTATGTACGGTGGCTATTTTTATGCCAAGAATGTTTTCCATGGCGGTTTTCACTAAATAAAACCGCGTGATTAGCGGTTGCTTACTTCTTTTTATTATGGAGGGTAGACAAAGATCTCTTCCTAGATTTTTTAGAAATAATCTTCGACGATCAGTTCTACAGGCAATTTCTGGATTGTTTTCAATATACCTATATGATGTTCGCTGCCAAACAAGCAATATCCAAAATGTTGTAGAAAATAGCTAGTGGCCAGCGATTGGTTCTTCTCTTAGTCGTGTACCTACTTCATTACCCTTTGATCCATTTGATCAACTCGCTGGCTTTGGTAGAATTATAGTACATAATTATTTCAGGTTTCTTGACTGTAGTTGTGTTATTAATTTCTGGATTTGTGTGCATACTCCATACTCGAAAGCAACACAACAGCTTTGCTCTTCTTATTTACATTAGGAACATAATCGACTGCACTATAGCTCATCAATAACGCAACTGACGCCCTAATTTTCAGATTTCATCATCCTGACTCATGAAATTTGAGAACAAAAACATAAACAGACAATAAAAATGAACAATGGCGCGCGAAAACAAATGTCTACAGTGATAATGCAGTCAAATTATGCAGCATATAGAGGTAGTACCCGGGTACTCCGTGTGGGAGATAGAAGGTGTAAATTTGTACGGTATCATAAGGGTTAAGCAGGACCAGTACACCTAACTTGAGTTGTGACTGGTTGGAATGCCATTTTGAACGCAGTTGTAGCTCAGAGATATATTCTTTATGCCAGCGAGCCCACAGTTGCTGTGTTAGCTGCTGGATACGCTGGTAGCAGCCCAAACGTTGGTCGGGTACGTCTAGCAGGTTCGGATCGGGGAGTGCGGTTAAAGCTCGCCCGATTAGGAAATGGGCTGGAGTCAAGGGTTCCAAATCATTAGGGTCATGAGACATAGGAGTTAAAGGGCGAGAATTGAGGATAGACTCAATTTGCACTAGTAATGTGTATAATTCCTCGAAAATAAGCGAGGCATTGCCTAATACGCGTTTTAAGTGATACTTGCAGGACTTTATGCCTGCTTCCCATAGACCGCCAAAGTGCGGGCTATAGGCCGGTATGAAATGCCAGTTAACTCCCTCGTTTTGCGCTTCGTTAGTGATACTCGCGTTTTGCTCTTTTAACGCGCGTCCCAACTCGCGTAGTTCTGACTTGGCTCCTACGAAATTAGTCCCGTTGTCGGAGTAAATTACTGAGGGCTTGCCTCGACGCCCTATTAGGCGCCTTAACGCTAAGATAAAACACTCGGTTGAAAGGCTAGTGACCAGCTCCAAATGCATTGCCTTCGTGGCGAAACAAATGAACAAACAAAGATATGCTTTTGTGGTTTGTGAACCGCGTCCCTTGCGGTTCTTGAGCAGGAAGGGACCCGCATAATCCACTCCGGTAACTTGAAAGGGTGGGGTAGGCCTAATACGTTCCGCAGGGAGGTCTCCCATTATTGGTTGGGTAACCTGAGTGGAAAATCGATGACACCTTAAACAACTATGAACAACTTGTCTAACAAGATTTCTAGAGGAAGTAATCCAGAAATTGTCTCTGATAGACGAATGTAGTAACTGGGGGCCTGCGTGAAGCAGCCGTATATGCTCTCTCTCGACAATGAGCTTAGCCAAATGGTGTTTGCCAGAAACTACCATCGGGTATTTTTTGTTAAAGATATAAGACGAGTTTCGGAGCCTTCCTCCGACTCGAATGACTCCTTGAGAGTCTACGAAAGGGTTCAGCTTCCTTAAAGAACTGGAATTGCTCACGGGTTGCTGCTTTCTCAAAACCTTGAGTTCTTCAGAGAAAGAATCTGACTGCGAGACCTTAACCAAACAAGTCATTGCGTCCCGCAGCTCCCTTAGGCCTAGATGACCTATAACGCGTTCTCCCTTGGAGGAACGGCAATTTTGTATGAACCGTCTGCAGTATGCGACGATTCTTTCCAACCGTGACAGCTTAGAAAAGTCATGAATGGGAAAGTCAATCTTAGCAGAGACTGCTAGGCACTGCCTCTCGGTTTTTAGCTCCGGGAGTTTTGGATTCAAGGCATTGCAGATGGGCCAAGAGAACTCCTCCATTACAAGGAAATCTGGTCCTTGCCACCACAAAGTTGAAGTTTTCAACTGTTGAGGGGAAATACCGCGTGACAACAAGTCCGCTGGGTTTTGCTTGGTGGGGACGTGCCTCCATTCAAAATCTGAGGTGAGTTGCTGAAGGTCTGCAACACGGTTGCACACAAACGTCTTTAGTAGAGTGGGCCTTGTTTTTTGCCACCCTAACACAATGGTCGAATCGGTCCACAGAATCCTGCGATCTGGAACCATGCTCAAAGCCTTTAGTGCCTGATTTGCCAGTTTAGCCAGAAGAACAGCACCGCAAAGCTCAAGCTTGGGTATCGTTAACGGCTTCAAAGGTGCGACTTTGGTTTTAGCACAAAGCAAAGATGAATGCAATTGGCCCTCAGGAGTCCGCGACACTAAGTAGATCGCGGCTCCATAAGCTGTATTAGAGGCATCACAAAATCCATGAAGTTGCACCGCAGTGTGCCCTTCACAAAGAACATACCTAGGGATCCTCAACTCGTTAAGAAGAACGAGTTCTGTACGATAGGAACTCCATTTTGTTTCAATGGAATTTGGAACTTGGTCGTCCCAGGACAGCTTTTCCATCCAAAGCTGTTGTAAAATGACCTTGGAAATGATAATGCAAGGTGCTAAGAGACCCAGCGGGTCGAAAATCTGGGATATTTCGGAAAGGATTACGCGCTTCGTCACCTTTCCAGGTACGGAACTTGATAATGAATACATCAAGTGATCATTTTGAAAATGATAGGTTAGACCCAACGTGTGAGTTCGCTCACAAGCGCCTAGGTCAAGAACACCAGGGTGAATATCCTTCTGAGGGATATCACACAGAATTGAAGGGTCGTTCGTGAGCCACTTCCTCAGCTTAAAACACCCTGTACTCAGCACTTCGGTAAGAGCAGTGCATATGAATCGCGCCTGCTCCTTACTGGCAGCACCTGTGAGAAGGTCGTCAACGTAGAAGTCCTCCCTTATGATTCTAGATATCTCAGGGAGGGACCTCTCGCATTCTATGCCCAATTGAGTTAATGAACGTATTGCAAGGAACGACGAAGAAGTAATTCCATATGTGACCGTATTGAGGTCATATTCTTGGATGGGTTGATCTTCAGAAAAACGCCATAGAATTCTTTGAAGAGGCCTTTGGTCAGGTTCGACCAGGACCTGCCTATACATTTTCTCGATATCAGCAGCGATAGCGATTAAATGTTTTCTAAATCGTATCAAGATTTGAAATAAATCTTGTTGGATAGTGGGACCTACCATTTGAATGCTATTCAGAGATTTTCCAGTGTTGGTTTGCTGAGAACCATTAAATACCACACGGAGCTTGGTAGTGAGGCTGTCTTCTTTTAAGACACCATGGTGTGGCAAATAGTATGTAAATTCACCTTTCTTGGGCGTGGTCAGAGACATGTGACCTAGGTGAATATATTCAGCCATGAAATTGCTGTAAAGAGCTGACAGACTGGGATTTGCCTGTAGCCTTTTTTCCATTGAAAGAAAGCGTTTTTTGGCGATTGGGTATGAATCACCCAAGCCTTCAAGAGATTCCTTGAATGGAATCGAAACAACAAACCTCTCATCAGAATCTCGATGGGTGTTTTGCTTATAGTTTTGCTCGCAAGCATTTTCTTCTGGGGAGTGGACCTTTTCAGAAGGGTAACTTTCTATTTCCCAGAATCGTGACAGCAAGTCAGCGTTGTCTTGGATTGAACTTAAATTGCAACAAACGACACTGGTTGCAGCGGCTGTCGTGGGGCCTGCAACCACCCAACCCAGACGTGTTTTTTGGAGTATGGGAAGGCCAGGACCCAACCGTGACTGCCCTATGCAAAGGAGTTCAAAGAATGCGGGTGAGCCAATGAGAAGATCAATGACTCCTGGTTCTCCAAAAGAGGGATCGGACAATCGAATGTTGTCCGGTATCTTGAAATTGGCCCGGTTAACAGAGTAACCCGGGATTGTACCTGTGATCTCATTCAACACTAGACATGAGAGGGATACCTTGTAAGGAGTGTGACGAGAGTGCAGTTCGACGTCACACCTGGTTCGTATGGGGGTTGCGGTCTTGCCTAGACCAGAAACAGTAATATTAACTTCGCGAGTAGGAAGTTTCAACCGTTTACACACATCTAATCTAATGAAATTTGATTGGGAACCTGAGTCCATCAAAATTCGAACTGAGTGACGCTCGCCGTCACAGGAAATGAGATCCGCTGACGCAGTGGGCAGCAGGGTCATTAGAGCATTAGAACAAAATGCAGAAATTGTGCTTGGATTGGCCTCAGCCGGGGTTTCAACAGCCGTAGAAGTACTTGGCTGAGTAGCCGAAACCTTTTCTTTCTCTTCGTGCAAGAGTGTATGATGCTTTGCTTGACATTTTCGACATGTCCATTTGGAGGTGCATTTGTTTGCGAAATGCCCATTGTATAGGCAGTTGTGACAGACGCGCAACTCCCTTGCCTTGGAAATTTTGTCATTGATGGACAACTTGATGAAATTGTCACAATGGGACAAAGAGTGGGCCTGATTACAAAACGGGCACGTTGGCGTGTTTGATGCGAACGCCTTGGTATGTACCTTAGCTGCCTTTATTGTTGTCGCAGGCTTTTCCTGCTTGTATTCCAAATTCTCGAGAAAATTGGCAGTATTTTTCAAGAAACCTTTGAAATCATCCAGTTTGGGCAACTCTTGGCCTGAATTAACCCTTTGGAGTTCCCATTCACGAAATGTGGTGGGGTCCAATTTCTTAGAAACAATGAAAATGAGAAACACCTCAAGTATTTCCTCTGGTTTTGCAATTGAAA
This sequence comes from Pyrocoelia pectoralis, assembly GCA_036250285.1. Lineage (NCBI taxonomy): Eukaryota > Metazoa > Arthropoda > Insecta > Coleoptera > Lampyridae > Pyrocoelia > Pyrocoelia pectoralis. Next base: position 48,284,706 of record CM070076.1, read on the forward strand.
TCAAGGAATTGACATGTTTGAATAGCACGTCATTGATTTTCCTTATTTTAGCTGCTGATTCCTTGGCACAGGGTTCAAGGTCGCAGATTGCTTTGATATGGTTATACACAAGCATGCGAGGACTGTCATACCTCTCACACAGAGCCTTCCAAGC